>CM049432.1:83516391-83841930 GCA_026929855.1 Poa annua
AAATCGTGTTACAGGGTTCCTAACCGTTTAAATCCACGCTGGACCCCAAAACCGTGTGCTATAGCTCACGAAAACGGCCAGAAATGGCTGATATCACGATTTTTTTATGATTTCGTGAAAATCGTGTTACGGGGTCCCGGTCTTTTTAAATCCACCCGGACCCCAAAAGTGTGTGCTATAGCCCTCGAAAACGGCCAGAAATGGCCAAAATCACGAGTTTTGTACGATTTCGTGAAACTCGTGTTACGAAGTACCGGACCGTTTAAATCCACCCTGGACCCCAAAACCGTGTGCTATAGCCCACGAAAACGGCCAGAAATGCCCGAAATCACGAGTTTTTTACGATTTTGTGAAAATCGTGTTACGGGGTCCCTGGCCGTTTAAATACACGTTGAACCCCAAAATTGTGTGATATAGCCCACGAAAACGGCTAGAACTGGCCGAAATCACGAGTTTTTTACGATTTTTGCAAAACTCGTGTTAGGGGTTCCGGACCGTTTGAATCCACGTCGGACCCCAAAACCGTGTGCTATAGCCCACGAAAATGGCCAGAAATGGCCGAAATCACGAGATTTTTACATGTTCGTGAAACTCGTGTTTCGGGGTCCCGGACCGTTTAAATCCAACCCTAACCCAAAACCGTGTGCTATAGCCCACGAAAACGTCCAGAAATGGCCGAAATTACGACAATTTTACGATTTTCGTGAAACTCATGTTACGGGGTCCCGTACCGTTTAACTCAATGCCGGACCCCAACACCGTGTTGCTAGAGCCAACGAAAACGGCAAGAAATGGCCGAAATCACGCGATTTTTACGATTTCGTGAAACTCGTGTTACGGGGTCCCGGACCGTTTGAATCCACCCCGGACCCCAAAACCGTGTGCTATAGCTCTGAAAACGGCTAGAAATGGCCGAAATCACGATTTTTTTACGATTTCATGAAAATCGTGTTACGGGTCCCGGTCTGTTTAAATCCACTCGGACCCCTAAAGCGTGTGCTATAGCCCACGAAAACAGCCAGAAATGACCGAAATCACGAGTTTTTTACGATTTCGTGAAACTAGTGTTACGAAGTCCCAGACCGTTTAAATCCAACCCGGACCCCCAAACTGTGTGCTAGCCCACGAAAGCGGCCAGAAAAGCCCGAAATCACGTGATTTTTACGATTTCGTGAAAATCGTGTTACGGGGTCCCTGACCGTTCAAATCCACGCTGGACCCCAAAACCGTGTGCTATAGCACGAAATCGGCAAGAAATGGCCTAAATCATGAGTTTTTGGCGATTTCGTGGAAATTGTGTTACGGGGTCCCGGACCGTTGAAATCCAACCCAGGACCCCAAAACCGTGTGCTAGAGCCCATGAAAACGGCCAGAAATGGCCGAAATCACGAGATTTTTACGATTCGTAAAACCCGTGTGACGGGTCCCGGACCATTTAAATCCACCCCGGACCCCAAAAGTGTGTGCTATAGCCCACGAAAACGGCCAGAAATGGCCGAAATCACGAGTTTATTATGATTTCGTGAAAATCGTGCTACGGGTCCCGGACCGTTTAAATCCTCACCGTAACCCAAAATTGTGTGCTATAGCCCACGAAAACAGCCAGAAATTGCCGAAATCATGAGTTTTTTCGATTTCGTGAAACTCGTGTTACGAAGTCCGGACCGTTTAAATCCAACCCGGACCCCCAAACCGTGTGCTATAGCCCACGAAAACGGCCAGAAATGCCCAAAATCACGCGATTTTTACGATCTCGTGAAATTCGTGCTACAGGGTCCCTGACCATTTAAATCCACGCTGGACCCCAAAACCGTTTGCTATAGCCCACGAAATCGGCCAGAAATGGCCGAAATCACGAGTTTTTTACGATTTTCGTGAAAATAGTGTTACGAGATCCAGGTCTGTTTAAATCCACCCCGGACCGCAAAAGCGTGTGCTATAGCCCACGAAAAACGGCCAGAAATGGCCGAAATCACGAGTTTATTATGATTTTGTGAAACTCGTGCTACTCGGTCCCGGACCGTGTAAATCCACATCGTACCCCAAAAATTGTGTGCTATAGCCCACGAAAACGGCCAGAAATGACCAAAATTACGCGATTTTTACGATTTTGTGAAACTCGTGTTACGAAGTCACGGACCGTTTAAATCCATGCCGGACCCCCAAATCGTGTGCTATAGCCCACGAAAACGGCCAGAACTAGCCGAAATCACGAGTTTTTTATGATTTCGTGAAAATCGTGTAAGTGGGTCCGGGTTTTTTAAATCCACGCCGGACCCCCAAACGGTGTGCTATAGCCCACGAAAACAGCCAGAAATGCCGAAATCACGCGATTTTTACCATTTCGTGAAAATCGTGTTACAGGGTTCCTAACCGTTTAAATCCACGCTGGACCCCAAAACCGTGTGCTATAGCTCACGAAAACGGCCAGAAATGGCCGATATCACGATTTTTTTATGATTTCGTGAAAATCGTGTTACGGGGTCCCGGTCTTTTTAAAATCCACCCGGACCCCAAAAGTGTGTGCTAATAGCCCTCGAAAAACGGCCAGAAATGGCCAAAATCACGAGTTTTTTACGATTTCGTGAAACTCGTGTTACGAAGTACCGGACCGTTTAAATCCACCCTGGACCCCAAAACCGTGTGCTATAGCCCACGAAAACGGCCAGAAATGCCCGAAATCACGAGTTTTTTACGATTTTGTGAAAATCGTGTTACGGGGTCCCTGGCCGTTTAAATACACGTTGAACCCCAAAATTGTGTGATATAGCCCACGAAAACGGCTAGAACTGGCCGAAATCACGAGTTTTTTACGATTTTGCAAAACTCGTGTTAGGGGTTCCGGACCGTTTGAATCCACGTCGGACCCCAAAACCGTGTGCTATAGCCCACGAAAATGACAGAAATGGCCGAAATCACGAGATTTTTACATGTTCGTGAAACTCGTGTTACGGGGTCCCGGACCGTTTAAATCCAACCCTAACCCAAAACCATGTGCTATAGCCCACGAAAACGTCCAGAAATGGCCGAAATTACGACAATTTTTACGATTTCGTGAAACTCGCGTTACGGGGTCCCGTACCGTTTAACTCAATGCCGGACCCCAACACCGTGTGCTAGAGCCAACGAAAACGGCAAGAATGGCCGAAATCACGCGATTTTTACGATTTCGTCAAACTCGTGTTACGGGGTCCCGGACCGTTTGAATCCACCCCGGACCCCAAAACCGTGTGCTATAGCCCACGAAATTACGCGATTTTTACGATTTTGTGAAACTCGTGTTACGAAGTCACGGACCGTTTAAATCCATGCCGGACCCCCAAATCGTGTGCTATAGCCCACGAAAACGGCCAGAACTAGCCGAAATCACGAGTTTTTTATGATTTCGTGAAAATCGTGTAAGTGGGTCCCGGGTTTTTTAAATCCACGCCGGACCCCCAAACGGTGTGCTATAGCCCACGAAAAGAGCCAGAAATGCCCGAAATCACAAGATTTTTACCATTTCGTGAAAATCGTGTTACAGGGTTCCTAACCGTTTAAATCCACGCTGGACCCCAAAACCGTGTGCTATAGCTCACGAAAACGGCCAGAAATGCTGATATCACGATTTTTTATGATTCATGAAAATCGTGTTACGGGGTCCCAGTCTTTTTAAATCCACCCGGACCCCAAAAGTGTGTGCTATAGCCCTCGAAAACGGCCAGAAATGGCCAAAATCACGAGTTTTTTACGATTTCGTGAAACTCGTGTTACGAAGTACCGGACCGTTTAAATCCACCCTAGACCCCAAAACCGTGTGCTATAGCCCACGAAAACGGCCAGAAATGACCGAAATTACGCGCTTTTTACGATTTTGTGAAAATCGTGTTACGGGGTCCCTGGCCGCTTAAATACACGTTGAACCCAAAACCGTGTGCTATAGCCCACGAAAACGGCCAGAAATGCCCGAAATCACGAGTTTTTTTACGATTTGTGTGAAAATCGTGTTACGGGGTCCCTGGCCGTTTAAATACACGTTGGAACCCCAAAATTGTGTGATATAGCCCACGAAAACGGCTAGAACTGGCCGAAATCACGAGTTTTTTACGATTTTGCAAAACTCGTGTTAGGGTTCCGGACCGTTTGAATTCACGTCGGACCCCAAAACCGTGTGCTATAGCCCACGAAAATGACAGAAATGGCCGAAATCACGAGATTTTTACATGTTCGTGAAACTCGTGTTACGGGGTCCCGGACCGTTTAAATCCAACCCTAACCCCAAAACCATGTGCTATAGCCCACGAAAACGTCCAGAAATGGCCGAAATTACGACAATTTTACGATTTCGTGAAACTCGCGTTACGGGTCCGTACCGTTTAACTCAATGCCGGACCCCAACACCGTGTGCTAGAGCCACGAAAACGGCAAGAAATGGCCGAAATCACGCGATTTTTACGATTTCGTCAAACTCGTGTTACGGGGTCCCGGACCGTTTGAATCCACCCCGGACCCCAAAACCGTGTGCTATAGCTCACGAAAACGGCCAGAAATGGCCGAAATCACGATTTTTTTTACAATTTCGTGAAAATTGTGTTACGGGGTCCCGGTCTGTTTAAATCCACTCGGACCCCTAAAGCGTGTGCTATAGCCACGAAAACAGCCAGAAATGACCGAAATCACGAGTTTTTTACGATTTCGTGAAACTAGTGTTACGAAGTCCCAGACCGTTTAAATCCAACCCGGACCCCTAAACTGTGTGCTATAGCCCACGAAAGCGGCCAGAAAAGCCCGAAATCACGTGATTTTTACGATTTCGTGAAAATCGTGTTACGGGGTCCCTGACCGTTCAAATCCACGCTGGACCCCAAAACCGTGTGCTATAGCCACGAAATCGGCAAGAAATGGCCGAAATCATGAGTTTTTGGCGATTTCGTGAAAATTGTGTTACGGGGTCCCGGACCGTTGCAACCCAGACCCCAAAACCGTGTGCTAGAGCCCATGAAAACGGCCAGAAATGGCCGAAATCACGAGATTTTTACGATTTCGTAAAACCCGTGTGACGGGTCCCGGACAGTTTAAATCCACCCCGGACCCAAAAAGTGTGTGCTATAGCCCACGAAAACGGTCAGAAATGGCCGAAATCACGAGTTTATTATGATTTCGTGAAAATCGTGCTACGGGGTCCCGGACCGTTTAAATCCTCACCGTAACCCAAAATTGTGTGCTATAGCCCACGAAAACGGCCAGAAATGGCCGAAATCATGAGTTTTTTTCGATTTCGTGAAACTCGTGTTACAAAGTCCCGGACCGTTTAAATCCAACCCGGACCCCCAAACCGTGTGCTATAGCCCACGAAAACGGCCAGAAATGCCCAAAATCACGCGATTTTTACGATCTCGTGAAAATCGTGCTACAGGGTCCCTGACCGTTTAAATCCACGCTGGACCCCAAAACCGTTTGCTATAGCCCACGAAATCGGCCAGAAATGGCCGAAATCACGAGTTTTTTACGATTTCGTGGAAATAGTGTTACGAGATCCAGGTCTGTTTAAATCCACCCCGGACCGCAAAAGCGTGTGCTATAGCCCACGAAAACGGCCAAAAATGGCCGAAATCACGAGTTTATTACGATTTTGTGAAACTCGTGCTACTCGGTCCCGGGCCGTTTAAATCCACACCGTACCCCAAAAATTGTGTGCTATAGCCCACGAAAACGGCCAGAAATGGCCGAAATTACGCGATTTTTACGATTTTGTGAAACTCGTGTTACGAAGTCCCGGACCGTTTAAATCCATGCCGGACCCCCAAATCGTGTGCTATATTCCACGAAAACGGCCAGAACTAGCCGAAATCACGAGTTTTTTACGATTTCGTGAAAATCATGTTACGGGGTTCCTAACCGTTTAAATCCACGCCGGACCCCCAAACCGTGTGTTATAGCCCACGAAAACAGCCAGAAATGCCCGAAATCACGCGATTTTTACGATTTCGTGAAAATCGTGTTACGGGGTTCCTAACCGTTTAAATCCACCCTGGACCCCAAAACCGTGTGCTATAGCCCACGAAAACGGCCAGAAATGCCCGAA
The DNA here is from genome assembly GCA_026929855.1 of Poa annua. Taxonomy (NCBI): domain Eukaryota; kingdom Viridiplantae; phylum Streptophyta; class Magnoliopsida; order Poales; family Poaceae; genus Poa; species Poa annua. Next base: position 83,522,456 of record CM049432.1, read on the forward strand.
ATCACGAGTTTTTTACGATTTCGTGAAAATCGTGTTACGGGGTCCTTGACCGTTTAAATACACGTTGAACCCCAAAATTGTGTGATATAGCCCACGAAAACGGCTAGAACTGGCCGAAATCACGAGTTTTTTACGATTTTGCGAAACTCGTGTTAGGGGTTCCCGGACCGTTTAAATCCACGCCGTACCCCAAAAATTGTGTGCTATAGCCCACGAAAACGGCCAGAAATGACCGAAATCACGAGTTTTTTACGATTTTGTGAAAATCGTGTTACGGGGTCCCTGGCCGTTTAAATACACGTTGAACCCCAAAATTGTGTGATATAGCCCACGAAAACGGCTAGAACTGGCCGAAATCACGAGTTTTTTACGATTTTGCAAAACTCGTGTTAGGGGTTCCGGACCGTTTGAATCCACGTCGGACCCCAAAACCGTGTGCTATAGCCCACGAAAATGACAGAAATGGCCGAAATCACGAGATTTTTACATGTTCGTGAAACTCGTGTTACGGGGTCCCGGACCGTTTAAATCCAACCCTAACCCCAAAACCATGTGCTATAGCCCACGAAAACGTCCAGAAATGGCCGAAATTACGACAATTTTACGATTTCGTGAAACTCGCGTTACGGGGTCCCGTACCGTTTAACTCAATGCCGGACCCCAACACCGTGTGCTAGAGCCAACGAAAACGGCAAGAAATGGCCGAAATCACGCGATTTTTACGATTTCGTCAAACTCGTGTTACGGGGTCCCGGACCGTTTGAATCCACCCCGGACCCCAAAACCGTGTGCTATAGCCCACGAAATTACACGATTTTTACGATTTTGTGAAACTCGTGTTACGAAGTCACGAACCGTTTAAATCCATGCCGGACCCCCAAATCGTGTGCTATAGCCCACGAAAACGGCCAGAACTAGCCGAAATCACGAGTTTTTTATGATTTCGTGAAAATCGTGTAAGTGGGTCCCGGGTTTTTTAAATCCACGCCGGACCCCCAAACGGTGTGCTATAGCCCACGAAAAGAGCCAGAAATGCCCGAAATCACAAGATTTTTACCATTTCGTGAAAATCGTGTTACAGGGTTCCTAACCGTTTAAATCCACGCTGGACCCCAAAACCGTGTGCTATAGCTCACGAAAACGGCCAGAAATGGCCGATATCACGATTTTTTTATGATTTCGTGAAAATCGTGTTACGGGGTCCCGGTCTTTTTAAATCCACCCGGACCCCAAAAGTGTGTGCTATAGCCCTCGAAAACGGCCAGAAATGGCCAAAATCACGAGTTTTTTACGATTTCGTGAAACTCGTGTTACGAAGTACCGGACCGTTTAAATCCACCCTGGACCCCAAAACCGTGTGCTATAGCCCACGAAAACGGCCAGAAATGCCCGAAATCACGAGTTTTTTACGATTTTGTGAAAATCGTGTTACGGGGTCCCTGGCCGTTTAAATACACGTTGAACCCCAAAATTGTGTGATATAGCCCACGAAAACGGCCAGAAATGCCCAAAATCACGCGATTTTTACGATCTCGTGAAAATCGTGCTACAGGGTCCCTGACCGTTTAAATCCACGCTGGACCTCAAAACCGTTTGCTATAGCCCACGAAATCGGCCAGAAATGGCCGAAATCACGAGTTTTTTACGATTTCGTGAAAATAGTGTTACGAGATCCAGGTCTGTTTAAATCCACCCCGGACCGCAAAAGCGTGTGCTATAGGCCACGAAAACGGCCAGAAATGGCCGAAATCACGAGTTTATTACGATTTTGTGAAACTCGTGCTACTTGGTCCCGGGCCGTTTAAATCCACACCGTACCCCAAAAATTGTGTGCTATAGCCCACGAAAACGGCCAGAAATGGCCGAAATTACGCGATTTTTACGATTTTGTGAAACTCGTGTTACGAAGTCCCGGACCGTTTAAATCCATGCCGGACCCCCAAATCGTGTGCTATAGCCCACGAAAACGGCCAGAACTAGCCGAAATCACGAGTTTTTTACGATTTCGTGAAAATCATGTTACGGGGTTCCTAACCGTTTAAATCCACGCCGGACCCCCAAACCGTGTGTTATAGCCCACGAAAACAGCCAGAAATGCCCGAAATCACGCGATTTTTACGATTTCGTGAAAATCGTGTTACGGGGTTCCTAACCGTTTAAATCCACCCTGGACCCCAAAATCGTGTGCTATAGCCCACGAAAACGGCCAGAAATGCCCGAAATCACGAGTTTTTTACGATTTCGTGAAAATCGTGTTACGGGGTCCTTGACCGTTTAAATACACGTTGAACCCCAAAATTGTGTTATATAGCCCACGAAAACGGCTAGAACTGGCCGAAATCACGAGTTTTTTACGATTTTGCGAAACTCGTGTTAGGGGTTCCCGGACCGTTTAAATCCACGCCGTACCCCAAAAATTGTGTGCTATAGCCCACGAAAACGGCCAGAAATGACCGAAATTACGCGATTTTTACGATTTTGTGAAAATCGCGTTACGGGGTCCCTGGCCGTTTAAATACACGTTGAACCCCAAAATTGTGTGATATAGCCCACGAAAACGGCTAGAACTGGCCGAAATCACGAGTTTTTTACGATTTTGCAAAACTCGTGTTAGGGGTTCCGGACCGTTTGAATCCACGTCGGACCCCAAAACCGTGTGCTATAGCCCACGAAAATGGCCAGAAATGGCCGAAATCACGAGATTTTTACATGTTCGTGAAACTCGTGTTACGGGGTCCCGGACCGTTTAAATCCAACCGTAACCCCAAAACCGTGTGCTATAGCCCACGAAAACGTCCAGAAATGGCCGAAATTACGACAATTTTACGATTTCGTGAAACTCGTGTTACGGGGTCCCGTACCGTTTAACTCAATGCCGGACCCCAACACCGTGTGCTAGAGCCAACGAAAACGGCAAGAAATGGCCGAAATCACGCGATTTTTACGATTTCGTGAAACTCGTGTTACGGGGTCCCGGACCGTTTGAATCCACCCCGGACCCCAAAACCGTGTGCTATAGCTCACGAAAACGGCCAGAAATGGCCGAAATCACGATTTTTTTACGATTTCGTGAAAATCGTGTTACGGGGTCCCAGTCTGTTTAAATCCACTCGGACCCCTAAAGCGTGTGCTATAGCCCACGAAAACAGCCAGAAATGACCGAAATCACGAGTTTTTTACGATTTCGTGAAACTAGTGTTACGAAGTCCCAGACCGTTTAAATCCAACCCGGACCCCCAAACTGTGTGCTATAGCCCACGAAAGCGGCCAGAAAAGCCCGAAATCACGTGATTTTTACGATTTCGTGAAAATCGTGTTACGGGGTCCCTGACCGTTCAAATCCACGCTGGACCCCAAAACCGTGTGCTATAGCCACGAAATCGGCAAGACATGGCCGAAATCATGAGTTTTTGGCGATTTCGTGAAAATTGTGTTACGGGGTCCCGGACCGTTGAAATCCAACCCAGACCCCAAAACCGTGTGCTAGAGCCCATGAAAACGGCCAGAAATGGCCGAAATCACGAGATTTTTACGATTTCGTAAAACCTGTGTGACGGGTCCCGGACCGTTTAAATCCACCCCGGACCCCAAAAGTGTGTGCTATAGCCCACGAAAACGGTCAGAAATGGCGGAAATCACGAGTTTATTATGATTTCGTGAAAATCGTGCTACGGGGTCCCGGACCGTTTAAATCCTCACCGTAACCCAAAATTGTGTGCTATAGCCCACGAAAACGGCCAGAAATGGCCGAAATCATGAGTTTTTTTCGATTTCGTGAAACTCGTGTTACAAAGTCCCGGACCGTTTAAATCCAACCCGGACCCCCAAACCGTGTGCTATAGCCCACGAAAACGGCCAGAAATGCCCAAAATCACGCGATTTTTACGATCTCGTGAAAATCGTGCTACACGGTCCCTGACCGTTTAAATCCACGCTGGACCCCAAAACCGTTTGCTATAGCCCACGAAATCGGACAGAAATGGCCGAAATCACGAGTTTTTTACGATTTCGTGAAAATAGTGTTACGAGATCCAGGTCTGTTTAAATCCACCCCGGACCGCAAAAGCGTGTGCTATAGCCCACGAAAACGGCCAGAAATGGCCGAAATCACGAGTTTATTACGATTTTGTGAAACTCGTGCTACTCGGTCCCGGGCCGTTTAAATCCATACCGTACCCCAAAAATTGTGTGCTATAGCCCACGAAAACGGCCAGAAATGGCCGAAATTACGCGATTTTTACGATTTTGTGAAACTCGTGTTACGAAGTCCCGGACCGTTTAAATCCATGCCGGACCCCCAAATCGTGTGCTATAGCCCACGAAAACGGCCAGAACTAGCCGAAATCACGAGTTTTTTACGATTTCGTGAAAATCATGTTACGGGGTTCCTAACCGTTTAAATCCACGCCGGACCCCCAAACCGTGTGTTATAGCCCACGAAAACAGCCAGAAATGCCCGAAATCACGCGATTTTTACGATTTCGTGAAAATCGTGTTACGGGGTTCCTAACCGTTTAAATCCACCCTGGACCCCAAAATCGTGTGCTATAGCCCACGAAAACGGCCAGAAATGCCCGAAATCACGAGTTTTTTACGATTTCGTGAAAATCGTGTTACGGGGTCCTTGACCGTTTAAATACACGTTGAACCCCAAAATTGTGTTATATAGCCCACGAAAACGGCTAGAACTGGCCGAAATCACGAGTTTTTTACGATTTTGCGAAACTCGTGTTAGGGGTTCCCGGACCGTTTAAATCCACGCCGTACCCCAAAAATTGAGTGCTATAGCCCACGAAAACGGCCAGAAATGACCGAAATTACGCGATTTTTACGATTTTGTGAAAATCGTGTTACGGGGTCCCTGGCCGTTTAAATACACGTTGAACCCCAAAATTGTGTGATATAGCCCACGAAAACGGCTAGAACTGGCCGAAATCACGAGTTTTTTACGATTTTGCAAAACTCGTGTTAGGGGTTCCGGACCGTTTGAATCCACGTCGGACCCCAAAACCGTGTGCTATAGCCCACGAAAATGGCCAGAAATGGCCGAAATCACGAGATTTTTACATGTTCGTGAAACTCGTGTTACGGGGTCCCGGACCGTTTAAATCCAACCCTAACCCCAAAACCGTGTGCTATAGCCCACGAAAACGTCCAGAAATGGCCGAAATTACGACAATTTTACGATTTCGTGAAACTCGTGTTACGGGGTCCCGTACCGTTTAACTCAATGCCGGACCCCAACACCGTGTGCTAGAGCCAACGAAAACGGCAAGAAATGGCCGAAATCACGCGATTTTTACGATTTCGTGAAACTCGTGTTACGGGGTCCCGGACCGTTTGAATCCACCCCGGACCCCAAAACCGTGTGCTATAGCTCACGAAAACGGCCAGAAATGGCCGAAATCACGATTTTTTTACGATTTCGTGAAAATCGTGTTACGGGGTCCCGGTCTGTTTAAATCCACTTGGACCCCTAAAGCGTGTGCTATAGCCCACGAAAACAGCCAGAAATGACCGAAATCACGAGTTTTTTACGATTTCGTGAAACTAGTGTTACGAAGTCCCAGACCGTTTAAATCCAACCCGGACCCCCAAACTGTGTGCTATAGCCCACGAAAGCGGCCAGAAAAGCCCGAAATCACGTGATTTTTACGATTTCGTGAAAATCGTGTTACGGGGTCCCTGACCGTTCAAATCCACGCTGGACCCCAAAACCGTGTGCTATAGCCACGAAATCGGCAAGAAATGCCCGAAATCATGAGTTTTTGGCGATTTCGTGAAAATTGTGTTACGGGGTCCCGGACCGTTGAAATCCAACCCAGACCCCAAAACCGTGTGCTAGAGCCCATGAAAACGGCCAGAAATGGCCGAAATCACGAGATTTTTACGATTTCGAAAAACCCGTGTGACGGGTCCCGGACAGTTTAAATCCACCCCGGACCCCAAAAGTGTGTGCTATAGCCCACGAAAACGGCCAGAAATGGCCGAAATCACGAGTTTATTATGATTTCGTGAAAATCGTGCTACGGGGTCCCGGACCGTTTAAATCCTCACCGTAACCCAAAATTGTGTGCTATAGCCCACAAAAACGGCCAGAAATGGCCGAAATCATGAGTTTTTTTCGATTTCGTGAAACTCGTGTTACAAAGTCCCGGACCGTTTAAATCCAACCCGGACCCCCAAACCGTGTGCTATAGCCCACGAAAACGGCCAGAAATGCCCAAAATCACGCGATTTTTACGATCTCGTGAAAATCGTGCTACAGGGTCCCTGACCGTTTAAATCCACGCTGGACCCCAAAACCGTTTTCTATAGCCCACGAAATCGGCCAGAAATGGCCGAAATCACGAGTTTTTTACGATTTCGTGAAAATAGTGTTACGAGATCCAGGTTTGTTTAAATCCACCCCGGACCGCAAAAGCGTGTGCTATAGCCCACGAAAACGGCCAGAAATGGCCGAAATCACGAGTTTATTACGATTTTGTGAAACTCGTGCTACTCGGTCCCGGGCCGTTTAAATCCACACCGTACCCCAAAAATTGTGTGCTATAGCCCACGAAAACGGCCAGAAATGGCCGAAATTACGCGATTTCTACGATTTTGTGAAACTCGTGTTACGAAGTCCCGGACCGTTTAAATCCATGCCGGACCCCCAAATCGTGTGCTATAGCCCACGAAAACGGCCAGAACTAGCCGAAATCACGAGTTTTTTACGATTTCGTGAAAATCATGTTACGGGGTTCCTAACCGTTTAAATCCACGTCGGACCCCCAAACCGTGTGTTATAGCCCACGAAAACAGCCAGAAATGCCCGAAATCACGAGTTTTTTACGATTTCGTGAAAATCGTGTTACGGGGTCCCTGACCGTTTAAATACACGTTGAACCCCAAAATTGTGTGATATAGCCCACGAAAACGGCTAGAACTGGCCGAAATCACGAGTTTTTTACGATTTTGCGAAACTCGTGTTAGGGGTTCCCGGACCGTTTAAATCCACGCCGGACCCAAAAACCGTGTGCTATAGCCCACGAAAACGGCCAGAAATGGCCGAAATCACGAGATTTTTACATGTCCGGGAAACTCGTGTTACGGGGTCCCGGACCGTTTAAATCCAACCCTAACCCCAAAACTGTGTGCTATAGCCCACGAAAACGTCCAGAAATGGCCGAAATTACGACAATTTTACGATTTCGTGAAACTCGTGTTACGGGGTCCCGTAACGTTTAACTCAATGCCGGACCCCAACACCGTGTGCTAGAGCCAACGAAAACGGCAAGAAATGGCCGAAATCGCGTGATTTTTTCGATTTCGTGAAACTCGTGTTACGGGGTCCCGGACCGTTTGAATCCACCCCGGACCCCAAAACCGTGTGCTATAGCTCACGAAAACGGCCAGAAATGGCCGAAATCACGATTTTTTACGATTTCGTGAAAATCGTGTTACGGGGTCCCGGTCTGTTTAAATCCACTCGGACCCCTAAAGCGTGTGCTATAGCCCACGAAAACAGCCAGAAATGACCGAAATCACGAGTTTTTTACGATTTCGTGAAACTAGTGTTACGAAGTCCCAGACCGTTTAAATCCAACCCGGACCACCAAACCGTGTGCTATAGCCTACGAAAACGGCCAGAAATGCCCGAAATCACGCATTTTTTACGATTTCGTGAAAATCGTGTTACGGGGTCCCTGACCGTTTAAATCCACGCTGGACCCCAAAACTGTGTCCTATAGCCCACGATATCGGCCAGAAATGGCCGAAATCACGAGTTTTTTACGATTTCGTGAAAATCGTGTTACGGGGTCCCGGACCGTTTAAATCCACCACAGACGCCAAAACTGTGTGCTATAGCCCATGAAAACGACCAGAAATGGCCGAAATCACGAGTTTTTTACGATTTCGTGAAAATAGTGTTACGGGATCCCGGTCTGTTTAAATCCACACCGTACCTTAAAATTGTGTGCTATAGCCCACGAAAACGGCCAGAAATGGCTGAAATTACGCGATTTTTACGATTTCGTGAAACTCGTGTTACGAAGTCCCGGACCGTTTAAATCCACACCGGACCCCCAAACCGTGTGCTATAGCCCACGAAAACGGCCAGAACTGGCCGAAATCACGAGTTTTTTACAATATCGTGAAAATAGTGTTACGGGATCCCGGTCTGTTTAAATCCACACCGTACCTTAAAATTGTGTGCTATAGCCCACGAAAACGGCCAGAACTGGCCGAAATCACGAGTTTTTTACGATTTCGTGAAAATCATTTAACGGGGTCCCGGTTTTTTTAAATCCACGCCGGACCCCAAAACTGTGTGCTATAGCCCACGAAAACGGCTAGAAATGCCCGAAATAACGATGTCGGCCTAGTGGGAACTGGGGTATCAAGAGCCCATTCCCCCCAGGCCTCGCTCGCGGGCTAAACGGACGAAACGACTAAGGACCAGGCGTCACCGCTAGGCGGGACCCTCTAGAGGCGATTCCCCTCGAGGGCCTGAAGAGGAAGCGAGGGCCTCAAGGGACCCCTCGCCTCAGGGGACCCCCCCCCCCCCCGAGGAACCATCCCACCTAAGGGGAGTCCAACAGGAGTCACCCCTCGTGCCTGGAGGGAAACGTCGCGGCCAAGGAAGCACGGCAGAGCGCACGTGACCTCTGCCACGCTCTCGAAGTGGCGCGCACACCCTCGTTGATGTCCCTGGCGATAAAGCGGTTAACAAAGCTGCTCCGCCTGCGGCACAGCTGTGAGGACCTTCTACTCTGACAATAATGCAGGTGGATGGCGCAACCCTCCAACGGAGATCGTCATCGCGGGCTCCACCTCAGACTGCCCGCTCTGCTGATAGTTCCGCGCGGTCGGCCGCCTGTCGGCCACGGCGCCACCTTTATCAACAGTGGACCGAGCCCATGGACGAAGGGAGCGTGGTGGACTCGTGCTCCTCCCTGCCACTGGCAAGTAGGAGCCACCTTGAAGGCCAAGTCGAAGGAGAAGGCTCGAGGCACCTATAAAAGAGAGAAGACATCCATCGTAGCAAGAGTCGGCCCTTTGCATGCAAAACACCCTTGTAAACCCTAGCAACGCTGGTTGGGTTAGCCTCTGACTGGAGGAGGAAGATGATCATCGCTTCCCTCCCCAGGCAAGAACTGCCTCAAGGGGGCTTCCGGCAAGCTTAATTGTATTGTAATCCTCCACATATAATACAGACAGGCAGGAGTAGCGGTCTTACCTCCTCACGAGGGTCGTGAACCTGGGTAAAGGACGGTGTCTTCCTTGGTCGGGTGTGCGTCTTCTTCGGGTCCGGCGAGCAACGTCGCGGAGCCACTTGAGGGTTTAGACCTCCGTGTTCAATCCCCTCTCGAACTACACTTCAGGAAGTGACTACCCCTGATTCCTGGGAGTCATAAACCGACATTTGGGGCGCCAGGTAGGTGATTGAGGCGCGTCAACAACCTTCGAGTTTGTCTCCACGCCATGGTGAACACGCGCGCCACCCGCGCCGCTCGAGTCTACCAACGTGCGCCCGCAGGAGCACGCGCGCCCCCAGGTGTCGCGACCACCCGCGCACAGCGGGGCCGACCCCGCTACGAGGAGTATGTCCCTTCTGACCCTCACGCGGAGGCACCAGAGCACGACGCCGAGCACCAGGAGGACGCGCAGTCGTCGCACCCAACGCAGCGCCCGAGCGGCTCGGGCCCGGGGAGGACAGACCCTGCGCCCCACACCGCGATGCTCATGGCGCAGGAGCTGCTCCGCTACCAGCCCACCGCTGAGGCCCACGAGCAGTGGCTCCAACGCCTCAACCACATCGTCGGCACCGCCACGACGCGCCCCGCTCCGACGCAGTCCAACCTGCACCCCTCTCTCGCGGGCACGGTCGCAACAAATGAGCCTCCGCCACCTCCGGGGCCTGCACCGGCTACGGTGCAAAGGGCCCTCTGGCTGCATGGCGTTCACTCGCTCTCTGCGTCGCGTGGTCTGGCCGCAGAAGTTCAGGCCGGCTCTTCCCAAGGGCTACGACGGCTCCAGCAACCCCGTCGAGTTCCTGCAGCTCTACACCACCTCCATCCAAGCTGCGGGGGGAGACGACAAGGTCATGGCCAACTGGTTCTCGCGTTGTCGTGGCTCGTGAACCTCCCGGAGGACTCTGTGAACTCCTGGGAGGAGCTCTGCAAGCAGTTCGTCTCCAACTTCAAGGGGACGTACGAGCGCGCCCTCACCCACAACGATCTGCGCGCTGTGGTGCAGAGGAAGGATGAAACGCTCCGCAAGTATATCCAGCGCTTCAGCCAAGTGCGCAACAAGATCCCGAACATCCCCGACACTCAAGTCATCGCCGCTTTCCACGAGGGCGTCACAAACAGCAGGATGCTCGAGAAACTAGGCATTCACGACAAACTCACCTCTATGGACAAGTTGTTCGACATGGTGGACAAGTGCACCAAGGCTGAAGAGGGACTCCTCTTCGTGAAAATGTCCTCGAGAGGGGACGATCATGCTGAGGGGTCCAAGAGCCAGAAGAAGAAGGAGGAGCCCAAGCGCAAGGCCACCGCAGTTCTCGCGGCAGAACCTGATACAAAAGGCACTCGCAGGGACTCCCCCGAGGCTGGAGAGAGGAAAGATGATCACCGCCCTTTCTGCATCTACCACAACAGGCGCGGCCACTCTACGGAGTCCTGCTACGACCTCAAACGGTTGAGCAAGGAGCGCGAGCAAGCAGAAGACAGCGGCGGCCGCGGTCGAGGCCGTGGCTACCGCGGAAGCAGACGCAAGGGCGGCTACCAGAAACCATCTGGAAATCGAGCCAACGCCGCAGAAAAGAACGACAACCTCCCTGACGAGGAAGATGGCGGTTACCAAGCCCCGAGGGGCGCCATTGCCTGCATCCTCGAGGAGCGCAGGCGCCGAAGTCGAACAACCAGTTCAAGCAATTCGCCCGCGAGCTCAACGCCGCCCTCCCAAGCACGGAAACCTCCAGGCCCCTCAAGTGGTCGCACTACACCATTTCCTTCGACGCTCAGGACCACCCCAAGTCCACCAAGACTGTTGGAACCCTCCCGCTGGTCTGCACCCCCACCATCGATAATGTGGCTGTCTCCAAGACGTTCATCGATGGCGGAGCAGGCCTGAACGTTATCTCCATAGATACGTTCGAAGCGCTTCAAGTGCCCTACGAGCGGCTTATGCCCTCGAGGCCCTTCACGGGGGTCACCAGCGGCTCGATCGAGCCTCTAGGCCAGGTCAGGCTTGCCGTCACCTTCGGGAGCGAGGAAAATTACCGTACCGAGCACATCGACTTCGATGTTGCGCACATCGGCCTGCCGTACAACGCCATCCTCGGCTACCTCGCGCTAGCGAAGTTCATGGCCGTCACGCACCATGCGTACAACATGGTCAAGATCCCGGCAGCGCCGGCACGATCACCATAGGTGGGCATGTCCTAGACGCTACGCGCGCTGTTGAGACGGCCTACAAGACCGCCGCCATGGCTTTCCCCGCTGACGAGGACCTAGAGCCTCTCGAGAGGCCCAAGAAGAAGAAGCAGTTGTTCTCCTAGGAGGAAGATGCTACCAAGAAGATCTCTCTGAGCTCAGGGAGCTCATGGGCTGAAGGCTCGGGGGCTAGCGTCACCATTGGCGCCGCGCTGCCTCCAAACTAGGAAAGCGCGCTCATCGCCTTCCTCCAGGAAAACTCTGACATGTTCGCATGGACACCGTCAGATATGTCTGGTGTACCGAGGGAGGTGATCGAGCACCACTTGGCCGTGTGCCCAAACGTGCGCCCCGTCAAGCAAAAAGCAAGAAAGCAAGCCCCCGAGAAAGCAAGCATTCATCGTCAAGGAGGTCGAGAAGCTCAAAGCGGCAAAAGTCGTTCGCGAAGTCGCGCACCCCACTTGGCTCTCCAACGGCGTGGTAGTCCCAAAACCCGCCGACGGAGGCCGCCTCTGCATCGACTACACTGATGTAAACAAGGCCTGCCCCAAAGACCCTTATCCCATGCCCAGAATCGACCAGATCGTGGACTCCACGGCAGGCTGCGACCTCCTCTGTTTTCTCGATGCCTTCTCTGGTTATCACCAGATTAAGATGGCTAAAGAGGATGAGGAGAAGACGGCCTTCCTCACCCCATGCGGTGTGTATTGCTATGTCTGCATGCCCTTCGGCCTAAAAAATGCCGGAGCCACTTTCCAGAGGTTAATGAGGATAGCCCTTGGCGGGCAAATGGGGCGAAACGCTGAAGCATATGTCGATGACATCGTCGTGAAGTCGCGAGAAGGAAATACTCTTCTCGGAGACCTTGTAGAAACCTTCGCCAGCCTGCGCAAGGTGAACATCAAGCTCAACCCCGCCAAGTGCGTCTTTGGAGTACCTTCAGGAAAATTGCTGTGGTTCCTCGTGTCTCATCGGGGCATAGAGGCGAACCCAGACAAAATCAAGGCCATAGAAGGCATGCAACCTCCACGCAGGCTCAAGGACATGCAACGCCTGGCAGGATGCATGGCCAGCTTGGGCCGATTCATCTCCAAGTTTGGCGAAAGGGCCCTGCCGTTTTTCAGGATCATGAAAAGAACGGGCACTTTCAAGTGGACCCCTGAAGCTGAAAAAGCATTTGAGGACTTGAAGAAGTACTTGGCCAGCCCACCTGTAATGGTCGCCCCAAGGCTTGGCGAGCACCTGAAGCTGTACTTGTCAGCTACTCCACAAACAGCCAGTGTTGTCCTTGTGGTGGAAAGAGAGGAACCTGTACTTCACAAGAAGAGTGCAACCACTCCAAAGAGAAAGCCTCCTGATAAAGAGCTCGACGAAAGGGCAGTCCTCACAAAGCCACCGCCAGGCCCAAAGACTCAAGAGGGGACCGCCCCGAGTCAACCGCTGCAGGAGGTTCATGCCGAAGGGACTGAGGAGCCTCAAGAGGCTAACACACTTGAGGCCCAGGAGGAGCTCTGTGAGGCCAAGTCCCTCGAGGCCACGTCCCTCGAGGCAAAGTCCCTCAAGGCCACGTCCCTCGAGGCCACGTCCCTCGAGGCAAAGCCCCTCGAGGCCGAGTCCTTCGAGACTAAGTCCCGCGAGGCCAACACCCTCGAGGCCCAGGACAAGCCCCTTGAAGCCAACCCCATCGAGGGCCAAGCTGGGCCACCTCAAGCGAAAGACGCCAAGGAAACAGGAACTACTCTCGTCGAGCATCCAGTTTATTTCGTCAGCACAGTACTGCGTGATGCTCGCGAGCGGTACCCGATGCAGCAGAAGCTTCTCCTCGCACTCCTCATCGCCTCAAGAAAGCTGCGACACTACTTCCAGGGGCACCCCATCACGGTGGTAACCTCTTTCCCCCTGGAGCAAATTCTGCGCAACCCAAATGCAACAGATCGTGTCGCAGGATGGAACATCGAGCTACAGCCATTCAATTTGCGCTTCTATACCACAAGGGTAATCAAAGGAAGAGCGCTGGCATACTTCGTCGCCGAATGGACTGATCCAACCCCTGAAGAGCCCTGGGAAGAAGAGCACGAGTCCTCTGGAGCCGTAATGCCCAGCCTCTGGACCATGAAGTTCGACGGAGCTTTTGCTTGTCGCCGCGGTGGGGCAGGCGTAGTCCTGACCTCACCCAAAGGTGACAAGTTGTATTACGCAGTCCAGCTGTGCTTCGGAATCGACAAGATATCCAACAACATCGCCGAGTATGAAGGGTTGCTTGCTGGCCTACGCGCCGCAATCGCCCTAGGCGTCAAGCATATACTCATCAAGGGCGACTCCCAGATGCTCGTCAACTTCTCCAACAAAAGCTACAAGCCCAAGGACGACCACATGGCCGCATACCTTGAAGAGGTCCGTAGGCTGGAGAAGAACTTCAGGGGAATGGAGCTCATGCATATCCCAAGAAAGGAAAATCAAGAGGCTGATGACATTGCCAAGCGTGCATCAAAGCGGCAGGCGCAACCGCCAGGTGTCTTTGAAGAAAGGCTCGTCAAACCATCCATAAAGCAGCCACTAGAGACCCTGCCCGCAAGCACAGACGAAGCGATCCCTCCACCACCTGCAAGCGGAGCTCCAGGCTTCGGGCCCCCCACGGGGGAGCGTCTGTTGCTCACAGCGGTGCACCAAGAGGCAGGATGGATCGACGAGATCAAAGACTACCTCCACAAAGGGATCCCTCCCGAGGAAGATGCTGAAGCGGAGCGAATTGCCCGCCAAGCAAAATCGTACCAAATCTTCGAAGGAATTCTCTACCGCAAGCGCCCAAACGGCATCGCGCTCAAGTGCGTCCCTCCTGAAGAAGGAAAACTGCTGATTAAGGACATCCACAGCGGGGAATGCGGCCACCATTCGTGCGCCCGCACCCTCGCAGGAAAAATCTTCAGGAGCGGCTTCTACTGGCCTCAAGCGCTTCAAGATGCAACGGACATCATTCAAGCTTGTGAAGCCTGCCAATTCCACGCCAAGCAAATCCATCAACCAGCGCTGGGGCTGCAAACCATTCCGCTCTCGTGGCCGTTTGCGGTCTGGGGGCTGGACATCCTGGGACATTTCCCAACAGCGCAAGGTGGATATCGCTACCTCTTCGTGGCCATCGACAAGTTCACAAAATGGCTTGTAGTGGAGGCGACGCGCACAATCACAGCAGGCGCGGCGGTGAAATTCATCAGAGGCCTGGTCTGCCGCTTCGGAGTGCCTAACCGCATCATCACCGACAATGGCTCGCAATTCACAAGTGGCATCTTCAGAGACTACTGTCAGAAAATGGGCATCAAGCTCTGCTTCGCCTCAGTCGACCATCCGCAAAGCAACGGACAGGCCGAGCGCGCAAACGCATAGGTCCTCAAAGGCTTAAAGACCAGGACCTTCGATATCCTCAAGGGCCACGGCAAGGGCTGGATCAATGAGCTACCCTCGGTGCTCTGGTCCATCCGCACCACGCCACCAAAGCCCACCGTGGAAACGCCGTTCGCACTCGTCTATGGAGCCGAAGCAGTCCTCCCCGCAGAGATAAAGCATGGATCCCCACGGGTCCTTGCCTTTAAAGAGGACCAGCAAGAGGACCTCCACAACGATGACCTTCTGCTCCTTCAAGGGCTAAGACGCCGCGCCGCCCTCCGGGCGGCCAAGTACCAGCAGTCCCTAAGGCGCTACCACAGCCGCAATGTGCGCTCGTGCACCCTGGAGGCAGGCGATCTCGTCCTCAGGCGAATCCTCTCCAGGGAAGGCCTCCACAGGCTGTCCCCGATGTGGGAAGGTCCCTACAGGGTCACCCACATCACCAGGCCTGGCGCGGCTCGCCTCGAGACGCAAGACGGCATCCCCGTCAAGAATCCATGGAACATCATGCATCTGCGCAAGTTCTACCCGTGATCATTATCACGTCAAGGCATTTAGCGAAAGAGGCAGCCCACGGCTCAACCTCCAAGCACCTTTTTGTCCCTCAAGGTTAAAAGCTCAAGGCTTAAACCTCGCAAACCTTTGTATCTGCAAGGAACAAGTTAAAAAGTGATTACTGTCACGCTCGTGATCATTGTCACGTCGAGACGTCAAGTGGACGAGGCAGCCTACGGCTCAACCTCCAAGCATTTGTCGTCTCTAGAGGTTAAAACGCCAAAAGGCTTAAACCTCCAAAAACATAGCTTTGTCTCCTAAAGGAACAAATGCCACAGTGGTCATTGCCACACCCTGATCATTGTCACGTCGAGAAGACAAGCGGAAGAGGCAGCCTACCGCTCAACCTCCAAGCAATGTCGTCTCTAGAGGTTAAAACGCCAAAAGGCTTAAACCTCAAACACATGCTTAGTCTCCTAAGGTAACAAACGCAACCGTGGTCATTGCCACGCACGTGATCATGGTCACGTCGAGACTCCTAGCGGACGAGGCAGCCTACGGCTCAACCTCCAAGCATTCTTGTCTCTGGAGGTTAAAACGCCAGCGGCTTAAACCTCCAAAGCCCCAAAGGCTTCACTCGAGGGAAAACCCTCCGATCTCTCAATTAAAACGAGCCACCTCAGGCCGTTGAGAGTCTCTGCCACCAACAAGTGGTCCCCATGCCTCGACATGGTCAGAGCATTAACTTGGCAATCCCAAGCATAATGACTCAATCTCGTTCCTAAGTGAACTTAGCGCTTCGGCGCCGCTTAAAACAATTTTTTTGGGGGGTTTTTATTTACGCATTACTATTGTTGAAGTGTGCGCTTATATCTCTCCACACGCGTACCTCGCGAGCGGGGGCTGGGTACGGTGCTAGTGCCTCAACTGACACACCAGCAGCACTGCAAAATCCAAGAATCCGAGCTCTGGCTGGAGGGCAAGATCCCACAAACACGCCATCTCTACAGAGGACCTTGGTACTTACTCTCCTCGCAAGGAACGCCTGAGGGGACCTATAAGCGCGCACGAGTCCCTCGAACTGTGTATCAGCGTTTGGGTTCGCCCCTCTAATACCTGCAGGGAAGAATTCCCCCTCGAGCCTGAAGGGGCATCCGTGAGCGACCCCTCAAGTGGGCAACCTCGCCAGGCGAAAAGCCTCCCCAGGAGCGACCCCTCAAGTGGGCAACCTCGCCAGGCAAAGAGCCTCCCCAGGAGCGACCCCTCAAGTGGGCAACCTCGCCAGGCGAAAATCCTTCACAGAGCAAAAACCTCGAGAAGCTAAGTCTCGCACCACGCTTCAAGAGCGTTTTTCTCTCCCTAGCGTGCGTCTTTGCCCCTCGAGCGACTTCGCTTTACCTTACGCTTCATGGACTACTCGCACGTCTAAGGGGGGCATTTGAGCATCGCGACTTAAGACTCTTACCTCTCTTAGGCCTAAACTCCCCCCGGCCTTGCGGAGTCATTGCTCCCGCATACCAAAGTGGCGGAGTCATGGCACGAAGAGATTGGACCTAACGACGCAGAGAACAAATAGACATTAAGATGAGTCCAAAGAGACCTCTCGAGGGGCAGACAAGCTCGAATTAAAACAGCAGTTAAAAGTATATTACAAGCCAAAGGTCTTAACATGTCTAAAGCACACACCTGGTGCAGATACAAGCGCTCGCAGGCGCAATGGAGAATGACTCAATGGGAAGTCGCACCGCCTTGGACCTCCTCCGCGGCGCCCTCTTCAGCCTCAGCAGAGCAGGCCTCCTCCTCGCTGTCCTCCGGCCCAGCCTCCGTGCGCCTGAAGCGATTGCAGAAGGCGTCCACCTGCTCGCGGAGGGAGCTTGAGACCCGCTGCGCGTCCTCGCCCTGGGCGGCTTCGGTCACAGAGCCGAGGTCGAAGTCTGGCGTGAGGAGCTTGAGGTTGGTGAAGATGCGATCCACCACCACCTCCAAGAGCTGCCGACTCTCGTCCTCGATCATCTCCCGAAGATCGGCGACGGAACCCTCGAGCTGCGAAGAGCTGGTCGAAGTAGACCAGGTACATGGCAGCATCGCCGCGGCCCCGAACATCGGTGTGCGGTGCGTCTGCTCCCAGCTGTGAGGCCAGCTCGTTGCCACGAGCAACCAACGCCTCGAACATGCGCTCGTGCTGCTTCGTGAGCGCCTGAGCCGCGTTGGCAGTATCTGAGGCCTCCGCCGCTCGCTGCATCGTCGGGGCCACCTGCTCTTCCACTTCCTTGGCCAAGGAGTTGAGGTTGTGGACAGCCTCGGTGCGAGCCTCCTCCGCTCGGCGGAGGCCATCCTTAGCACGAGCTAGGCGGGCCTCCAGCTTTGAGTTGGCCTTCTCGATCTCGGCGATCTTCTGAGCGTCCGTTGCGTGCTTGGCCTTGAAGCGGTCCTCCTACGACTGGGCCAGGTCGCGGTACTTCTGCGAAGTGGACTTACGGAACTGCTTCTCGCGCTCCGCGAGGGCGTCCTCGGTCTCTTTCTTCTTCTCGGCGAAGCGCCGCTCGAAGCGCTCGTAAGCCACCTTCTGGGCAGCGACGTTGTCTTCGTACCTCAGGGTCGCCTTGGCCAACTCACCCTCTCGCTCCTCGAGGGCCTCCCGCTGAGTAAGCAGGTCCTTCTTCACCTGGAGGCGCTGCTCCTCGCGCTGCTGCAGCTCCTCCTCCTTGAGGACCAGCTGCTGCTCGCGCTCGGCGAAGACCTTGCGGTCCTTCTCCAAAGCAGCTGATGCGGCCTGGTGGGTGGAGAGCAGCTGGGCCTCCAGCTGGCCCAGCTCGCGGCGCTTCTGCGCCAACGAGCCCTCCATCGCCTCGCGCTCCGCCCTGACCTCGCGCAGGAGCTCCGCCGCAGCGTCGCGTTCCGCCTGGAGGGGGTTGAGCATCTCTGCAGCGTCGCGGATGGCCCCCTCGCGGGTCTCCTTGGCGAAGCTGATGGCCTCCTCGCGGGCGGCCTGCAGCGCCAAATCTTCTAGCCGGCGCGCCTCGACCGCCGCGTGGAAGGACGCCCACGACTTCGACAGCTCCTCCTGCTGCCGAGCGAGCCATATGTCCCCAAGGGCGAGGTGCGCCTACAAGCCCTCCAGGGACTCCCTCACGAGGCCAAAAGCGGCCTCGCAATGCCCCGCGCTCCAGTCCCAGCCTCGGCGTCGAGTCCCGCAGGTCCGGCCTCGGGGAGAACTCGGGGGCTAGCTTGAGCGCCGCCGGAGCCCGTGCTCGCGCCCCCTTCAGGCCCTGCAGCCGCGAGGCGCTCCTCGCCTCCAGCCTGGCGGGGAGGAGAGGAAGAACCATCCCCGGTAGACGCGCCCGCGCCTGCCGGTGCCTCGCAGGTCTCCTTCACGGGCTGCGCAGAAGCGGTGGGCACAGGCGACGCAGCAGGCACACTCGGAGGCGTCGACGCGCGCGGCGGCGTTGGCTCGCGTGGCGGAGTGGCCTCGCGCGGAGACGTAGCCGCATGTGGCGGAGTGGCCTCGCGCGGAGGCGTAACCGCACGAGGTCGAGTAGCAGCGCGAGGTGGCACAGAAGTTCTCGCCTACGAGCCCTCCACCGTCAGAGGCTCGCGGGGCTCTGTTGGTGCATCCGGGCCTACGGCGCCCTCCTCCACGTGAGGACCAGCCGCCCCCGCGAGGGGCGCAGTCACCTCCACCTGAGGCGCCTCCTCAAGGGGAACCGCTGGGACAGCCTCGCCAGCCACGGCCCCTGCCGTGGCGCTCTTCACCTCTGACGCCTTGCGGAGTCGGCGGCGCTTGGCAGGTGCAGGACCGCTGGCAAGAGCCCAAGAAAAGACTTCAACAAAGGATGAGGTGGAAAAAGAAGTCAAGAGGGCAAACGGCCCAACGTTATATAAACTTACCCTGGAGGGGGAGCGCCAGCATCTACCCACGCCAGGCCTGGCGAGCGCCATGAGGGGAAGGGCTTGGCAGCAGGCCTCGCGGGGGGCGCCTCCGCCTTCCTCTTGGAAGGGACGTCAGACGGCCTCGCCCCTGGGTGGTCCACGGCGACCTTGGTCCGAGGCCCGCACCTTCCTGGAGAGCCCTCCGCGCCCGAGGCCTCCCCTTCCTCTGCTTCCTCCTCCACGGGGCGCGAGGGCGCCACCACGAAGGCATCTTCGTCACCTGACGAGATATCACAAATCTCGTCAGTAAACGGCCTAGCTCTATAAGAGGAGACCTCCCCAGCTGTGGCTTCCTCCTCACCTAGGCCATCTCCTGAAGCCGAGGGAGAATCGGCCCCCTCTGCTCCCCGTGGGGCCGGCATCGGCACGTCGGAGTCCGCCGGGCCTGTCGGGGTGAACGGAGGCATCCCTTCCAGGAGGGCCATGCGCTCCGTCAGGTTGTACTGGTGAAGGGGCCGGAGCGCCGCGCGGAGCTCATCCACGGGAAGCACAGAGGGGTTGACGAAGAGCGCGGAGAGGATGTTGTCGACGACGTCCTTGTCATTGTCCTCAACGTGGAGCCGCATCTTGTCGTTCGGCCCCGAGGACATCCACATGGGGACCGAGTGAGCTTGGAGGGGCGCGATGCGGCGAGTCACGAAGTCCGCCACGACCATCTGCCCTGTGAGGCCCTCCTAGCGAAGGAAGCTCAGGCGCCCCATCAGGCTCACATTCTTGGCGCCGTCGAAGGTAGCTTTGCCCCAATGGGAGTTCTTCACCGGAGGATCGCCGGGGACCTCGAGGAAGGCGCAGGGACGCTCCACCCCGACGAAGAACCACTTCTGGCGGAATTCGTCTACTTTCTTCGTCACGGACGTAATGGCCTTGCCCTCGCTCCAGGACATGGGGATGTAGACACCCCCCATGCCGTCGACGATGCGGAACGAAACGCACCCGGAGCGCTCGTTCTTCGCCGTGTTCTGGAGCGCATAAAAGCACCGGAACAGCCCCATCATGGGCTTCAGGCCCAGGGACGCCTCGCAGAGGTAGGCGAAGACGGCGAGGATGAGGACGGAGTTGGGGTGCAGGTGCAGCAGCTGCACCTGGTAGAACGCCAACACCGCCTCCAGGAACGGCGAGAAGGGCGACACTAGTCCCGCGGCCAGGCAGTGCTGGAAGATCGGGAAAAAACCCCGCGGGCGCTTCCCGTGCGCCGCAGGCTTCAGGGCAGTGGCGCCGTGCTCGTTCGTCCGGTCCGCCACCAGGCATCGAACCTTGGAGAGTGCTTTCTCGTTGACGCGCACGTCGAGCAGCGCCGCGCCCATCATGGTCTCCGTGGCTTCCGCCTGGGAGGAGGACCCCGCGGCGGCCTTGCCCTTGCCCTTGAGAGGACTCATTGTCACGGGTGCGGAGGTTGGAGGGAGTCGGAGAACAGAAACTCGCAGGAGAGCGCGGAGGCGAAGAGCTCTGTGGAGCGGAATTTTCTGCGAAGGATTGGGAACGGTAACGGCTCCCTGCCGCAGTGCTCGGGCTTTATGTCCCCTCCAGGATCAGTTACCGGGGCGTGGTGGGACCCCCCACGACTCACGCCCCAGATCGTGCGAGGCCGTTAATTGTCCAAGTGCCGCGTGGCTCGGGCCGGCTGGGCACTAAGGGCCCACGACGCTTCGCCTAAGCCCATGGGCTAAGTCGTGCACATCATGGGCCCGGGGGCTACTGTCGGCCCAGTGGGAAGTGGGATATCAAGAGCCCATTCCCCCCAGTCCTCGCTCGCGGGCCAGACGGACGAAACGACTAAGGACCAGGCGTCACCGCCTGGCGGCACCCTCGAGAGGCGATTCCCCTCGAGGGCCTGAAGGGACCCCTCGCCTCAGGGGACCCCCCCCCCCCCCCCGAGGAACCATCCCTCCTGAGGGGAGTCCAACGGGAATCTCCCCTCAGGCCTGGAGGGAAACGTCGCGGCCAAGGAAGCACGGCAGAGCGCACGTGACCTCTGCCACGCTCGCGCAGTGGCGCGCACACCCCCGTCGCTATCCCTGGCAATAAAGCGGTCTACAAAGCTGCTCCGCCTGCGGCACAGCTGTGAGGACCTTCTACTCTGACGATAAAGCAGGTGGACGGCGCAAGCCTCCAACGGAGATCGTCATCGTGGGCTCCACCTCAGAGACTGCCCGCTCTGCTGATAGTACCGCGCGGTCGGCCACCTGTCGGCCACGGCGCCACCTTTATCAACAATGGACCGAGCCCATGGACGAATAGAGCACGGTGGACTCGTGCTCCGCCCTGCCACTGGCAGGTGGGAGCCACCTTGAAGGCCAAGCCGAAGGAGAAGGCCCAAGGCGCCTATAAAAGAGAGAAGACATCCATGCAAAACACCCTTGTAAACCCTAGCAACGCTGGTTAGGTTAGCCTCTGACTGGAGGAGGAAGAAGATCATCGCTTCCCTCCCTAGGCAAGAATTGCCTCAAGGGGGCTTCCGGCAAGCTCAATTGTATTGTAATCCTCCACATATAATACAGACACGCAGGAGTAGCGGTCTTACCTCCTCACGAGGGCAGTGAACCTGGGTAAAGGACGGTGTCTTCCTTGGTCGGGTGTGTGTCTTCTTCGGGTCCGGCGAGCAACGCCGCGGAGCCACTTGAGGGTTTAGACCTCCGCGTTCAATCCCCTCTCGAACTACACTTCAGGAAGTGACTACCCCCGATTCCTGGGAGTCATAACCCGACAAACGAGTTTTTTACGATTTCATGAAAATCGTGGTATGGGGTCCCAGACTGTTTAAATCCACCCCGGATCCCAAAGCCGTGTGCTATAGCCCACGGAAACGGCCAGAAATGGCCGAAATCACGAGATTTTTATGATTTTGTGAAAATCGTGTTACGGGGTCCGAGACCGTTTAAATCCACACCGTACCCTAAAATTGTGTGCTATAGCCCACGAAAACGGCCAGAAATGACCAAAATTACGCGATTTTTATGATTTCGTGAAACTCGTGTTACGAAGTCCCGGACCGTTTAAATCCAACCCGGACCCCCAAACTGTGTGCTATATCCCACGAAAACGGACACAAATGCCCAAAATCTCGAGTTTTTTACGATTTCGTGAAAATCGTGTTACGGGGTCCCTGACCGTTTAAATCCACGTTGAACCCCAAAATTGTGTGATATAGCCCACAAAAAGGGCCATAACTGGATGAACTCACGAGTTTTTTACGATTTTGGGAAGCTCGTGTTAGGGGTTCCCGGACCGTTTAAATCCACGCCGGACCCCAAAACCGTCTGCTATAGCCCACGAAAACGGCCAGAAATGCCCGAAATCACGCGATTTTGACGATTTCGTGAAACTCGTGTTACGGGATCCCGTACCGTTTAAATCCAACCTGGACCCCCAAACCGTGTGTTATATCCCACGAAAACGGCTAGAAATGCCTGAAATCACTAGATTTTTATAATTTTGTGAAACTCGTGTTAGGGGGTCCCGGAGCGTTTAAATCGACACCCGACCCCAAAACCGTGTGCTATAGCCCACGAAAACGGCCAGAAATGGCCGAAATCATGAGTTTTTTTACGATTTCGTGAAAATCGTGTTACGGCTTCCCGGTCTGTTCAAATCCAACCCGGACCCCCAAACCGTGTGCTATAGCCCACGAAAACGGCCAGAAATGGCTGAAATCACGAGATTTTTACGATTTCGTGAAACTCGTGTTACGGGGTTCCGAACCGTTTAAATCTAACCCGGACCCCCAAAACCGTGTGCTATAGCACACGAAAACGGCCAGAAATGCCTGAAAGCACGAGTTTTTACGATTTCGTGAAAATCGTGTTACGGGGTCCCGGTCTGTTTAAATCCAACCTGGACCCCAAAAGTGTGTGCTATAGCCCACGAAAACGGCTAGAAATGGCCGAAATCACGAGTTTTTACGATTTCGTGAAAATCGTGTTACGGGGTCCCGGTATGTTTAAATCCACCCTGGACCCCAAAAGCATGTGCTATAGCCCACGAAAACGGCCAGAAATGGCCGAAATCATGAGTTTTATACGATTTCGTGAAACTCGTGTTACGAAGTCCCGGACCGTTTAAATCCACCCTGGACCCCAAAACTGTTTGCTATAGCCCACGAAAACTGCCAGAAATGCCCGTAATCACGAGTTTATTACGATTTCGTGAAACTCGTGCTACTCGGTCCCGGACCGTTTAAATCCACGTTGGACCCCAAAAACGTTTGCTATAGCCCAGGAAATCGGCCAGAACTGGCCGAAATTACGCGATTTTTACGATTTCGTGAAACTCGTGTTATGAAGTCCCAAACCGTTTAAATCCGCGCCGGACCCCAAACCGTGTGCTATAGCCCACGAAAACGGCCAGAACTAGCCGAAATCACATGTTTTTTACGATTTCGTGAAAATCGTGTAACTTGGTCCCGGGTTTTTTAAATCCACGCCGGACCCCCAAACTATGTGCTATAGCCCACGAAAACAGCCAGAAATGCCCGAAATCACGCGATTTTTACGATTTCGTGAAAATCGTGTTACGGGGTTCCTTACCGTTTAAATCCACGCTGGACCCCAAAACCGTGTGCTATAGCCCACGAAATCGGCCAGAACTGGCCGAAATTACGCGATTTTTACGATTTCGTGAAACTCGTGTTACGAAGTCCCGAACCGTTTAAATCCACGCCGGACCCCCAAACTGTGTGCTATAGCCCACGAAAACGGCCAGAACTAGCCGAAATCACGAGTTTTTTACGATTTTGTGAAAATCGTGTAACTTGGTCCCGGGTTTTTTAAATCCACTACGGACCCCCAAACCGTGTGCTATAGCCCACGAAAACAGCCAGAAATGCCCAAAATCACGCGATTTTTATCATTTCGTGAAAATCGTGTTACGGGGTTCCTAACCGTTTAAATCCACACTGTACCCCAAAACCGTGTGCTATAGCTCACGAAAACGGCCAGAAATGGCCGATATCACGATTTTTTTCGATTCGTGAAAATCGTGTTACGGGGTCCCGGTCTGTTTAAATCCACTCGGACCCCAAAAGTGTGTGCTATAGCCCACGAAAACGGTCAGAAATGGCCGAAATCACGAGTTTTTTACGATTTCGTGAAACTCTTGTTACGAAGTCCCGGACCGTTAAATCCAACCCGGACCCCCAAACCATGTGCTATAGCCCAAGAAAACAGCCAGAAATGCCCGAAATCAAGCGATTTTTACGATTTCGTGAAAATCGTGTCACGGGGTCCCTGACCGTTTAAATCCACGCTGGACCCCAAAACTGTGTGCTATAGCTCACAAAAACGGCCAACAATGGCCGAAATCACGATTTTTTTATGATTTCGTGAAAATCGTGTTACGGGGTCCCGGTCTGTTTAAATCCACCCGGACCCCAAAAGCGTGTGCTATAGCCCACGAAAACGGCCAGAAATGGCCGAAATCACGAGTTTCTTACAATTACGTGAAACTAGTATTACGAAGTCCCTGACCGTTTAAATCCAACCCGGACCCCCAAACTGTGTGCTATAGCCCACGAAAACGGCCAGAAAAGCCCGAAATCACGTGATTTTTACGATTTTGGGAAACCCGTGTTAGGTGTTCCCGGACCGTTTAAATCCACGCCGGACCCCAAAACCGTGTGCTATAGCCCACGAAAACGGCCAGAAATGGCCGAAATCACGAGATTTTTACATGTTCGTGAAACTCGTGTTACGGGGTCCCGGACCGTTTAAATCCAACCCTAACCCCAAAACCGTATGCTATAGCCCACGAAAACGTCCAGAAATGGCCGAAATTACGACAATTTTACGATTTCGTGAAACTCGTGTTACGGGTTCCTGTAGCGTTTAACTCAATGCCGGACCCCAACACCGTGTGCTAGAGCCCACGAAAACGGCAAGAAATGGCCGTAATCACGTGATTTTTACTCTTTCGTGAAACTCGTGTTACGGGGTCCCGGACCATTTAAATCCACCCCGGACCCCAAAACTGTGTGCTATAGCTCACGAAAACGGCCAGAAATGGCTGAAATCACGATTTTTTAACGATTTCGTGAAAATCGTGTTACGGGGTCCGGGTCTGTTTAAATACACCCGGACCCCTAAAGCGTATGCTATAGCCCACGAAAACAGCCAGAAATGACCGAAATCACGAGTTTTTTACGATTTCGTGAAACTAGTGTTACGAAGTCCCAGACCGTTTAAATCCAACCCGGACCCCCAAACCGTGTGCTATAACCCACGAAAACGGCCAGAAATGCCTGAAATTACGCGATTATTACGATTTCATGAAAATCGTGTTACGGGGTCCCTAACCATTTAAATCCACGCTGGACACCAAAACTGTGTGCTATAGCCCACGAAAACAGCCAGAAATGCCTGAAATCACGCGATTTTGACGATTTCGTGAAACTCGTGTTACGGGGGTCCGTACCGTTTAAATCCAACCTGGACCCCCAAACCGTGTGTTATATC
This sequence comes from Poa annua, assembly GCA_026929855.1. Classification (NCBI taxonomy): domain Eukaryota; kingdom Viridiplantae; phylum Streptophyta; class Magnoliopsida; order Poales; family Poaceae; genus Poa; species Poa annua. The sequence goes on from CM049432.1 coordinate 83,548,134, forward strand.
CCACGAAAACGGAAAGAAATGCCTGAAATCACGAGATTTTCATAATTTTTTGAAACTCGTGTTAGGGGGTCCCGGAGCGTTTAAATCGACACCGGACCCCAAAACCGTGTGCTATAGCCCACGAAAACGGCCAGAAATGACCGAACCACGAGTTTTTTAACGATTTCGTGAAAATCGTGTTACGGCTTCCCGGTCTGTTCAAATCAAACCCGGACCCCCAAACCGTGTGCTATAGCCCACGAAAACGGCCAGAAATGGCTGAAATCACGAGATTTTTACAATTTTGTGAAACTCGTGTTACGGGGTTCTGAACCGTTTGAATCCAACCCGGACCCCAAAACCGTGTGCTATAGCACACGAAAACGGCCAGAAATGCCCGAAAGCACGAGTTTTTACGATTTCGTGAAAATCGTGTTACGGGGTCCCGGTCTGTTAAAATCCACCATGGACCCCAAAAGCGTGTGCTATAGCCCACGAAAACGGCTAGAAATGGCTGAAATCACGAGTTTTTACGATTTCGTGAAAATCGTGTTACGGGGTCCCGGTATGTTTAAATCCACCCTGGACCCCAAAAGCATGTGCTATAGCCCACGAAAACGGCCAGAAATGGCCGAAATCACGAGTTTTTTACGATTTCGTGAAACTCGTGTTACGAAGTCCCAGACCGTTTAAATCCACCCTGGACCCCAAAACTGTGTGCTATAGCCCACGAAAACGGCCATAAATGCTCGAAATCACGAGTTTATTACGATTTCGTGAAACTCGTGCTACTCGGTCCTGGACCGTTTAAATCCACTCTGGACCCCAAAATTGTTTGCTATAGCCCACGAAATCGGCCAGAACTAGCCGAAATTACGCGATTTTTACGATTTCGTGAAACTCGTGTTACGAAGTCCCGGACCGTTTAAATCCAAGCCGGACCCCCAAACAGTGTGCTATAGCCCACGAAAACGGCCAGAACTAGCCGAAATCACGAGTTTTTTACGATTTCGTGAAAATCGTGTAACTGGGTCCCGGGTTTTTTAAATCCACGCCGGACCCCCAAACCGTGTACTATAGCCCAGGAAAACAGCCAGAAATGCCCGAAATCACGCGATTTTTATGATTTCGTGAAAATCGTGTTACGGGGTTCCTAACCGTTTAAATCCACGCTGGACCCAAAATAGTGTGCTATAGCTCACGAAAACGGCCAGAAATGACCGATATCACGATTTTATTTACGATTCCGTGAAAATCGTGTTGCAGGGTCCCGGTCTGTTTAAATCCACCCGGACCCCAAAAGTGTGCTATAGCCCACGAAAACGGCCAGAAATGGCCGAAATCATGAGTTTTTTACGATTTCCTGAAACTCGTGTTACGAAGTCCCGGACCGTTTAAATCCAACCCGGACCCCCAAACCTTGTGCTATAGCCTAAGAAAACAGCCAGAAATGCCCGAAATCAAGCGATTTTTACGATTTCGTGAAAATCGTGTCACAGGGTCCCTGACCGTTTAAATCCACGCTGGACCCCAAAACCGTGTGCTATAGCTCACAAAAACGGCAAAAAATGGCCGAAATCACGATTTTTGTACGATTTTGTGAAAATCGTGTTACGGGGTCCCGGTCTGTTTAAATCCACCCGGGCCCCAAAATCGTGTGCTATAGCCCACGGAAACGGCCAAAAATGGCCGAAATCACGAGTTTTTCACGATTACGTGAAACTAGTGTTACGAAGTCCCTGTCCCTTTAAATCCAACCCGGACCACCAAACTGTGTGCAGCCCACGAAAACGGCCAGAAAAGCCCGACATCACGTGATTTTTACGATTTCGTGAAAATCGTGTTACGGGGTCCTTGACCGTTTAAATCCACGCTGGACCCCAAAACTGTGTGCTATAGCCACGAAATAGACAAGAAATGGCCGAAATCATGAGTTTTTGGCGATTTCGTGAAAATCGTGTTACGGTGTCCCGCATCGTTTAAATCCACCCCAGACCCCAAAACCGTGTGCTATAGCCCATGAAAACGTCCAGAAATGGCCGAAATCACGAGCTTTTTACGATTTCGTGAAAATAGTGTTACGGGATCCCGTTCTGTTTAAATCCACCCCGGACCCCAAAAGCGTGTGCTATAGCCCACGAAAACGGCCAGAAATGGCCGAAATCACGAGTTTATTACGATTTCGTAAAACTCGTGCTACGCGATCCCGGACCGCTTAAATCCACACCGTACCCTAAAATTGTGTGCTATAGCCCACGAAAACGGCCAGAAATGGCCGAAATTACACGATTTTTACGATTTTGTGAAACTCGTGTTACGAAGTCCCGGACCGTTTAAATCCACACCGGACCCCCAAACCGTGTGCTATAGCCCACGAAAGCGGCCAGAACTGGCCGAAATCATGAGTTTTTTACGATTTCGTGAAAATCGTGTAACGGGGTCCCGGTTTTTTTAAATCCACGTCGGACCCCAAAACCGTGTGCTATAGCCCACGAAAACGGCCAAAAATGCCCGAAATCACGAGATTTTTACATGTTCGTGAAACTCGTGTTACAGAGTCTCGGGCCGTTTAAATCCAACCCGGACCCCAAAACCGTGTGCTATAGCCCACGAAAATGTCCAGAAATGGCCGAAATCACGACAATTTTACGATTTCGTGAAACTCGTATTACGGGGTCCCATACCGTTTAGCTCAATTCCGGAACCCAACACCGTGTGCTAGAGCCCATGAAAACGGCCAGAAATGGCCGAAATCACGAGATTTTTACGATTTCGTAAAACCCGTGGGACGGGGTCCCGGACCGTTTAAATCCACCCCGGACCCCAAAACCGTGTGCTATAGCCCACAAAAACGGCCAGAAATGGCCGAAATCATGATTTTTTTTATGATTTCGTGAAAATCGTGTTACGGGGTCCCGGTCTGTTTAAATCCCCCCCCGGACCCCAAAAGCGTGTGCTATAGCCCACGAAAACGGCCAAAAATGGCCGAAATCACGAGTTTTTTAAGATTTCGTGAAACTCGTGTTATGAAGTCCCTAACCGTTTAAATCCAACCCGGACCCCCAAACCGTGTGCTATAGCCCACGAAAATGGCCAGAAATGCCCGAAATCGCGCGATTTTTACGATTTCGTGAAAATCGTTTTACAGGGTCCCTGGCCGTTTAAATCCACGCTGGACGCCAAAACCGTTTGCTATAGCCCACGAAATCGGCCAGAAATGGCCGAAATCACGAGTTTTTTACGATTTCCTGAAAATAGTGTTACGGGATCTAGGTCTGTTTAAATCCACCCCGGACCGCAAAAGCGTGTGCTATAGCCAACGAAAACGGCCGGAAATGGCCGAAATCACGAGTTTATTACGATTTCGTGAAACTCTTACGAGTTCTGGCCGTTTTCGTGAAAACTCCTGGACCGTTTAAATCCACACCGTGCCCCAAAATTGTGTGCTATAGCCCACGAAAACGGCCAGAAATGGCCGAAATTAAGCGATTTTTACGATTTCGTGAAACTCGTGTTACGAAGTCCCGGACCGTTTAAATCCAGGCCGGACCCCAAACCGTGTGCTATAGCCCACGAAAACGGCCAGAACTACCCAAAATCACGAGTTTTTTACGATTTCGTGAAAATCGTGTAACTGGGTCCCGGGTTTTTTGAATCCACGCCGGACCCCCAAACCGTGTGCTATAGCCCACGAAAACAGCCAGAAATGCCCGAAATCACGCGATTTTTACGATTTCGTGAAAATCGTGTTACGGGGTTCCTAACCGTTTAAATCCACGCTGGACCCCAAAACCGTGTGCTATAGCTCACGAAAACGGCTAGAAATAGCCGATATCACGGTTTTTTTACGATTTCGTGAAAATTGTGTTACGGGGTCCCGGTCTTTTTAAATCCACCCAGACCCCAAAAGTGTGTGCTATAGCCCACGAAAAGGTCCAGAAATGGCAAAAATCACGAGTTTTTTACGATTTCGTGAAACTCGTGTTACGAAGTCCCGGACAGTTTAAATCCACCCTGGACCCCAAAACCGTGTGCTATAGCCCACGAAAACGGCCAGAAATGCCCGAAATCACGATTTTTTTACGATTTCGTGAAAATCGTGTTACGGGGTCACTGGCCGTTTAAATACACGCTGAACCCCTAAATTGTGTGATATCGCCCACGTAAACGGCTAGAACTGGCCGAAATCACTAGTTTTTTACGATTTTGGGAAACTCGTGTTAGGGGTTCCCGGACCGTTTAAATCCACGCCGCACCCCAAAACCGTGTGCTATAGCCCACGAAAACGGTCAGAAATGGCCGAAATCACGAGATTTTTACATGTTCGTGAAACTCATGTTACGGGGTCCCATACCGTTTAACTCAATGTCGGACCCCAACACTGTGTGCTAGAGCCCACGAAAACGGCAAGAAATGGCCGAAATTACGCGATTTTACGATTTCGTGAAACTCGTATTACGGGGTCCCGGACGGTTTAAATCCACCCCGGACCCCAAAACCATGTGCTATAACTCACGAAAACGGCCAGAAATGGCCGAAATCACGAGATTTTTACGATTTCGTAAAACCCGTGTGACGGGGTCCCGGCCCGTCTAAATCCACCCCGGACCCCAAAACCGTGTGCTATAGCCCACGAAAACGGCCAGAAATGGCCAAAATCACGATTTTTTTACAATTTCGTGAAAATCGTGTTACGGGGTCCCGGTCTGTTTAAATCCACCCCAGACCCCAAAAGCGTGTGCTATAGCCCACGAAAACGGCCAAAAATGGCCGAAATCACGAGTTTTTTACGATTTCGTGAAACTCGTGTTACGAAGTCCCTAACCGTTTAAATCCAACCCGGACCCCCAAACCGTGTACTATAGCCCACGAAAACGGCCAGAAATGCCCGAAATCACGCGATTTTTACGATTTCGTGAAAATCGTGTTACAGGGTCCCTGACCGTTTAAATCCACGATGGACACCAAAACCGTTTGCTATAGCCCACGAAATCGGCCAGAAATGGCCGAAATCACGAGTTTTTTACGATTTCGTGAAAATAGTGTTACGGGATCCCGGTCTGTTTAAATCCACACCGTACCTTAAAATTGTGTGCTATAGCCCACGAAAACGGCCAGAAATGGCTGAAATTACGCGATTTTTACGATTTCTTGAAACTTGTGTTACGAAGTCCCGGACCGTTTAAATCCACACCGGACCCCCAAACCGTGTGCTATAGCCCACGAAAACGGCCAGAACTGGCCGAAATCACGAGTTTTTTACGATTTCGTGAAACTCGTGTAATGGGGTCCCGGTTTTTTTAAATCCACGTCGGACCCCAAAACCGTGTGCTATAGCCAACGAAAACGGCCCGAAATACCCGCAATCACGAGATATATACATGTTCGTGAAACTCGTGTTATGGGGTCTCGGACCGTTTAAATCCAACCCGGACCCCAAAACCGTGTGCTATAGCCCACGAAAACGTCCAGAAATAGCCGAAATCACGACAATTTTACGATTTCGTGAAACTCGTGTTACGGGGTCCCGTACCTTTTAGCTCAATGCCGGACCCCAACACCGTGTGCTAGAGCCCATGAAAACGGCCAGAAATGGCCGAAATCACGAGATTTTTACGATTTCGTAAAACCCGTGTGACGGGGTTCCGGACCGTCTAAATCCACCCCGGACCCCAAAACCGTGTGCTATAACCCACGAAAACGGCCAGAAATGGCCGAAATCACGATTTTTTTACAATTTCGTGAAAATCGTGTTACGGGGTCCCGGTCTGTTTAAATCCACCCCAGACCCCAAAAGCGTGTGCTATAGCCCACGAAAACGGCCAAAAATGGCCGAAATCACGAGTTTTTTACGATTTCGTGAAACTCATGTTACGAAGTCTCTAACCGTTTAAATCCAACCCGGACCCCCAAACCGTGTGCTATAGCCCACGAAAACGGCCAGAAATGCCCGAAATCACGCGATTTTTACGATTTCGTGAAAATCGTGTTACAGGGTCCCTGACCGTTTAAATCCACGCTGGACACCAAAACCGTTTGCTATAGCCCACGAAATCGGCCAGAAATGGCCGAAATCACGAGTTTTTTACGATTTCATGAATATCTTGTTACGGGGTCCCGGACCGTTTAAATCCACCCCGGACCCCAAAACGGTGTGCTATCGCCCACGAAAATGGCCAGATATGGCCAAAATCACGAGTTTTTTACGATTTTGTGAAAATAGTGTTACGGGATCCAGGCCTGTTTAAATCCACCCCGGACCGCAAAAGTGTGTGCTATAGCCCACGAAAACAGCCAGAAATGGCCGAAATCACGAGTTTATTACGATTTCGTGAAACTCGTGCTACTCTGTCCCGGACCGTTTAAATCCACACCGTACCCCAAAATTGTGGCTAACTTTTTTAAATAATACATTTTTATTGGAAATTCGGGAAATATTGCGCAAATCTTGCATTTTTCAAAAATATTGCGGCCTCGGCCTTGAGTTGGCCGAGCAGGCCTCGTCGGCCCTGAGGAAGCCGAGCAGAACCTGTCGGCCCAGGGAAAGCCGACCAGGGCCGTCGGCCGCATCTGCGCGCGTGCAGGCGCCTGCCACGGTCTGCATGGCTCGGGTCGGCTGAGAGGAGGCCGAGCAGGCCCTGTCGGCCCAGGGAAAGCCGACGTTTGCATGGGCTATTTGTCCCGCAACCGATTCGCGCGCGTTTCTCCCGCCAGCCGCTCCCGCCTATTTCTCCCGCCACTGTTTCCCGCTCGTTTCTCCCGCCAGCCGTTCCCACCTATTTCTCCCGCCACCGTTTCCCGCCCGTTTCTCCCGCCACCGTTTCCCGCCTGTTCCTCCCGCCACCATTTCCCGCGACCGTTTTCACCTCAATTGTCCTATAAAAATCACTCTAGGCTAAGCGGGGTACTCTCAAATAGCGCCAGCATGGTGTGTATTGTACCTTGTGAGAAGTGTGTGTCGGCTTTCATATAGCCGCATCCGAGCATCTAGCTAAGATTATCACCTATTTGAAGGTAGATGGTAGGGAAGTTCCACTTGAAGAAATTATTGGTAGTGAGAGGCATCTCGCTTTGCTAGGGGCGAGGCTATGCCGAGATGGGTTTCCGTATAGGGCCACAGAAAAAATTCGTGCTGAAATCTTGAGGCTTGCGGATAAGTTCGATAGGCATGTTACCAATGAGCCGATTCATCGAACTCAAGACATACGTGAGAGGTACGGTCGTTCCTTTCTCTAGGTATACTCCAGCGATGATGACGACGATTCCATGCCGTCGTCAAAGGAAAGGGGGGTTGAAGCACTGCGTAAGGGCAAGGAGAAGAAGGCAGAAACATCCAGCAAGGGTGCGGGAAAGAAGCGTGAATCATCATCAAAGGGCAAGGGTGCTAAATCTGCGGATGGTGCAGGCTGCATTGATGGGAGATAGGTAGAATCTTAATTTGAGTTATGTTGTATCTTTCTTTGAGTATCGTTTAATTAGTAGGTGTACCTTCATTTCCTATTGTTGTGTGGTGTGATCGGTATGTAATTGAGATTTGTTGTATCTTATCTTACGTACCAATGTATACCGGTTACGGACATATCAAATATTGCTACATAGGTAGAAATAAGTATAGTACATAACGATACATAATGTGTACTAAATAATGGTACATAGGTAGAAATATGTCTAGTACAACATATAGATAGAAATAGATCATACATAAAAGTATCGCTACTCGTCTGTCTGAGAACGGTTGCGATGTCTTCTCTGGCCACCGTTTCGCGCCTCGAGGGAAAGAAGTAGCATACATATGTCTCATACATAGGTCTTACGGTACATGGAAAATAGCGAACATATGTCTCTGATACATAAGTAGAGTCTCAGTCATCGCCTCTGCCACGACGTGGCGGATGTGGCTGAGGAGTGCTCCATCCTAACCGATGGGGTGGGCGTGTGACTCGTGGAGGAAGCAAAGACCCGTCATCTGCCTGTTGTGTATCCTGTGTGGGGGGTGGAGGAGGAGTGTTGTTGTACATGTTGAGCCACTGGGTGTCCGCATCTGCATCGGGAAACACGTCCTGCTGACTCGCCCAACCCGACGCACCCGAGTAATGCTCGGAGATAATAGGCCCCAAGTCGAAGTCGAATTGTGCTAGAATCGAGAAATTTTATGTAACATGTTATTTTGTAAATAGTTTGAATACATGAGAATGTAGTAGTACGAATCGACATACCTTGTGGTGGACGAGGCTGGAAGCCGGTCGTGGGGCTCTGCTGGTACTCCGAAGAGGGTCGCTGCTGGTAGCCCCAGTGGGGCTCTGCTGGTAGGCCCCCTGCTGGTAGCCCCCCTGGTGGTAACTCTGCTGCTGCCAGCCCGAACCTCCAGGCTGGTCAGGTGGAGGTGGTGCGACACATGGACACGGGTGCTGTCGGTGTGCCTCCGGAGGTGGCTGCACGTTACGTCGTGCCCGCCGTTGAGGCAGCTGCGTGGACGGATGCGGTGGCCGTCGTGCAGCATGTGGGAGAACGTTAGACGAGCGGACACACGTGATAGCCTCGTAGATCCGTCGCACTCTCTGGGCAGCGGACTGCAACCAAGACCGATGCTCTTCGCCTGTAAGCAAAGGCCCGGTCGAAAGTGAACGGTCTAACTGGTCTATATCATTCCCAAGATCCCACGTCAACTCAGCCTGAAAGTGGTATAGACATTTAGGAAATGAAGGACAATATAAAAAAAAGTAAATGATTGTAGATAAAGTTAATTATTTGTACCGTGTGTTGCCGTGAGCCGGACATAGACTGGTTGGGGTACATATCCCACGTAGCAGGGGCCGGCATCACATCCGGATGGGCGTGATGAACGAAAGAAACCCGTGTGGACCTGACGTACCACTGTAGGTACTCGTCGTACTGCGCCTGATCGAAGGGTTGCGCCTCGACCCAGAGACGAGTCAGCGCATCAACCCACTCGGCCACGTAAGGTTGCACTCTTTGCAACCATTGTGTCGCGGTCCTGTTAGTTCCCTTCCTGCTCCATCTACAAGAAAAGAAAAATGTGCATAATTGTGGATGACAAGTGTTCAAACAAAACTGTGTGGTTAAGAAATGGACGTATCGGTGGACGATGTCTGGTAGAGGGGCATCCATAGGCGGGGGAACCGACATCTGGCGCAGACCGAACTGCATCATAACACGCTGCTGGGCCATCTCCTCAACGCTGACATCGAAGATAATCTTCGACTTCGTCATTCAGTATGCTTCATCTCGCGTGCACATGATAGAAATTCCTCCAGGGAATTTCGACGCGATCGCGTCAGGCGAGTATGGCTCCCAAATAACTGAAGCCGCGGAGAGAACGTCGAACTGCTCGTTGAATGCCGGGTAGCAGTTCCTAACCTGATCTCGAGCGAATCGTCTCTGCAAAACACAGACGTAAATTGTATAAGTAAACATGAAGATACTCATTGACAAGCATAATTAGTAAACTATTATTGAACATACCTTGCGATGTGTCCAAAGTGTGCCAAAAGTAGGGTCGTCTATGTGCTCCGCATCGAAATAAAGGTTGAGCGGCCACGGGTCGGCAGCCGAAATGTCAGGTCGTCCAATGGGGAACCTCTCCCACGACCACAGCTGTAACAGAGTAGGGCATCCAAGAATTGTTGACTTTGTCGCCGTAAGAGAGCACGCGTTGCACATACCTCGGTATGTGGCCGCTAAGACTGCATAACCCCAGCTACGACTAGTGATGTGGTACGGCTGTGTCGCACTTGCAATCTCCAATGCGATGGGGATGTATCGCGCACTGATAGTGGTGACATGGTTCTCCGTGAACATCACCTTTCCTTGCAGCCACATAAGGTACGCCTCGAGGCTCCGAGTAATCTGGGCCTCGGACATCTGGATCGTGCCAAAATTCTGTATCTGCACCGAAAACAATAATTGTACAAGTTAGATAAAGGTTAGCTGAAGCGATGGATGAAACAAGACAATGACGTAGTACAAACCTGGAACTTAAGCAACCAATCAAGCTTGGGTCCGTGATCCTCATGGGCAAACACAGTTGCATTGGTCTTTATATGTTGGAACCGGTCTGCCATATCCTCAGACCACATATCAGGGGCCTGCAACGGACCTATGGCCTCACCAGCTATAGGAAGGCCCAATAGGTAGGAGACATCCTGTAGAGTAGGAGCCATCTCGCCCCAGCGAAAGTGAAACCAGTGCGTCTCCGGTCTCCATCGGTCCACCAAGCAGGTGAGCAAACAGTGGTCCATCGCAAGCCGACCACTCGCATCTGACGCCTCAACAAGGCGAGCAAAGGGTAGGAGCCCAGCCCACGTCAAACTGCATGTATCAGAAAATTGTTAACTATTTGACAAGTACATATTATGAGTAAAATAAATATAACACTTACCGATCGATCCAAGCTGGGTGTATCTGCCAATCATCCTTCTGACCACGAGTGATAAGAGGTTGGAGGACATTATCCTGCATTAGCTTAGCACGATGCTTGTTGTCCACCACCGGGTTAAGCAACGCCATCCCCACCATTTCTGTAAGCACAGATTGAAGATGATAATAGAATAACACAAATTAAACATGAACCGAAGTACCAATTAAACACGATGACCAATTAAATTCAAACAAATTACAAATTTGCCTTTGTAGCTAAACGAGTAGTACATAGAGGCAGATACGTAGTCTGCATTTATTATAAATATAAAGGTATTCTAGTTTCTTCCTCTTCCTCTCCGGCCTCGGTTGCCTCTTCCACGTACCGTAGCATCACCAGGTCCAAACTCTGGACAGTTCGTATCCCTATGGCCAAACTGGTTGCACAGAAAACATTGTCTGGTAGGTCCCGCAGCTTCCGATTCATCCATATCATTACGTATGCGTCTACGCTGCCGTCTACCTCTACCCGGACGAAGTAACCTTGGGTCAGGAATGTATCTCCTCTCACTAGGCTCAACGGTGTTGAAATTACCAATGGCTCGGAATCCTTGCATCTCACCTGTCCATGTGTTCAAGACAGCTTCACGACTGAAGTACGGTGAGACAAACGAGATTGCTTCCAAACCAAGCTGCCCACAAGCAGCAAGTACATGCGAGCATGGAAGGTGAAACAATTTCGGTTTGTTGCATGTGCATTCACAGGTTGGCCATGCTTCAATTCCAATCTTCACCTCATGCGTTCTCAACACATTGCCACAACCGAACTTGTCGGTAGGTAAGCGGACCTCGAACCTCCTTTCCTGATTTCCGATGGCAACCACTTGGAAAGTTCGTGCCTTCTCCATCTTAGCATCCATGTGCTTCGTAATCTTTTCACACCAGGGGGAGTTTGGAGTGCGAAGTATATGCATTTCGGCTTGCTGGCGTTTGACTCTGAAGTACTTAACCGTACCTTCGAAAACTCCCTCCACAAGGGCAATTAATGGCAAGGCACTGTTCCCTCGGAGGACAAAATTGTATGTTTCGGCAAGGTTTGTAGTCATGACGCCATATCTGGCTCCGTATGAGTCGTGCAACAATGACCTCCTCTCCACGGGCTCATGCTCAATCCACTGTTAGAAATTCTTAATCAACCGTCCACCCTTTCTCCTTGTGCCTGGTGGATCAAAGCCTGGCAGATCACACAGACCGATCGGTTCTTCTTCAGGCGGTGCAGGCGTTGTAGCTGCTTGTGCCGCTACTTGGGCTACATGAAACGCCACTGCCGCAGTACGTGCAGCTTTCCTCTCCCGAACATGTTTGTTCGTGAACTCATCAAGCTTGCCACGGATAAAATTGTACTTCCATTCCTGGTCCTGCTTGCAGAGTTTTTTGAACAGATTCATGAGACTCTTATTTCTGAACTGTGAGAAGAAGTTAGCACCTAGATGGCGCATGCACCAACGACTCTGAAGATCCACCCACGGTGTTTCTTCATCTGGTCCAGGGTTTGTTAATGCCTTTATAGCGTTGAGTATACCCGCATGTCTGTCATGTAGAACGCAAACATTATGCTTATCCTTGACAACTGCTTTTTTCAACTGCCTAAAGAACCACGTCCAACTATCCGTGTTCTCGCTCTCAACAAAAGCGAAAGCAAGGGGCAACAGTTGGTTATTGCCGTCTTGGCCAATAGCAGTCAATATTTGACCCTTGTACTTGCCGGTCAAAAAGGTGCCATCGACACATAACACTGGTCGGCAGTGGCTAAAGGCTTCGATGCATACACCAAAAGAGAAGAACAAACGGTGCAACACCCTAACTGTAGGGAACTCTGGCATGTAGAAGTCTTGAAGATCAACATATGTGCCAGGATTCCTCGCCTGAAGAGTGTGGAGCAAACGGACAACATAATCATATGAGTCAAAGAATGACCCAAATCTCTTCTCCAGCGCGCTCTGCTTAGCCCTCCAGGCTTTGCCATAAGAAATGTAGAAATTGAATCTCGTGAAGACTTTGTTCCTTATTGCCTTCACTTCCATCGCCTTGCTCTCCACTATCTCCGTGTAAAACAAACGAGCAATAAGCGTGGATGACAGATTACGGTGATCCTGAAGGATGCTGGGAATACGACATGTATGCATTACCATGTCACTCACAACCCAGTTTGTATCATACTTGGGGACATATGCGTGCACCCTACCCGGACAATCTATCCTCGAGCATTCCATGGTCAGATATTTCTTACTCGACACAATTGTCTTGAAAACCCTTGATGTCGACATTGCCCACTGTATGATTGCTTCCTGCAGATGTTGCTTGTCAGCGTACATTGCTCCCACAGCCATGTTGCTTTGGTGATATTGCCAGGAAGAATCATGACCATCGTCCAGAGTCATGCCAGATGATATGTCCTGAGTCCATGAAGCTGGATAAGGCACCTCCGGCTCGTACTCTGCGTCATTCGACAAATCAGAATCACTGCCGTCCCCGTAATCACCCTTAATATCTTCATCTTCCATCTCGTTCTGCATTCGGCCATCTTCCTCATCCCCATCTGCCTCCACATTTTCACCGTCATCATGCCCTCCAACCATACTACTCTGCCCTGATTCATAACCACTGCCTCCATCATAACCATGGTTGTCATCATGTTCAATTTCCATGGTTGCTGCACTGCTCTGCCCTGGATCGTGCCCACCCTCGCCTTCAGGAGGATTGACATTTACCTCCTTAACGACAGGAAGCAACAAGGCAACTGGGTGGCTTCCTCTGTTTTCGCAACCTTGCAACCAGTTCACCCACTGAGAATCCCGATCAATCGGCCTCAGAGTGTACCAAATTTTTTTACTGGACCTGGACCATAACGCGTGCACCCCGACAGTGTGTGTTTCTGCATTTAATCCCAAACACTCTGTCAACCAATATTTTAACTGACTAACTGACCAATTTTCAGGGGCAGTCAGATCCAACTCGATGTGCTGAAACTGACTCAGGTCCATCCCATCTTCATTTTGTTGTACTGAACCGTCACCGTAGTAGAAAACAAATTTTACTACATCCGACATTTTCTCACCTAGTAAAATTTTAAAATGTATCAAATATTAATACGACCGTCCCATTAATTATACTGAAACAACTAAATAATCTAATCAAAACTTGCCATAAAGTTATTGCAAACGGGAATCATAAACTAATACAATACCAACTACAAATACTGACATACTACGAATCCATCCGGGCTAACTAAAAATCCTACCATACTAACAACACACTAACCCTAATCTAAATAACACAAACCCTAAACCTAATGTAAGAGTAGTCACGTACCCTTGAAGCGTGACAGCAGCACCACCGCAGCAGCCGAACCCTCCTCCACCGGAGCACCCGAGCCTCCACCACCGGAGCACCACCATGAACACCTTCGAAACCGAATCTCCCACCGTCACCAACTCGCCTCCACAGCATACCCCATGATAGATCGGGCACCCCACAGCCTTAGTAACAACCTAGGACTAATTTCTAGTGGCTAGACGGTGTAAAGCAGTGCTGGTTTTTCGTTTGGGACGAACAGGAGAGAGAGAGGAGATAGCAGCCGCGACGGGAGGAAGAAGAAGAGGCCGGGTCTTCTTAATCCGCTCTCGTCGGCTCCGAGGAGGCCGACCAGGATTTCGGCCGTGACGTGGCCGAACCGCCTCCACTCGACGCCGATCAGGCAATCGGCCGAGAGCCCGTGCCTGGCACACCACCTGCTCGGCCTTCTCGTGGCCGACGAGGGCTGCTCGGGCTCCTGCTGGCCGACAGGGCCTGCTCGGCTTCTTGTGGACCGATGAGGCCTGCTCGGCCAACTCAGGGCCGAGGCCGCAATATTTTTGAAAAATGCAAGATTTGCGCAATATTTCCCGAATTTCCAATAAAAATGTATTATTTAAAAAAAATAGCAAAATTGTGTGCTATAGCCCACGAAAACGGCCAGAAATGGCCGAAATTAAGCGATTTTTACATGTTCGTGAAACTCGTGTTACGGTGTCCCGGACCGTTTAAATCCACGCCGGACCCCCAAACCGTGTGCTATAGCCCACGAAAACGGCCAGAACTAGCCAAAATGACGAGTTTTTTACGATTTCGTGAAAATCGTGTAACTGGGTCCCGGGTTTTTTAAATCCACGCCGGACCCCCAAACCGTGTGCTATAGCCCACGAAAACAGCCAGAAATGCCCGAAATCACGCAATTTTTACGAATTCGTGAAAATCGTGTTACGGGGTTCCTAACCGTTTAAATCCACGCTGGACCCCAAAACCGTGTGCTATAGCTCACGAAAACGGCCAGAAATGGCCGATATCACGATTTTTTACGATTTCGTGAAAATCGTGTTACCGGGTCCCGGTCTTTTTAAATCCACCCGGACCCCAAAAGTGTGTGCTATAGCCCACGAAAATGGCCAGAAATGGCCAAAATCACGAGTTTTTTACGATTTCGTCAAACTCGTGTTACGAAGTCCTGGACCGTTTAAATCCACCCTGGACCCCAAAACCGTGTGCTATAGCCCACGAAAACGGCCAGAAATGCCCGAATCGTGAAAATCGTGTTACGGGGTCCCTGGCCGTTTAAATACACGCTGAACCCCAAAATTGTGTGATATAGCCCACAAAAACGGCTAGAACTGGCCGAAATCACTAGTTTTTTACGATTTTGGGAAACTCGTGTTAGGGGTTCCCGGACCGTTTAAATCCACGCCGGACCCCAAAACCGTGTGCTATAGCCCACGAAAACGGTCAGAAATGGCCGAAATCACGAGATTTTTACATGTTCGTGAAACTCGTGTTACGGGGTCCCGTACCGTTAAACTCAATGTCGGACCCCAACACCGTGTGCTAGAGCCCACGAAAACGGCAAGAAATGGCCGAAATCACGCGATTTTTACGATTTCGTGAAACTCGTATTACGGGGTTCTGGACCGTTTAAATCCACCCCGGACCCCAAAACCGTGTGCTATAGCTCACGAAAACGGCCAGAAATGGCCGAAATCACGATTTTTTTATGATTTCGTGAAAATCGTGTTACGGGGTCCCAATATGTTTAAATCTATCTGGACCCCAAAAGCGTGTACTATAGACCACGAAAACAGCCAGAAATGACCGAAATCACGAGTTTTTTACGATTTTGTGAAACTAGTGTTACGAAGTCCCAGACCGTTTAAATCCAACCCGGACCCCCAAACCGTGTGCTATAGCCTACGAAAACGGCCAGAATTGCCTGAAATCACGCAATTTTTACGATTTCGTGAAAATCGTGTTACGGGGTCCCTGACCGTTTAAATCCACGCTGGACCCCAAAACTGTGTGCTATAGCCCACGATATCGGCCCGAAATGGCCGAAATCATGAGTTTTTGACGATTTCGTGAAAATCGTGTTACGGGGTCCCGGACCGTTTAAATCCACCTCAGACCCCAAAATTGTGTGCTATAGCCCATGAAAACGGCCAGAAATGGCCGAAATCACGAGTTTTTTACGATTTCGTGAAAATAGTGTTACGGGATCCCGGTCTATTTAAATCCATACCGTACCTTAAAATTGTGTGCTATAGCCCACGAAAACAGCCAGAAATGGCTGAAATTACGCGATTTTTACGATTTCGTGAAACTCGTGTTACGAAGTCCCGGACCGTTTAAATCCACACCTGACCCCCAAACCGTGTGCTATAGCCCACGAAAACGGCCAGATTTGGCCGAAATCACGAGTTTTTTTACGATTTCGTGAAAATCATGTAACGGGGTCCCGGTTTTTTTAAATCCACGCCGGACCCCAAAACCGTGTGCTATAGCCCACGAAAATGGCCAGAAATGTCCGAAATAACGAGTTTTTTACGATTTCGTGAAAATCGTGGTAGGGGGTCCCAGGCTGTTTAAATCCACCCCGGATCCCAAAGCCGTGTGCTATAGCCCATGAAAACGGCCAGAAATGGCCGAAATCACGAGATTTTTATGATTTTGTGAAAATCATGTTACGGGGTCCCAGACCATTTAAATCCACACCGTACCCTAAAATTGTGTGCTATAGCCCACGAAAACGGCCAGAAATGACCAAAATTACGCAATTTTTATGATTTCGTGAAACTCGTGTTACGAAGTCCCGGACCGTTTAAATCCAACCCGGACCCCCAAAATGTGTGCTATAGCCCACGAAAACGGCCACAAATGCCTGAAATCACGAGTTTTTACTATTTCGTGAAAATCGTGTTACGGGGTTCCTGACCGTTTAAATCCACGTTGAACCCCAAAATTGTGTGATATAGCCCACGAAAACCGCCATAACTGGACAAACTCACGAGTTTTTTACGATTTTGGAAAACTCGTGTTATGGGTTCCCGGACCGTTTAAATCCACGCCGGACCCCAAAACCGTGTGATATAGCCCACGAAAACGGTCAGAAATGCCCGAAATCACGCGATTTTTACGATTTCGTGAAACTCGTGTTACGGGGTCCCGTACCGTTTAAATCCAACCTGGACCCCCAAACCATATGTTATATCCCACGAAAATGGCTAGAAATGCCTGAAATCACGAGATTTTTATAATTTTGTGAAACTCGTGTTAGGGGGTCTCGGAGCGTTTAAATCGACACCGGACCCCAAAACCGTGTGCTATAGCCCACGAAAACGGCCAGAAATGGCCGAAATCACGAGTTTTTTTACGATTTCGTGAAAATCGTGTTACGGCTTCCCGGTCTGTTCAAATCCAACCCGGACCCCCAAACCGTGTGCTATAGCCCACGAAAACGGCCAGAAAT
Organism: Poa annua; assembly: GCA_026929855.1. Lineage (NCBI taxonomy): Eukaryota > Viridiplantae > Streptophyta > Magnoliopsida > Poales > Poaceae > Poa > Poa annua. The sequence goes on from CM049432.1 coordinate 83,565,322, forward strand.
GGCTGAAATCACGAGATTTTTACGATTTCGTGAATCTCGTGTTACGGGGTTCCGAACCGTTTAAATCCAACCCGGACCCCAAAACCGTATGCTATAGCACACGAAAACGGCCAGAAATGCCCGAAAGCACGAGTTTTTACGATTTCGTGAAAATTGTGTTACGGGGTCCCGGTGTGTTTAAATCCACCCTGGACTCCAAAAGCGTGTGCTATAGCCCACGAAAACGGCCAGAAATGGCCGAAATCATGAGTTTTTTACGATTTCGTGAAACTCGTGTTACGGGGTCCCGGACCGTTTAAATCCACACCGGACCCCAAAATTGTGTGCTATATCCCACGAAAATGGACAGAATTGCCTGAAATCACGAGTTTTTTTACGATTGAGAAACTCGTGTTACGGGTCCTGGACCGTTTAAATCCACGCCGGAGCCCAAAACCGTGTGCTATAACACACGAAAACGGACAGAAATAATCGAAATCACGAGTTTTTTTACTGTGCTAATTATCATGTACGTTTTGTATGCTACATATATTTTGCTGGATCATTGGAACTCTAGCAAGAAGCTCCGCCACATGCAATCCCGTTTAATCAGTTACAGTCCCTGAAAATTAGCAAACGATAAATTTATTCCATCGCCCTGTTATTAATCCTCTTTTTATGTCCTGGAGTTAATTCCTACCAAAGTTAATTTAACAAAACAAAATTGCACGGGAAAAGCAGCAAAGATACCGATTTTCTTTCAACTTTTCACACAAAGAAAACTTTGAACCAGAGAGAGACGATTGAAAGGTTATTTATTTCGAGAAATCTATTATGTGCCTGCGCACCGTCTGGGCTAGACAAAGTGCCCACCTCGTGCGTCGTCGGATCGCCATCGTGCGGCGCCGAACCCATGTGTGTGTACTTTCGGGTTCCGACAAAACAAACCGCACGCGTAGCTTCTCGTTCCCCTTTCCTCTTCTCACCGCCGAGTCTCCGTTCCACCGTCGCCGCGTGCATGATTCGCCGGCGACGCGGTGATTTCCGGCGTCGCTCTACTCTAAATCCAGCTGAGACCCTCGCCGCGACCTCATCTATCGCCTGATGAAGCTCGATCTGTTTTCCTCGGTAGCAATCCCTCCCTCTTGCGCGTACTGCTCTGCCCCTGGGCGAGCTTAGTCGTTGCCAAATCCCGACGGTGCTGACCTATTCTTCCCCCCAGGTTCAAGCGCGGCGACCTAATGTCAGGGACCCTTCCTATACATTGGCATGGGCCTGGGCTTGGACGATGCTGGAGCAGGCACCATGGGCTTGGGCCCTCTCATCGAGGAACTACAAGTACCACACGTACAGGAAGGCGGAGACTATCCAGATGGATCACGGCGGAAACGACTCTATCTTCCCTGTCCTCCTGCTTCTCTGATCCCCTCCTTGCTTCTCTGTTCTGAAGGGGATCGTGTGCAGAAAACAAAAAAATTCCTACCGACGATATCCTAAAAGCATGCCAAGATCTATTCTATGAAGATATAGTAGTACGAACGGAGATCGGAATACGTACCCTTGTAGACCGAAAGCGGGGATTACGTTCCCGCACAAACGTTGTCGATGAAGACCGACGAAGCCGACCTCAAGGTCGTGTAGAGGAAGCAGGCCTCCGAGTACCGCTAGCGCAGCACCTCGCAGGGAGTCGCACACGTACGGTGGAGACGACGGCCTCCGAAGCTCCAGTCCAGGACGAGCAGCGGAAGACTTGGACCGGAACACCAGCAGCACGGCAGCGGGCTATGGTGGAGGAGATCCCCTTGCTATGCTCGGCGCGGCTCCAACTTGGGAACCACGAGATCGAGAGAGAAATCGGGAATTAATTGGTGAATTAAAAGGCTGGGGGTGCCCCTTCTTATATAGGCTCCCAGGGGGAGCCAACCTTGCCAGCCAGGCAATGTGGGACTATCCCCACATGCCTGGTGCGGCTAGGCTTGGTGCGCCGGCCCCCTGGTGGGCCCCTTGGCCCATCCAGGCCGGCCACCTTGGCCCCCACCGAATCCCCTAGGGATTTTTCCCCCTCTTGGGCCTTCTTTCGACCAGAAGGCCCATTTAGGGAAATCAGCCTAAATAAATTCGAAAATAAATATATAAAATCATATTTGCATATTAATAACACTAATTAATATCAAACATAATATATATAATTTTTCCTAGCTCCGAAAACTCTTTCGGCGCTGCCCGATCTCCATCGGACCCCTCCCGGGACGCTCCCGGTGATCTCCTTCCTTTCCGGCTGTCTTGTCGAAACCCCTTAAGTGTGTTACCCTAGCGGTTCGATATAATATCAGGTATGATCAAGACTCCTCAATGATCAACGACTAACTCGTAGGCCTGGACCCCATGAATTAATCCCTGAGATATAATGAATGACTTTCATCTATCAAACCTGAACGTAAAGTCTTAGACCTTTTGCCATAGCGATACTTTGCACGTCCGAGCGTCGTTCCATAGATATCTCCATACGTAATCCCGACCTCGTTACCGACGACGCTATCTTCTACTCGTTCATGATCTCATGTCTCCGTGACCTAGTCACATGCTTGCAAACTCATTAGACATGATCTCACCGAGTGGGCCCGAGAGTATCTATCCTGCTATGCGGACTGGCAAATCCTGCTCTTGACCTCTCGTCTCAACTACTCCTTTCCGATACACAAAAGTATCACCGTTATTGTCATACTAAATAAGATACGACGTTTGGTGCAATCAAAGTATCTTCCGGGAATATCAATGAGTTGATCTCACGGTCAAAGGCGTAACGACTACGTTCTCCAAATCTGGGTATGTCCATCACATCGCTCTCTAGCGATATGACTCTCATTGCCGACCGGCGCCATGCCCCATGACCGGGAAACCTCGATCATCAATCGCGCAACGAAACTAGTCTTAGTAGAGGCTACTAGGGACCTGGTTGTTTACGTATCACACCCGCATTAATGTTTCCGCTTAATACGGTTCTAGCATGACACAAAAACCTATTATGAACAAACGAGATATGATAAAGAATACACTTTATTAATTGCCTCTAGGGCATATCTCCTTCAGTCTCCCACTTGCACTAGAGTAGAACTTAATCTAGATTACAACTTGGTAAAAGCTTAACACCCATAGCTAACTGGTGTTGTTCATGCTTATCAAGCGGGAGAGGCTTCGTCAGTGGATCTGCCACATTCAGATCCGTATGCACTTTGCAAATCTTCACATCGCCTCCTTGTACGTACTGACGTATCACGTGGAAGCGTCGGAGAATGTGTTTGGCGGTGGAGTGAGACCTTGGCTCCTTGGCGTTCGCAATGGCACCCGTATTGTCGCAGAAGAGGATCACGGGGTCTTGCACGCTCGGGAACACTCCAAGTTCGATGACGAACTTCCTCAGCCACACAGCTTCATTCGCGGCCTCGCAGGCAGCAATGTACTCCGACTCCATTGTAGATTGTGCGACTATGGGTTGGTTCCCACTTCTCCAGCACACGGCGCCTCCATTCACCTTGAACACGTAACCTGTCTGTGACTTACAGTCATCGGGGTCTGAGCATAAACTTGCATCTACGTAACCCGTTACGCCAAGTTCTTCATCGCAGCCACCATACACAAGGAACATTTCCTTTGTCTTATTGAGATACTTAAGAATGCTCTTAACAGCTACCCAATGCGGCATTCCAGGATTACTCTGGAATCGGCTTGTCAAACTTAGAGCTAATGCCACATCCGGTCTAGTACTCAACATTGCATACATGATCGATCCTATGGCTGAAGCATAAGGATGTTTCGTTATTTCGGCCTTACCCAGTTCCGTCACCGGACACTGCGCCTTACGCAATATCTTATTCTTGATAACCGGCAGAGAACCCTTCTTTGCCTTCTCCATATGAAAACGCTTCAATATTTTATCAAGATAAGTACTCTGACTTAGTGCTAATAGGCGCCTTGATCTATCACGATAGATTTTTTTTGCCTAAAACATACGCAGCTTCTCCTAAGTCCTTCATGGAAAACTTACTGTTTAAATATTCCCTCACGCTATTCAGAAGTTCCACATCACTCCCTATTAGCAATATGTCGTCAACATACAGTGCTAAGAACACAACCGAGCTCCCACTCATTTTCTTGTAAATACAGGTCTCTTCCACATTCTGGATAAATCCAAAACCTTTGATAACTCATCAAAGCGAAGATTCCAGCTCCGAGATGTCTGCTTCAATCCATAGATGGATCGCTGAAGCTTGCACACCTTGTTAGCATTTCCTGGATCGACAAAACCTTCCGGCTGTACCATGTACAACTCTTCCTCAATGTTTCCATTCAGGAAGGCCGTTTTGACGTCCATCTGCCAGATTTCATAATCATAGTAGGCAACTACCGCTAACAAAATCCGAATAGACTTAAGCATCGCTACCGGTGAAAAAGTTTCATCGTAGTCAATTCCATGAACTTGTCGGAAACCCTTTGCGACAAGCCGAGCTTTATAGACGGTCACATTACCATCAGCATCAGTCTTCTTCTTAAAGATCCACTTATTCTCGACGGCCTTGCGCCCTTTGGGAATATCCACCAAAGTCCACACTTTGTTATCATACATGGATCCTATTTCGGATTTCATGGCTTCAAGCCATTTCTCGGACTCTAGACTCTCCATCGCCTCCTTGTAGTTCGTAGGTTCGTCTTGCTCGACTAGCATGACGGTGCAAACCATGTTGCCATACCATTCTGGTGGGATCCGAGATCTACCAGACCTACGAGGTAGAACATCTTCCTCGACAGTTTCTCCCACTCCTTCCATGGAGGACGTTTCCGGAATTGCTTCCGTTGCGCCACTCGGAATCTCGAGTTCAGGATCAACGATTTCATCGAGGTCTACCTTCCTCCCACTTACTCCTTTCGCGAGAAACTCCTTCTCTAGAAAGGTATCGGTCTTCGCGACAAAAGTTTTGCCCTCAGCTTGGTTGTAGAAGGTGTACCCAACGGTTTCCCGCGGATATCCTACAAAGACGACTTTCTCCGACTTCGGTTCGAGTTTGTCGGGCTGCAGTTTCTTAACGTACGCCTCACAACCCCAAACCTTCAGAAACGATAACTTAGGCTTTTGGCCATACCATAATTCATACGGCGTCGTTTCAACGGACTTGGACGGAGCCCTATTTAAAATGAATGCGGCTGTTTCTAACGCATAACCCCAGAAGGACACTGGCAGATCGGTAAGAGACATCATAGATCGGACACTATCTAGTAGAGTACGATTACGTCGCTCGGACACACCGTTACGCTGCGGCGTTCCGGCGGACGTAAGTTGGGGCACTATCCCACAACTCTTCAGATGTGTGCCAAACTCAAAACTCAAGTACTCTCCACCGCGATCGGACCGGAGATGCTTGATTTTCCTATTAAGCTGATTCTCAACTTCACTCTGGAATTCTTTGAACTTTTCAAACGTTTCAGACTTGTGTTTCATCAAATAGATATAACCGTATCTACTCAAGTCATCAGTGAAGGTGACGAAGTAACGATAACCATTGCGTGTCGAAACGCTCATCGGTCCACACACATCTGTATGTATGATCCCCAACAAATCCGACGCCCGTTCAACGAAACCTTTGAACGGTGTCCTGGTCATTTTGCCCATGAGGCATGGTTCGCATGTATCGAGGGATCCGAAATCCAACGAGTCCAAGAGTCCATCGGAGTGGAGTCGCTTCATGCGCTTTATACCAATATGACCAAGACGGCAATGCCACAAAAACATGGCGGTATCGTCACTACACTTAATCCGTTTGGCTTCTATGTTATGGATGTGAGTATTACGATCGAGATTCAACAAGAATAAACCGTTATTCTCGGGAGCATCAACATAAAAGATATCATTCATATAAATAGCACAATTGCTTGACACTGATTTAAATGAATAACCGTCTTGTAACAGGCAAGACCCACTTATAATGTTTACACTCAAGGATGGCACAAGATAACATTTATTTAAAACCAAAACTAATCCCGATGGTAGATGTAGAGGGAGCGTGCCGACAGCCACCACGTCGACTCTCGATCCGTTGCCGACGCGCATCGTCACCTCATCCTTTGCCAGCCGCCTTCTATTCCGTAACTCCTCCTGAGAGTTACATATATGAGCAACAGAACCAGTATCAAATACCCACGTATTGCTCCGGGCGGATGTAAGGTACACATCTATAACATGTATATCAATATACCTTGCTCTTTGTCGACCGTCTTGCCAGACTTCCTATCCTCCAGATACTTGGGGCAGTTGCGCTTCCAGTGACCCTTCCCCTTGCAGTAGAAACACTCCACGCTAGCTCTGGGACCAGACCTGTTAGTCCTGGGCTTGGCAGCCAACTTTGCCACCCTCCGGGACTTCCAGCTCTGCTTTCCCTTGCCACCGGACTTCTTGAAATCAACGGTCTTGTTGACCATCAACAGCGTGTGCTCCTTCTTAATCTCTACCTCAGCAGTCTTGAGCATCACGAACACTTCACCCAGGGACTTAGCCATGCCATGCATGTTGTAGTTCATGACGAAGCCTTTGTAGCTTGGTGGAAACGATTGCAACACCCTGTCAATCGCCAGCTCATCGGGAATCTTGCACTCCAGAGCATTCAGGCGTTGAACGTAGCCAGACATCTTGACTACATGCTCGCTCACACTGCTATGCTCTTCCATCTTGGCTGAGAAGAAAAGCTCAGAAGCCTCATATCTCTCAGCCATAGCCTGCGGCGCAAAGACAGCCTTAAGATCCGAGATGATCTCAAAGGCGCTCATCTTCTCAAAGCGCTTCTGCAGGTCGGCTTCCATGGCATAGAGCATGCCACTCTGGACAAAGGCAGAATTCTACGATCGGGTCTGGAAGACCTTCTTCTCATCCTCAGAGGCATCATCTGCAGGAGGGTCACCTATGGCGGCCTCAATGACGTAGGCCACCCTATGGGGAGTGAGGAGGATCCTCAGGTTGCGGAACCAGGCCATGAAGTTTGACCCATTGGTCTTAAGATTTTCTTTCTCAAGGAACAGACCTAGGTTAAACGAGGGGCGAGACATCTACAATGGAATTTGCATAAGACTTTGTTCATAATAATTTTGAGTTATAGTATTTTAGAAAATAACTAACATAACTCCCACTCAAACGAACATCCCTCCTGGTCGTTTAAGCGATTACACGACCCCCATCCATTGCACCACCCCTCATCATCAAAGCCGGCGGCACAACTTCAAGAGTAGACAAAATCGTCCGCCACACCAATTTTGTGACTCGTGCTCGACCTTTCGGTCTTCCTGTTCCGAGGCCATACCTCTGAGTATGCTAGGCTCGCCACCAAAGACCTCCACGCTGACGCTTGTGCAACATGGCTTACACCCACTGTATGCGAACGACGAGATGTATGACACCCGATCATCACGACCTGCCTCATAACGTAGAACTTTCTTGGTGGTGCGCGTTGGAGGGAGAACACTAGTGGTATTTTGAAGGGATCATCTTATTCAGCTACCGCCGTGTAACACGCAATCACACAAAAATAAAATGCACACAAAACATCAAATGTAATGCAATGTGATATAGTCCATCGCGCCTTGGTCTTCTTGGCGCCCGCAGTTTATAAACAATTTAATAAACCTACCTTGACCATATCACATAGCCCCTGCAAAATAAAGTTAGACGCTTCTACTTTATCTTTTGCATATTTTACGTGGCTTGGGGCTTTCGTAAATAGAACCGCTTCATACCTACGAATCTTATGACCACAACAACGATCCAATAATTGCATGTTTAAGCATCCCTTTCGGGCCCTCCATTGAAAATGCGAAGACCAACTAAAGAGAGAGAAACTGTCACCCGCCAGCCACAGATACGGTACAAGCCGTATGTTAGTAGTGGAACCAGTCTCGCGTAAGCGTACGCGTAAAGTCGGTCCGGGCCGCTTCATCAACTCAATGCCGCTGGAATACACTAGTGCACGCTAGAGGGTAGCAAATAACAGGAACGGTGCCCCCGTGCAGAGCACGGGTTCTAACAGCGTACAACTATATCTACGATAGATCGGCTCTGATACCACTGAAGGGGATCGTGTGCAGAAAACAAAAAAATTCCTACCGACGATATCCTAAAAGCATGCCAAGATCTATTCTATGCAGATATAGTAGTACGAACGGAGATCGGAATACGTACCCTTGTAGACCGAAAGCGGGGATTATGTTCCCGCACAAACGTTGTCGATGAAGACCGACGAAGCCGACCTCAAGGTCGTGTAGAGGAAGCAGGCCTCCGAGTACCGCTAGCGCAGCACCTCGCAGGGAGTCGCACACGTACGGTGGAGACGACGGCCTCCGAAGCTCCAGTCCAGGACGAGCAGCGGAAGACTTGGACCGGAACACCAGCAGCGCGGCAGCGGGCTATGGTGGAGGAGATCCCCTTGCTCTGCTCGGCGCGGCTCCAACTTGGGAACCACGAGATCGAGAGAGAAATCGGGAATTAATTGGTGAATTAAAAGGCTGGGGGTGCCCCTTCTTATATAGGCTCCCAGGGGGAGCCAACCTTGCCAGCCAGGCAATGTGGGACTATCCCCACATGCCTGGTGCGGCTAGGCTTGGTGCGCCGGCCCACTGGTGGGCCCCTTGGCCCATCCAGGCCGGCCACCTTGGCCCCCACCGAATCCCCTAGGGATTTTTCCCCCTCTTGGGCCTTCTTTCAACCAGAAGGCCCATTTAGGGAAATCAGCCTAAATAAATTCGAAAATAAATATATAAAATCATATTTGCATATTAATAACACTAATTAATATCAAACATAATATATATAATTTTTCCTAGCTCCAAAAACTCTTTCGACGCTGCCCGATCTCCATCGGACCCCTCCCGGGACGCTCCCGGTGATCTCCTTCCTTTCCGGTTGTTTTGTCGAAACCCCTTAAGTGTGTTACCCTAGCGGTTCGATATAATATCAGGTATGATCAAGACTCCTCAATGATCAACGACTAACTCGTAGGCCTGGACCCCATGAATTAATCCCTGAGATATAACGAATGACTTTCATCTATCAAACCTGAACGTAAAGTCTTAGACCTTTTGCCATAGCGATACTTAGCACGTCCGAGCGTCGTTCCATAGATATCTCCATACCTAATCCCGACCTCGTTACCGACGACGCTATCTTCTACTCGTTCATGATCTCATGTCTCCGTGACCTAGTCACATGCTTGCAAGCTCATTAGACATGATCTCACCGAGTGGGCCCGAGAGTATCTATCCTGCTATGCGGACTGGCAAATCCCGCTCTTGACCTCTCGTCTCAACTACTCCTTTCCGATACCCAAAAATATCACCGTTATTGTCATACTAAATAAGATACGACGTTTGGTGCAATCAAAGTATCTTCCGGGAATATCAATAAGAGTTGATCTCACGGTCAAAGGCGTAACGACTACGTTCTCCAAATCTGGGTATGTCCATCACATCGCTCTCTAGCGATATGACTCTCATTGCCGACAGGCGCCATGCCCCATGACCGGGAAACCTCGATCATCAATCGCGCAACGAAACTAGTCTTAGTAGAGGCTACTAGGGACCTGGTTGTTTACGTATCACACCCGCATTAATGTTTCCGCTTAATACGGTTCTAGCATGACACAAAAACCTATTATGAACAAACGAGATATGATAAAGAATACACTTTATTAATTGCCTCTAGGGCATATCTCCTTCATGTTCTTCCCAAACCCTTGCTGAAATCATTGTATCCGGATCATTGTGTTGTTAATCCACTCGAATCCTAGAGAGACCCTTACACCTGGTATCAGAGCCAACCCATCACCCTTCCTGAAATTTTCCCCAATTCGTTCCACCGATTTCCCCCAATTTTTCCCACAAATTTTCCCCACCGCCATGAGCCCCACCGTCACTGTCTTCTCCGATGTCGACTCGCCATCCCCCGGATTTTCGACCACCACCGTCTCACCGGCTAAGGAGGAGCTCGGCCCCGGCTGGGCCATGGACGACGTCTACCCGCCTTTAGCCGAACTGCGACGGGCGCTCCTGACCGACGAGGAATGGGCAGGCCATGTCCAGTTGGGAGAGGGATGTCTGGGAGATGTTCTACAGGCCGGACTGGGAGCGGTTGGCTTGTATCGAGCAGATCCTGGTGGATACCCCAACGGCGCAAAGGGTGCAGAGGCATGAGGAGATCCTGGCGGCGCTACGCAGTTTGGGGGCGTCGACTTCTGTCGCTGTCGACCATCTCGACAGCTACGTCGTCTCCGTCGACGCAGCGTCGTGTGCCATCGTCGAGGAGGGTCCCCAGATTGTCCTTCCTGCGTCCACCACAGCGCCCACGACCTGCACCGAGTCGAGTTATGCAACCGCCCCAGCGACGGCGCCCACGGTGCACACGGCCACCATTGACATCGTCCCCGTGCTTGCTACACCTGCAGCAACCGACATAGCCATCGACGGTCAAGCCAACAGTGGCGTTCCATCGACGCCCACCACATGCTCGACAGTTTGCCTACCCCAGAACCAAGTGGCAGCGGCCGTACTGGTTGCGTCCTCGACACCGTATCCGCTCGAGTGCGTCCTCAACACCAACACAACCCTTGTTGAGGCGGTTCCTCTGGCCACAATGGGCGAGTTCCCAGCAGTTCTCATGCCTGCAGCTTTCGCACCCATGATTCAGAGGCAGCAACTTTACAATGGCAGCAAGATCTTCATGCCAACTTCTGGCCATCTCATTGCAAGTAAGGTCCCTCGTCCTATGCCCTGGCCTTCTTTCATGGGAGTCCACGTTGATGGAGATGACACACGACCCCGTCCATGGCCATCGTTCATGGAAGATTATGGCTGCCAGACTCTAAGGAAGACCATCGTGAAGCCGTCCCAGTGGTGCAGTTCTGACAGTTCCTGGGCAGAAAGTTGTGGTACTATCGGTTTCCAAATCTTGGAATTATGTGGTAGTCTACTGAGCTTTACTGGTTACATCATTACCCATGTTTTATGCAATCCTAGTGAATGGAGATGTTTGAGGGATGTGCTCTTAATTGTTGAATATTGGGAGTCTGCTAGTGATTCTATGGTGTCAGCTCATACATACCAGGCTCTTGTTTGGCTTTCATGCACTACTTTTGCGTTCCATTTGCTAGCTGCAGTTAGAAGGCTGGAACTGAAGATAGTGTCAATTGGTTCTGAGTTTGTCACCCTCACGACAGTTCCAGTGGACAGTAGCAATTTGGCAGCCTTGACTTATGAGTATTGGGGTGTAGACAGTACTATTTGCATCGGTTCAGGGTTATTTACTGGTTGTTTGCTTGTTATATGTCAGAAGTCTTCACTACTAGTTTCAACTCCTTACCTGATTGCAAGTGACCATGTTTCTGGGCTACTTTGTACTGTGAATTATTCTGAACTGAAGATGCTAGGTACTGTTGCTGATCACAGGATAATAGTTGCCGGTTTTCCGAAGAGACAAAAGAACTCACATCTGCTGCTACTATCTTGTGTGTGGGAACAAGAGGAATTACACCGTTGTTTTCAGTTTCAATTGCATATTATACTGCCTGATTGGTATCTTGACAACCAAAACATGATCGCAAGGGTGTGTCCTGATTATCTCTCACATATAATTCGTTTGCTGATATATGGAGGTTGTGGTTCCTATGTGTGAGGTCAGTTTGTGCAACTGTTGATACTGTTATTTTGCCTGACGGACAACACAGTCGGAACTGGCACAGTACACAGACGGGAACTGCACGAGATCCTCTGCTATTCATTATCCAGTCTGCTGTTCCAAACTACATGGAATATTGGTGGGTCAGAACTGTTATTGTGACTGGCATTGTGAGCATACTCAGTGCTTGGATCCCCGTGCAAATGGAGTTGCCGCACATGCAGTCTGAATAAGCTGTAGACTAAGCTGGTTTAGCTTTCCAGTCTTCAATGTCTACAGCACATTGCTATCTGAATCTTTAATTACTGAGTCTCAACAAGTGAAGCTACTGAATTGCTATCAGGTATACAGAATTCATCCAGTAGCAATGCTTGAGCTACAGGGGTCAACATACAACTTCTGTGCAAGTGGAACATGTCAAGTTTGCAAGACTCCGAGCTACATGAAGTACTTTTATTCTGGTCATTATCAAGTGGGAACATACTTTCATGGTGGGCACGTATCTTATCATGTTATCAAGCATAATGTTCCTGATGCCTCTCGCTGTAGTGGTAAAGAACATTTGCTGGAATCATTCGTGAAACAGGAGTGTGTTGATGATTCTTTCAATTCTAGCTTCCATATTTGCACTGGCATGAGGATGACAAAATCAGAAGGGAGTGGTGAACTTAGTCAGTGGTTGACCAACAATCTTTGGGGTGCATATATCTGGTTGGTGGCATGGGCTGTGGATTTCTTCGTCAACTGGATTCTGGCCGACTTGTACAACTGCCTCAATCAAGCAATCTACTTCTTATGCGCGTACCAGAGAAGGCATGCACTATTTTTATATCTGGAGTTTGATCAACAAGCAGTTTTTCAAGGAGGGAGGGATGCACTAGACTCTGATATTTGTTACCTCCTCCATGACAACGACATCGACTTCCTCCACTCTTTGGACTCTAATGGCCTCAAGGTAATGCAAGTTCCATGGGACCCCGGCGGCTCACAGCTTCTTGGTTCTTCTACAACCACGGCTTGGGGTCAAGCCGAGTTTCAAGGAGGGAGGGGTGTCAGGGACCCTTCCTATACATCGGCATGGGCATGGGCTTGGACGATGCTGGAGCAGGCGCCATGGGCTTGGGCCCTCTCATCGGCAACAACAGGAACTACAAGTACCACACGTACAGGAAGGTGGAGACTATCCAGATGGATCACGGTGGAAACGACTCTATCTTCCCTGTCCTCCTGCTTCTCTGATCCCCTCCTTGCTTCTTTGTTCTTCCCAAACCCTTGCTGAAATCATTGTATCCGGATCATTGTGTTGTTAATCCACTCGAATCCTAGAGAGACCCTTACACCTAATCAACCGCTGACCTCTCCACCGACTGCCCGCGCTTGAGTTGTTTGTTGTCTGCTGCTTGGATTCGTTGGTCTCTTCCGGATTTTTGTGCTTGATTCGATCCCTTCCAGCTCGATCCACTTGTTTGTACGGCATCTAATCCGTCATTGTTGTATACGGTCTACAAGGAGGATTCATTGCAGAGCGACTAGACATGTTCTCGAGTTTCAATCGGTGAGCCAATTTCTATAGCTACAGTTTCTCGTCTTGTACTTTCTTCTACTCACATCTGTGGTGTTTTGTTTTGAATCCATCATGCCCGGGCTGTAGTATTTTTGCCATCTGGTAGATAATATATAGGTTATTTGTACTTGGTAGAATGTAGTTATTTGTATTCTTTTAGCTGGTAGATATGCTGGTTGATGTATGCAGATGTAGTACTTTTGCAATCTGGTATATATGGTTGTATTCTATTGCAATCTGGTAGATTGTCGGATGATGTGTGTAATGTGCATGTCATTTTAAAGGTTTATTATGTGTGATCCCTGTAGTGATTATGTATGCAGATGTAGTTTAAATCTATTGGATTAGGGTGCATTTTGTGTCCGTTAGTTTTCATATTTTTTCATTGAAACTACAAATGACACCGATATTTCTTTGATATTTAGAACTAATGGGGACATGTAGCTTCTGTTAAGGGGGAGATGTATTTTCTGTAAGACCTATATGTAACTTCCGCTTACCCTTTTATTTTTCTCCATGTCAATTATGATATTAAAATTACAATAGACCATTTGAATTTTCTTGGGGACATGTAGTTTCCATGTAGGGAGATTTAACACATATGTAACTTTTATTTCCTTTTTGTAGTTTCACATCATCCCATGACACATATGTATCTTTTGATATTAAAATTACATCAGAACATCTTTTTTGATGTTGGAGATACGTAGTTTAAATGTGGGGAGATGTATCTCTTAATATTTATAATTACAATCTGACTTGTATGTAATTATTTAAATATCAATATAAAATTTTGATGGTATATGTTCCTGCTAAAGCATGGTTATCGTTTCATCAGGGGATTTTCAACGGGAAAGCTACATACAGCTAAAAACTTACCTGTCATACCTAAGTATGATCAGTTTTAGTTTTTCAGCTATATATCTAAACATGGCATGTAGATGTATGTTTGTAATTAACAAATATAAAGCATTATCAAAATAATTTGATGATTTTCTGAATGTTCTTATGTAGTTTCCTCACCAATATGTGTGTACATATTTTGTTTTCTCCACATGTATTTAGTTTCACTAAGCTATCACTAGTATGGAGATGTAGCACATGTAGTTCCCATAGAGAGAGATGACATGTACTTAGTTTCACTAAGCTATCACTAGTATGGAGATGTAGCACATGAAGTTCCCATAGAGAGAGAGATGATTTTACCATGGCATGTTGACGTTTTGATTCGCTCTGGCTCTCACGATTTCCCGGTTGGTATCACTAGACCACTTTTTGTCGTAATACGATGTATTTTATTCGGGTATATTATATGTACAATGTATCTTTACCACAACATGTAGATGTTTTGTATGTCAATTGTTCTGCTTGTCAGGTTGCATACGTCGGTTTCTGGCATGTATTTTTTAATGGTACTTATATGTACTTTTTTTGTTGTTAACATCACTCACACCTACTCGAGGAGTTGCTGATGCATGACGGATGGCCAGTCAAGTGGTGCTATGTTTGCCCTATTCTGCTGGAGGAGGTCAGCCAGCTACAACTTATATGAAAACTTGTGGTTTGGGTACTAGGGAAGGAGTTTGCGGGGAGAAAACTACATGTCGCTGGGGCATCAAGTTCCTGCTTAAGATTACTCTCGGAAGATAACTACCATGGCACCAAGCTCCTGCTTTTAGAACTAGCTAATGGTCTCCTGCTTTTGGACTGTAGTTTGCATGAAGTAACGGTACTTTCGGTTTCCTGAAGTAACGGTACTTTCGGTTTCCTGAAGCAAGTGGTTTACTGAACTATGTGCTTTCCACATATGTTTCTTCGAAATTGATTTTTTTGCCCTTTTTTACATCTGAAATCTTCAAAATACTACATTGTTTATTACCCGGAAGTTTCTTGGAGCTATAGCTGATGTATTTTATCTTGCCACCGCTCCTGGTTGTTCCCTTGTACTACTAGCTGATGTATTCTCTTAGTTTTTTTGGAAATCCTGATGGTTCTTTTGTAGATGGAAATCCTGGGGCGTTGGGATGGATCTTTGTGTTTTTTTCAGTTTCTAAAGTAGTTTTCCTGTTGGTAGTTCCATCGGTCTGAGATGAGGTAGAACGTAGGACCCTCTCCCTGACAACTTCTGGATGAAACAGAGAAAAAGAAGAGAAAAGGAAGAGAAGAGGTGGCAGTTAGGATGGGGTTGCCTGTTTCTCGTCTTTTTGCTGGGGGAAGAGCGCGCGATGCCACGGGGTACGCTGGGATCGGGGGGAAACATAATTTCCTTTTCTGGAAAGCGTGGGGACCAGTTTCCCTTTTTGGAAATTTTGGGTTCGGACAGGGGTGGGCGCTGCAGAACGCAAAAGCAGTGCCCGGGCAGTGGGGGCGCTAGGAATTAATTAGTGGGTATTCATAGATATTTATTTTCCTATAATCATCACTATTTTCAGAAAAATCATCACTATTTTGCTCTAATCAATCTTGTGTTGCAAGAATCATGGGTATGCACTTGCATACCCAGGAATCCACTTGGCGCCGCCCCAGCCCGGGCAGGCACTGTGTAGACGCGTCCTATTTATTTCCCATGGCTCAAGTAGTCCTAAGTCCTAACCGCCATATAGCAGTTTTTCTTTTCAGCCACCGCCATAGAACAGTGTTTGGTACTTATAAGGCATGCATGCATATCATGTACGTATACAAGATCGATCAACCCTGTTGGGCACGGAATCTCGACTCTCGAGTACTATATATATTTTCTAAGTTTATTGATACGCACAAGATCGATCGAGGTACAGAAAATAGCCAGTCGATACACCGCCCGTGCGTCGTTGATCGATCGACTCGATCGACATCGATCATGGCTGATCTGGCGGCGATGCAGGAGCTGACCGTCCTGCTCGACGAGGCGCTGACGGCGGAGATCTTCGTGCGGCTGCCGCCGAAGGAGTTCCACCGGTGCCGCTGCATGTCCCGCAGGTGGGCCGACGTGCTCTCCTCCGACGCCATGATCGACAAGCACCTGAGCGTGCGCGGCCAGATCCAGCTGGACTACGCCACCATCATGCAGGGCTTGGTCCTCAAGTGCTGCCGCGGAGTCGGCGAGTACAATGCCAAGAGCCAGAGCGAGGAGGAGGACGGCGGCGAGATCGCTGACGACCAGGCCGAGGTCAACGTTGAGGAGGACGACGAGAGTTCTAAGCAGACAGAGGGCGCCGGAGAATGCCTCGTGGAGAAGACAACCGACAAGGAAGAAGAACAAGAAGAAGATGATGAAGAGGAGGAGAGCGATTGGAGGGAGGAGTACCGCACAAGAGGCTATGTGGCGGCGGACAAGGACTACTACGTCCGGAGGGAGGAGATGAGGGCGTGGATGAAGGAAGAGTGGGCAAAGATGGACTTCAGCGGCATCACCTTCGCCGGCCCCGACGACGAGCTCCTCAAGGCATGCACCGTCCCGCTCGGCGCACTCCATCCTCGGATCCGAATACCTGTGATCGAAGCGGAAGGGCTCATCGAGGTCCATCCTGTTCGTGGTCGCGAGAAGACGGATGAGGACGTCGACGACGAGATCGTCGCTTTCCTCGTGGAATTGCGCCATATGGACCCGCAGCCGCAGGTAACGTACTAATCAAACGTTTTGTCAAATAATGGTGTACATATATCCATTGAGCAAATGGTGACAATATATTTGCATGCATGCATCTGTATCACTACTAGAAAACGAGCCTTTGGTTCACCCATTTAATCTCGGTTCATTTTTTGAACCCAGACTAAAGGGGTGAGAGCCACACCGCCGGATTTGTGAGGGACCTTTAGTCCCGGTTCGTGTTACGAACCGGGACTAAAGGTTCACCGCACGCGGCAGCAGAGTCGGGCCCCAGCGTCAGAGACCTTTAGTCCCGGTTCGTAACATAAACCGGGACTAAAGGTCCTCACATTATCAGCTTCTTCCAGCCCGAGCCAACTCCATTTTTCCCACCGAGCCCGAGCTCAAAATCATTTCCTCTCCATTTCTTCTCCATTTCCTCTCCCCAATACTAGATAATCCATAATATTTTACACCATTTGGAGAGATTGAAGCCACCCCACGGTTAGCCTCTTCATTCTCTTTCCGGCATTGCTTATTTAGCTCATTTTGCTCATTTCAATTTTTTTGTGCAAGCAAGGTGTTCGATGTAATGCCTAAGTTATGATCTCATTTGTGTATATGTGCAATTTGTTCTCAAACTAAAATAATGATTTATGTGTTTTAGTGTGGTGAGGAGCCTTATCGACGTCGATCGCCCGCGCCGTCCCGTCACCACCTCGGTGAGGCTCTATATTTTATTTTATTTTATTTTAAAAACATAGCTTTTTTGATTTAGATGCATAGTTACTACTTGTATAATTTTCTAACTTGTATTATATGTATAGTGTCATGGTTCTGATATCCGTCCCCGTCGGTCCTCGTCCGGTCTATGATTCGGATGTGGTATATTTTCAAAACTATTTATTTCATTCTATGTTTCTGACAATTATAGCGACCAACTTGACATAGAATTATTTTTATCTAGGAGGTAGTTGAACCAGAAATTGAACCTGACCCTATTGTCGAGTTTTTGGATAAAGAAAACAATGATTTGAAAGCAAAATTAAAAAGAAGTGAAGCTCTTTATCTTCAATGCTTAGAAGATAAGATGAAATTAGAGCTCAAACTTGCCGACGTGGTCGATGGTAACGAGATCAAGATGGATGCAATGCGCTTGAAGATAAAAAGGATTAGAAAATATGCCATTAATCGGGAGGCTTGGTATCATTATGATGTGGGTTCAGTATTTACCTTAGTTGCGATTTTGATCGCATTTGTTGTTGGATTTAAATTCTTTAGATAATTTTTATATTTGTTTCAGTTAATGTATGTTTTATGAGAACTATGTATTACCGCTTGTCAATACTCTACTCTTATTTTAATGGATGACATTGTATTAATTAATTTGCTCTTACATATTATTTATGACAGTAGTGTAATAATGGGGTTCGATATACTTTTATGTAATACAGATGAACCGACAATGGATGTACGGTGACCGATGTTGTCCTGAGTTCATTGATGGCATGCATAATTTTCTCCATATGGCTGAGGCAAACAAGCCGAAGAACGGTTTTATTCGTTGTCCATGTAGTGCCTGCAAGAATATGAGTGATCACTCTACCTCAAAAGTCATTCACTCACACCTCTTGCATAATGGTTTTATGCCTGGTTATTATTGTTGGACCAAGCACGGAGAAACAGGGGTTATCATGGAAGAAAATGAAGAAGAGGAGGATAATGACAAGTATCCTTGGTTCAGTGATACTACAATGGGAGAAGACGAAACTGGAGAAGATCCCATTATTGATGAGCCCGACGATGATCTTCGTCGGGCCATTCGTGATGCACAAATGGACTGTGGAAGTGAAAACGAAAGGTTGAAGTTGGAGCGTATGTTAGCTGATCACGCCAAATTGTTGTACCCAACTTGTCAAAATGACCAGAAAAAGCTAGGTACCACACTTGAATTGTTGCAATGGAAGGCAGAGAATGGTACTTCTGACAAGGGATTTGAAAATTTGTTAAAAATAGTTAAGAAGATGCTTCCAAAGGATAACGAATTGCCGTCTAGTACGTATGAAGCAAAGAAGGTGGTATGCCCTCTAGGATTAGAGGTGCATAAGATACACGCTTGCATTAATGACTGCATCCTCTACCGCGGTGAGCACGAAAAATTGAATGCATGTCCTATATGCGGTGCTTTGCGGTATAAGATAGGGCGAGATGACCCTGGTGATGTTGAGGGCGAGCCGCGCCCCAGGAAGAGGATTCCTGCAAAGGTGATGTGGTATGCTCCTATAATACCACGGTTGAAACGTTTGTTCAGCAATAGAGAGCATGCCAAGTTGTTGCGTTGGCACAAAGAAGATCGTAAAAAAGACTTGATGTTGAGACACCCCGCGGATGGGTCCCAGTGGAGAAAAATTGACAGAGAGTTCCCGACATTTTCAGATGACGCGAGGAACTTAAGATTTGGCCTAAGTACAGATGGCTTTAATCCTTTTGGAGAGCAGAGCTCCAGTCACAGCACTTGGCCCGTGACTCTATGTATCTATAACCTTCCTCATTGGTTGTGCATGAAGCGGAAGTACATTATGATGCCCGTTCTCATTCAAGGCCCGAAGCAACCTGCCAACGACATTGATGTGTACCTCAGGCCATTAGTTGAAGAACTTTTGCAGTTGTGGTGTGAGGAAGGTGTACGTGTGTGGGATGAGCACAAACTGGAGGAATTTGATCTACGAGCTTTGCTTTTTGTAACCATCAATGATTGGCCTGCTCTAGGCAACATTTCAGGACAGTCAAACAAGGGATACAATGCATGCACGCACTGTTTAGCTGAGACTGATAGTATACATTTAGGTAACAAGAATGTGTACCTAGGTCATCGTCGGTTTCTTGTACCCAAGCATCTGTTAAGGAAGAAAGGCAAGCATTACAAATGTGAGGCAGATCATCGGCCGAGGCCTACCCGCCCTTCTAGTTCTGCTATACATGATATGGTCAAGGATTTAAATGTAATCTTTGGAAAGGGTCCTGGCGGTCTCACTGTTCCGAATGACGCAAACAACCACGTACCCATGTGGAAGAAGAAATCTATATTTTGGGAGCTGCCATATTGGATAATGCTAGAGATTCACTCTGCAATCGACGTGATGCACGTGACAAAGAACATTTGTTGCAATTTGCTAAACTTCTTACGCGTGTATGGGAAGTCAAAAGATGGAAAGTCAAAAAAAGGTACACCGAAAGGAAGGCAGACCCATCAACGTATGAGCGAAGAGATGCATCGAGACGATACTCATTCAGAGAATCAGCCAGGTCCTGCAAGCTACGCTCTTACTAAAGAAGAGAAGAAAATATTTTTTGAGTGCCTTCGCAGTACTCCCTCTGTTCCTGAATGTAAGAGCTATAATTTTCTGCACGGATATTAAGACATGAGTATTTGACATACTATGGACTCATTTGTTTTAGACAAAATTCAGAAGAGAGGACTCCCCAATAGACAACAAATGAAAACAATCCATAAAATCACTCCGTTCGAGAATGAAACTCACTTTTTCATCGGAAAATTCATCCAAAAATCATTGTAAACCATATATTTTGGAATTTTTCTCAAAAAACTATAGCTCTTACATTATGGAATGGAGGGAGTATTAAGGTTCCATCTGGCTTCTCATCCAATATAAAAGGAATAATAAACATGGCAGAGCAAAAATTTCAGAATCTAAAGTCTCATGACTGTCACGTGATTATGACACAATTACTTCTGGTTGCATTGAGAGGGCTTCTACCGGAAAATGTTCGAGAACCCATTGTGAAGCTATGTGCATTTCTCAATGCAATTTCTCAGAAGGTCATCAATCCACTAACTCTAAAAAATTTAGAGAAGGATGTGGTCCAGTGTCTTGTCAGCTTCGAGTTGGTGTTCCCACCAACCTTCTTCAATATTATGACGCACCTTGTAGTCCACCTAGTCGAAGAGATTTCTGTTCTCGGTCCTGTATTTTTACACAACATGTTCCCCTTTGAGAGGTTCATGGGAGTCTTAAAAAAATATGTGCATAACCAGGCTAGGCCAGAAGGAAGCATCGTCAAGGGTTATGGAACAGAGGAGGTCATTGAGTTTTGTGTAGATTTTATTCCTGATCTGAAGCCGATCGGTGTTCCTGAATCACGTCATGAGGGGAGACTGCATGGAAAAGGCACCCTTGGAAAGAAAGCAACAATATGTCAAGACGGGGATTCTTTCACTCAAGCACACGACACCGTTCTACATAATTCCAGTTTGGTGGGTCCGTATGTCGAGGAACACAAGAATGTTTTACGCTCCAAGTACCCGGAGAAATCTGAAGATTGTATTGATGGAGAACACATGAAAACTTTCAGCAGTTGGTTAAAAAGACGTCTCATTAATGACACCAATGTTGAAGAACAGCTATACTTGTTGGCCACATCACCAGCTTCAACTATATTGACTTTTCAAGGGTACGAGATAAATGGAAATATATTTTACACAACCAAACAAGATAAAAAGAGCACCAAGCAAAACAGTGGAGTACGCTTTGATGCAACAAACTGCAACGGGACAAAGGACACATATTATGGTTACATAGAGGAGATATGGGAACTTGACTATGGACCTACTTTTAAGGTCCCTTTGTTCAAGTGCAAATGGTTCAACCTACGAGGCGGGGTAGAGGTAGACCCACGATACGGAATGACTACAGTGGATCTCAACAATCTTCGTACGAGAATGAACCATTCGTCCTAGCCAGTGAAGTTGCTCAGGTTTTCTATGTGAAAGACATGTCTACCCTACCGAAAAAAAGAAAAGATAAGCAAGCGAGTACATCATACGATGAGCCAAAGCGCCACATAGTTCTTTCAGGGAAAAGAGTCATTGTGGGAGTGGACGACAAGACAGACATGTCAGAAGATTACGATAAGTTTCATGACATTCCGCCCTTTAAAGTCAACACTGATCCAAGTATCAAGTTAAATGAAGAAGATTGTCCGTGGTTACGGCGCAATCGGAAGAACAAGTAAACACTAGAGAGGGATATTATTGTTGATGTGTAATATCCGAATGCTTTGTATCAGAAGAACAAGTGAACTGGAGTATTTTGTAGATGCATGGAACAAAACACACGATTTCACCTGCATACAGCCCAACGGTGGCTCGTGAGTGCCTGCATATGAAATGCACCGTTGGACGTATGCAGGGAATCCGAATGCTTTGTATTCTGTCGATGAAGTAGAATGAGGAGACAATGACTGCCGAACATGTTCAAGAGGGGGCTATATATAGGGTCATGTGACTCACGAACTGGTCATGATAGTGCCCATCCAACAGCTCAGAATCTCTCAAAAGAAACACATCTCTTCATCCAACGGCTCACAAGTGCTTAAAAGAAACACACGATCCATGTGCTTATTTAGTCCCGGTTGGTGTTACCAACCGAGACTAAAGAAGCACATGGATCGTGTGTTTCTTTCTAGTGCTTGTGAGACGTTGGATCTGAGGTGTGTTTCTTTTGAGAGATTCTGAGCTGTTGGATCAGCAGTATCACGACCACTTCGTGACCCACATGACTCGGTTGTTGTTACCAACCGGGACTAAAGAAGCACACGTACCTTATATATATCCCCCCTCCCGGACATGTTCAACACTCAGTGTCTACTCATTTGATTTTTTGAGGTGTTTATCACTTTATTACATTTTTTTCTTAAAAACGATCAAAACGGTCGCTACGACTAATCATCGGAAGAGGTGATATTTTCTAGAACTATCAATGTTTCTGTGATATAACCACTAGTTGTGTACCTTAAAATGATTTTTCCAAAAGTTTCAGACCAAACTATCAAATAGTTGTAGTTCAAATTTGAATTACTTTCGATAAATCAACATAAACTCAATTAACTAGGGGAAATTAGTTAGAATTGTAAGAAAAAACTCATACTTGGGGATCATCCATCATATGTGCACCACTCTTAGTGAAAAATAGTTGGTTGCCATTTGGAATCATAATTTCTGTACTCACTTCACAAAAAACCTCATTTTTTGCACTCAAAAAAAGGAAAATGATATTTATGAAAATAATTTGAAGAATCCCTTTGGCATGGTTGTTTATACCAATATGCACCTATGTGTGGAGTATGAGATCTTTATCAGAAACTATGTCGTCGAAATGACCATAACTTGGCCATTTGGCTTGAAACTTCTAGATGTTCATACATGATAGACCTTTTTGTGAAGACTTTTTTTGCAAATGTAGGCAAAAATCAAGTTTATCATTTTTCCTAGCAACTAGTACACATATAAGGAGCCCATGCCAAAGGATTTGATTTTTTGAGGTGTTTATCACTTTATTACATTTTTTCTTAAAAACGATCAAAACGGTCGCTACGACTAATCATCGGAAGAGGTGATATTTTCTAGAACTATCAATGTTTCTGTGATATAACAACTAGTTGTGTACCTTAAAATGATTTTTCCAAAAGTTTCAGACCAAACTATCAAATAGTTGTAGTTCAAATTTGAATTACTTTCGATAAATCAACATAAACTCAATTAACTAGGGGAAATTAGTTAGAATTGTAAGAAAAAACTCATACTTGGGGATCATCCATCATATGTGCACCACTCTTAGTGAAAAATAGTTGGTTGCCATTTGGAATCATATTTTCTGTACTCACTTCACAAAAAACCTCATTTTTTGCACTCAAAAAAAGGAAAATGATATTTATGAAAATAATTTGAAGAATCCCTTTGGCATGGTTGTTTAATATACCAATATGCACCTATGTGTGGAGTATGAGATCTTTATCACAAACTATGTCGTCGAAATGACCATAACTTGGTCATTTGGCTTGAAACTTCTAGATGTTCATACATGATAGACCTTTTTGTGAAGACTTTTTTTGCAAATGTAGGCAAAAATCAAGTTTATCATTTTTCCTAGCAACTAGTACACATATAAGGAGCCCATGCCAAAGGATTTGATTTTTTGAGGTGTTTATCACTTTATTACATTTTTTCTTAAAAACGATCAAAACGGTCGCTACGACTAATCATCGGAAGAGGTGATATTTTCTAGAACTATCAATGTTTCTGTGATATAACCACTAGTTGTGTACCTTAAAATGATTTTTCCAAAAGTTTCAGACCAAACTATCAAATAGTTGTAGTTCAAATTTGAATTATTTTCGATAAATCAACATAAACTCAATTAACTAGGGGAAATTAGTTAGAATTGTAAGAAAAAACTCATACTTGGGGATCATCCATCATATGTGCACCACTCTTAGTGAAAAATAGTTGGTTGCCATTTGGAATCATATTTTCTGTACTCACTTCACAAAAAACCTCATTTTTTGCACTCAAAAAAAGGAAAATGATATTTATGAAAATAATTTGAAGAATCTCTTTGGCATGGTTGTTTAATATACCAATATGCACCTATGTGTGAAGTATGATATCTTTATCACAAACTATGTCGTCGAAATGACCATAACTTGGTCATTTGGCTTGAAACTTCTAGATGTTCATACCTGATAGACCTTTTTGTGAAGACTTTTTTTGCAAATGTAGGCAAAAATCAAGTTTATCATTTTTCCTAGCAACTAGTACACATATAAGGATCCCATGCCAAAGGATTTGATTTTTTGAGGTGTTTATCACTTTATTACATTTTTTCTTAAAAACGATCAAAACGGTCGCTACGACTAATCATCGGAAGAGGTGATATTTTCTAGAACTATCAATGTTTCTGTGATATAACCACTAGTTGTGTACCTTAAAATGATTTTTCCAAAAGTTTCAGACCAAACTATCAAATAGTTGTAGCTCAAATTTGAATTATTTTCGATAAATCAACATAAACTCAATTAACTAGGGGAAATTAGTTAGAATTGTAAGAAAAAACTCATACTTGGGGATCATCCATCATATGTGCACCACTCTTAGTGAAAAATAGTTGGTTGCCATTTGGAATCATATTTTCTGTACTCACTTCACAAAAAATCTCATTTTTTGCACTCAAAAAAAGGAAAATGATATTTATGAAAATAATTTGAAGAATCCCTTTGGCATGGTTGTTTAATATACCAATATGCACCTATGTGTGGAGTATGATATCTTTATCACAAACTATGTCGTCGAAATGACCATAACTTGGTCATTTGGCTTGAAACTTCTAGATGTTCATACATGATAGACCTTTTTATGAAAACTTTTTTTGCAAATGTAGGCAAAAATCAAGTTTATCATTTTTCCTAGCAACTAGTACACATATAAGGAGCCCATGCCAAAGGATTTGATTTTTTGAGGTGTTTATCACTTTATTACATTTTTTGTTAAAAACGATCAAAACGGTCGCTACGACTAATCATCGGAAGAGGTGATATTTTCTAGAACTATCAATGTTTCTGTGATATAACCACTAGTTGTGTACCTTAAAATGATTTTTCCAAAAGTTTCAAACCAAACTATCAAATAGTTGTAGTTCAAATTTGAATTACTTTCGATAAATCAACATAAACTCAATTAACTAGGGGAAATTAGTTAGAATTGTAAGAAAAAACTCATACTTGGGGATCATCCATCATATGTGCACCACTCTTAGTGAAAAATAGTTGGTTGCCATTTGGAATCATATTTTCTGTACTCACTTCACAAAAAATAATATTTATGATATAATTTGAAGAAATCACCTTGGCATCTTAAAATGTTAGAAAATATAAAACAAAACATAAAAATAAGCTAGAAACCAAAACAATTCAAAAAATAAGTAAACCAAAATAACAAATAGAAAAGTAAGCAATTCAAAAAAATTAAAAGAAAACAGAAACAAAAATCAGTGGTGGTAACAAGAAAACAGAAATAAAAAGAAATAAGGAAAAAAGAACCTTTAGTCTCGGTTGGTAACACCAACCGAGACTAAAGAGTTAAAGAGGCCTCTGCGCTCCAGCCAGAACCCTTTAGTCGCGGTTGGTAACTCCAACCGCGACTAAAGACCCCTTTAGTCTCGGTTCGTGGCTAGAACCGAGACTAAAGGTCCTTCCGCGACGTTTTGGGTGGTCGTGGCCGGAAATTTTCTTATCTTTCCCAAATCTTCCAAAAGCCGTCGCCTCCCGCTCCGCCGCGCCGTCGCCCTGCCGCCCCGCCGCGCCGTCGCCCTGCCGCTCCGCCGCGCCGTCGCCCCCCCCCCCAAACCCTACCCCACGCGACACAATCCTCTCGCGCGCCGGCGTCTCCTCTCTCTATCTCGCATCACAACTCGCCGCCGCCGGTCCTCCCGCCTGCGCCCTCGACGCCCTCGCGCGCCGGTCTGCCGCCGGCGCTCCTCCTCCTGCCCGAGCCCTGAAGGGGATCGTGTGCAGAAAACAATAATTTTCCTACCGACGATATCCTTAAACTAGCCAAGATCTATTCTATGCAGATATAGTAGTACGAACGGAGATCGGAATACGTACCCTTGTAAACCGAAAGCGGGGATTACGTTCCCGCACAAACGTTGTCGATGAAGACCGACGTAGCCGACCTCAAGGTCGTGTAGAGGAAGCAGGCCTCCGAGTACCGCTAGCGCAGCACCTCGCAGGGAGTCGCACATGTACGGTGGAGACGACGCCTCCGAAGCTCCAGTCCAGGACGAGCAGCGGAAGACTTGGACCGGAACACCAGCAGCGCGGCAGCGGGCTATGGCGGAGGAGATCCCCGACTCCTCTTGCTCGGCGCGGCTCCAACTTGGGAACCACGAGATCGAGAGAGAAATCAGGAATTAATTGGTGAATTAAAAGGCTGGGGGTGCCCTTTCTTATATAGGCTCCCAGGGGGAGCCAACCTTGCCAGCCAGGCAATGTGGGACTATCCCACAGCCTGGTTCGGCTAGGCTTGGTGCGCCGGCCCCCTGGTGGGCCCCTTGGCCCATCCAGGCCGGCCACCAAGGCTCCCACCGAATTCCCCAAGGGGGTTCCCCCCCTCTTGGGCCTTCTTTCGTCCGGAAGGCCCATTTAGGGAAATCTGCCTTAATAAATTCGAAAATAAATATATAAAATCATATTTGCATATTAATAACACTAATTAATATCAAACATAATATATATAATATTTCCTAGCTCCGAAAACTCTTTCGGCGCTGCCCGATCTCCATCGGACCTCTCCCGGGACGTTCCCGGTGATCTCCTTCCTTTCCGGTTGTCTTGTCGAAACCCCTTAAGTGTGTTACCCTAGCGGTTCGATATAATATCAGGTATGATCAAGACTCCTCAATGATCAACGACTAATTCGTAGGCCTGGACCCCTAAATTAATCCCTGAGATATAACGAATGACTTACATCTATCAAACCTGAACGTGAAGTCTTAGACCTTTTGCCATAGCGATACTTAGCACGTCCGAGCGTCGCTCCATAGATATCTCCATACCTAATCCCGACCTCGTTACCGACGACGCTATCTTCTACTCGTTCATGATCTCATGTCTCCATGACCTAGTCACATGCTTGCAAGCTCATTAGACATGATCTCACCGAGTGGGCCCAAGAGTATCTATCCTGCTATACGGACTGGCAAATCCCGCTCTTGACCCCTCGTCTCAATACTCCTTTCCAATACCCAAAAGTATCACCGTTATTGTCATACTAAATAAGATAGGACGTTTGGTGCAATCAAAGTATCTTCGGGGAATATCAATAAGAGTTGATCTCACGGTCAAAGGTGTAACGACTATATTCTCCAAATCTGGGTATGTCCATCACATCACTCTCCAGCGATATGACTCTCATTGCCGACCGGCGCCATGCCCCATGACCGGGAAACCTCGATCATCAATCGCACAACGAAACTAGTCTTAGTAGAGGCTACTAGAGACCTGGTTGTTTACGTTTCACACCCGCATTAATGTTTCCGCTTAATACGGTTCCAGCATGACACAAAAACCTATTATGAACAAACGAGATATGATAAAGAATACACTTAATTAATTGCCTCTAGGGCATATCTCCTTCAGTCTCCCACTTGCACTAGAGTACAATTTAATCTAGATTACAACTTGGTAAAAGCCTAACACCCATAGCTAACTGGTGCTGTTCATGCTTATCAAGCGGAAGAGGCTTCGTCAGCGGATCTGCGACATTCAGATCCGTATGCACTTTGCAAATCTTCACATCGCCTCCCTGTACGTATTGACGTATCACGTGGAAGCGTCGGAGAATGTGTTTGGCGGTGGAGTGAGACCTTGGCTCCTTGGCGTTCGCAATGGCACCCGTATTGTCGCAGAAGAGGACCACGGGGTCTTGCACGCTCGGGAACACTCCAAGTTCGATGACGAACTTCCTCAGCCACACAGCTTCATTCGCGGCCTCGCAGGCAGCAATGTACTCCGACTCCATTGTAGATTGTGCGACTATGGGTTGCTTCCCACTTCTCCAGCACACGGCGCCTCCATTCACCTTGAACACGTAACCTGTCTGTGACTTACTGTCATCGGGGTCTGAGCAGAAACTTGCATCTACGTAACCCATTACGCCAAGTTCCTCATCGCAGCCACCATACACAAGGAACATTTCCTTTGTCTTATTGAGATACTTAAGAATGCTCTTAACAGCTACCCAATGCGGCATTCCAGGATTACTCTAGAACCGGCTTGTCAAACTTAGAGCTAATGCCACATCTGGTCTAGTACTCAACATTGCATACATGATCGATCCTATGGCTGAAGCATAAGGATGTTTCGTCATTTCGGCCTTACCCAGTTCCGTCACCGGACACTGCGCCTTACGCAATATCTTATTCTTGATAACCGGCAGAGAACCCTTCTTTGCCTTCTCCATATGAAAACGCTTCAATATTTTATCAAGATAAGTACTCTGACTTAGTGCTAATAGGCGCCTTGATCTATCACGGTAGATTTTTATGCCTAAAACATACGCAGCTTCTCCTAAGTCCTTCATGGAAAACTTGCTGTTTAAATATTCCTTCACGCTATTCAGAAGTTCCACATCATTCCCTATTAGCAATATGTCGTCAACATACAGTGCTAAGAACACAACCGAGCTCCCACTCATTTTCTTGTAAATACAGGTCTCTTCCACATTCTGGATAAATCCAAAACCTTTGATTACCTCATCAAAGCGAAGATTCCAGCTCCGAGATGCCTGCTTCAATCCATAGATGGATCGCTGAAGCTTGCACACCTTGTTAGCACTTCCTGGATCGACAAAACCTTCCGGCTGTACCATGTACAACTCTTCCTCAATGTTTCCATTCAGGAAGGCCGTTTTGACGTTAATCTGCCAGATTTCATAATCATAGTAGGCAGCTACCGCTAACAAAATCCGAATAGACTTAAGCATCGCTACCGGTGAAAAAGTTTCATCGTAGTCAATTCCATGAACTTGTCGGAAACCCTTTGCGACAAGCCGAGCTTTATAGACGGTCACATTACCATCAGCATCAGTCTTCTCCTTAAAGATCCACTTATTCTCGACGGCCTTGCGCCCTTCGGGAATATCCACCAAGGTCCACACTTGGTTATCATACATGGATCCTATTTCGGATTTCATGGCTTCAAGCCATTTCTCGGACTCTAGACTCTCCATCGCCTCCTTGTAGTTCGTAGGTTCGTCTTGCTCGACTAGCATGACGGTGCAAACCATATTGCCATACCATTCTGGTGCGATCCGAGATCTACCAGACCTACGAGGTAGAACATCGTCCTCGACAGTTTCTCCCACTCCTTCCACGGAGGACGTTTCCGGAATTGCTTCCGTTGCGCCACTCGGAATCTCGAGTTCAGGATCAACGATTTCATCGAGGTCTACCTTCCTCCCACTTACTCCTTTCGCGAGAAACTCCTTCTCTAGAAAGGTACCGGTCTTCGCGACAAAAGTTTTGCCCTCAGCTTGGTTGTAGAAGGTGTACCCAACGGTTTCCCGCGGATATCCTACAAAGACGACTTTCTCCGACTTCGGTTCGAGCTTGTCGGGCTGTAGTTTCTTAACGTACGCCTCACAACCCCAAACCTTCAGAAACGATAACTTAGGCTTGTGGCCATACCATAATTCATACGGTGTCGTTTCAACGGACTTGGACGGAGCCCTATTTAAAATGAATGCGGCTGTTTCTAACGCATAACCCCAGAAGGACACTGGCAGATCGGTAAGAGACATCATAGATCGGACACTATCTAGTAGAGTACGATTACGTCGCTCGGACACACCGTTACGCTGCGGAGTTCCGGCGGGCGTAAGTTGGGGCACTATGCCACAACTCTTCAGATGTGTGCCAAACTCAAAACTCAAGTACTCTCCACCGCGATCGGACCGGAGATGCTTGATTTTTCTATTAAGCTGATTCTCAACTTCACTCTGGAATTCTTTGAACTTTTCAAACGTTTCAGACTTGTGTTTCATCAAATAGATATAACCGTATCTACTCAAGTCATCAGTGAAGGTGACGAAGTAACGATAACCATTGCGTGTCGAAACGCTCATTGGTCCACATACGTCTGTATGTATGATCCCCAACAAATCCGACGCCCGTTCAACGAAACCTTTGAACGGTGTCCTGGTCATTTTGCCCATGAGGCATGGTTCGCATGTATCGAGGGACCCGAAGTCCAACGAGTCCAAGAGTCCATCGGAGTGGAGTCGCTTCATGCGCTTTATACCAATATGACCAAGACGGCAATGCCACAAAAACATGGCGGTATCGTCACTACACTTAATTCGTTTGGCCTCTATGTTATGGATGTGAGTACTACGATCGAGATTCAACAAGAATAAACCATTACTCTCGGGAGCATCAACATAAAAGATATCATTCATATAAATAGCACAATTGCTTGACACTGATTTAAATGAATAACCGTTTTGTAACAGGCAAGACCCACTTATAATGTTTACACTCAAGGATGGCACAAAATAACATTTATTTAAAACCAAAACTAACCCGATGGTAGATGCAGAGGGAGCGTGCCGACAGCCACCACGTCGACTCTCGATCCGTTGCCGACGCGCATCGTCACCTCATCCTTCGCCAGCCGCCTTCTATTCCGTAACTCCTCCTGAGAGTTACATATATGAGCAACAGAACCAGTATCAAATACCCACGTATTGCTCCGGGCGGATGTAAGGTACACATCTATAACATGTATATGAAATATACCTTGCTCTTTGTCGACCGTCTTGCCAGACTTCCTATCCTCCAGATACTTGGGGCAGTTGCGCTTCCAGTGACCCTTCCCCTTGCAGTAGAAACACTCCACGCTAGCTCTGGGACCAGACCTGTTAGTCCTGGACTTGGCAGCCGACTTGGCCTCCCTCCGGGACTTCCAGCTCTGCTTTCCCTTGCCACCGGACTTCTTGAAATCAACGGTCTTGTTGACCATCAACAGCGTGTGCTCCTTCTTAATCTCTACCTCAGCAGTCTTGAGCATCACGAACACTTCACCCAGGGACTTAGCCATGCCCTGCATGTTGTAGTTCATGACGAATCCTTTGTAGCTTGGCGGCAACGATTGCAACACCCTGTCAATCGCCAGCTCATCGGGAATCTTGCACTCCAGAGCATTCAGGCGTTGAACGTAGCCAGACATCTTGACTACATGCTCGCTCACACTGCTATGCTCTTCCATCTTGGCTGAGAAGAAAAGCTCAGAAGCCTCATATCTCTCAGCCTTAGCCTGCGGCGCGAAGACAACCTTAAGATCCGAAATGATCTCAAAGGCGCTCATCTTCTCAAAGCGCTTCTGCAGGTCGGCTTCCATGGCGTAGAGCATGCCACTATGGACAAAGGCAGAATCCTCCGATCGGGTCTGGAAGACCTTCTTCTCATCGTCAGAGGCATCATCTGCAGGAGGGTTACCTATGGCGGCCTCAATGACGTAGGCCACCCTATGGGGAGTGAGGAGGATCCTCAGGTTGCGGAACCAGGCCATGAAGTTTGACCCATTGGTCTTAAGCTTTTCTTTCTCAAGGAACAGACCTAGGTTAAACGAGGGGCGAGACATCTACAATGGAATTTGCAACAACATAAGACTTTGTTCATAATAATTTTGAGTTATAGTATTTTAGAAAATAACTGACATAACTCCCACTCAAACGAACATCCCTCCTGGTCGTTTAAGCGATTACACGACCCCCATCCATTGCACCACCCCTCATCATCAAAGCCGGCGGCACAACTTCAGGAGTAGACAAAATCGTCCGCCACACCAATTTTGTGACTCGTGCTCGGCCTTTCGGCCTTCCTGTTCTGAGGCCATACCTCTGAGTATGCTAGGCTCGCCACCAAAGACCTCCACGCTGACGCTTGTGCAACATGGCTTACACCCACCGTATGCGAACGAAGATATGTATGACACCCGATCATCACGGCCTGCCTCATAACGTAGAACTTTATTGGTGGTGCGCGTTGGAGGGAGAACACTAGTGGTATTTTGAAGGGATCATCTTATTCAGCTACCGCCGTGTAACACACAATCACACAAAAATAAGATGCACACAAAACATCAAATGTAATGCAATGTGATATAGTCCATCGCGCCATGGTCTTCTTGGCGCCCGCAGTTTATAAACAATTTAATAAACCTACCTTGACCATATCACATAGCCCCTGCAAAATAAAGTTAGACGCTTCTACTTTATCTTTTGCATATTTTACGTGGCTTGGGGCTTTCGTAAATAGAACCGCTTCATACCTACGAATCTTATGACCACAACAACGATCCAATAATTGCATGTTTAAGCATCCCTTTCGGGCCCTCCATTGAAAATGCGAAGACCAACTAAAGAGAGAGAAACTGTCACCCGCCAGCCACAGATACGGTACAAGCCGTATGTCAGTAGTGGAACCAGTCTCGCGTAAGCGTACGCGTAAAGTCGGTCCGGGCCGCTTCATCAACTCAATGCCGCTGGAATACACAAGTGCACGCTAGAGGGTAGCAAATAACAGGAACGGTGCCCCCGTGCAGAGCACGGGTTCTAACAGTGTACAGCTATATCTTACGATAGATCGGCTCTGATACCACTGAAGGGGATCGTGTGCAGAAAACAATAATTTTCCTACCGACGATATCCTTAAACTAGCCAAGATCTATTCTATGCAGATATAGTAGTACGAACAGAGATCGGAATATGTACCCTTGTAGACCGAAAGCGGGGATTACGTTCCCGCACAAACGTTGTCGATGAAGACCGACGTAGCCGACCTCAAGGTCGTGTAGAGGAAGCAGGCCTCCGAGTACCGCTAGCGCAGCACCTCGCAGGGAGTCGCACACGTACGGTGGAGACGACGCCTCCGAAGCTCCAGTCCAGGACGAGCAGCGGAAGACTTGGACCGGAACACCAGCAGCGCGGCAGCGGGCTATGGTGGAGGAGATCCCCGACTCCTCTTGCTCGGCGCGGCTCCAACTTGGGAACCACGAGATCGAGAGAGAAATCAGGAATTGATTGGTGAATTAAAAGGCTGGGGGTGCCCTTTCTTATATAGGCTCCCAGGGGGAGCCAACCTTGCCAGCCAGGCAATGTGGGACTATCCCACAGCCTGGTTCGGCTAGACTTGGTGCGCCGGCCCCCTGGTGGGCCCCTTGGCCCATCCAGGCCGGCCACCAAGGCTCCCACCGAATTCCCCAAGGGGGTTCCCCCCCTCTTGGGCCTTCTTTCGTCCGGAAGGCCCATTTAGGGAAATCTGCCTTAATAAATTCGAAAATAAATATATAAAATCATATTTGCATATTAATAACACTAATTAATATCAAACATAATATATATAATATTTCCTAGCTCCGAAAACTCTTTTGGCGCTGCCCGATCTCCATCGGACCTCTCCCGGGACGTTCCCGGTGATCTCCTTCCTTTCCGGTTGTCTTGTCGAAACCCCTTAAGTGTGTTACCCTAGCGGTTCGATATAATATCAGGTATGATCAAGACTCCTCAATGATCAACGACTAATTCGTAGGCCTGGACCCCTGAATTAATCCCTGAGATATAACGAATGACTTTCATCTATCAAACCTGAACGTGAAGTCTTAGACCTTTTGCCATAGCGATACTTAGCACGTCCGAGCGTCGCTCCATAGATATCTCCATACCTAATCCCGACCTCGTTACCGACGACGCTATCTTCTACTCGTTCATGATCTCATGTCTCCGTGACCTAGTCACATGCTTGCAAGCTCATTAGACATGATCTCACCGAGTGGGCCCAAGAGTATCTATCCTGCTATACGGACTGGCAAATCCCGCTCTTGACCCCTCGTCTCAATACTCCTTTCCAATACCCAAAAGTATCACCGTTATTGTCATACTAAATAAGATACGACGTTTGGTGCAATCAAAGTATCTTCGGGGAATATCAATAAGAGTTGATCTCACGGTCAAAGGTGTAACGACTATGTTCTCCAAATCTGGGTATGTCCATCACATCACTCTCCAGCGATATGACTCTCATTGCCGACCGGCGCCATGCCCCATGACCGGGAAACCTCGATCATCAATCGCACAACGAAACTAGTCTTAGTAGAGGCTACTAGGGACCTGGTTGTTTACGTATCACACCCGCATTAATGTTTCCGCTTAATACGGTTCCAGCATGACACAAAAACCTATTATGAACAAACGAGATATGATAAAGAATACACTTTATTAATTGCCTCTAGGGCATATCTCCTTCAAGCCCTCCACGTGCACTGTCCGCCGCTCCCGCGCCCTCGACGCTCCTCCTCCTCCCCGAGGTGCTTCGCTCTCCCCCCTCCTTCCTCTCTCCATTACCGCACCGAAGGTGTATGTGAAAATGCTCAAGTGAATTTGTGCACTGTATTTTGTATTTTTTGTGTTGCAATTTAATTTGTGCTCAAGTGATATGTGTTGCAATTTAATATGTGAATTTGTGCACTGTTTTTGGCTTAGGGCATGGTATGTGTAGCATTTTTTGCACTTAAGCAAGAATATGAAAGCATTTAATATGTCCAATATATGATATGTAGCAGTTTTTGCACTTAGCAAGAATTTGTGCTCATGTGTAACATTTGAAAGCACTTAAGCAAGAATGTGTTATTTAGTTTTGGTTGTTTTTGTTATGAGTCCTTGGTTATAATTAGAAAGCACTTAAGCAAGAATGTGTTTTTGTTATAATTAGAAAGCACTTCTAATTATGAGTCCTTGGTTGTTTTTGTTGAGTGTTCTTTAACTTGCATTTTACAATCTTTTGTTATGTCGATGATTAAAATGCTGTGACGACATGTGTAACATCCTAGGATTTTTCAACTTCGGTCGACTCATGCGTTTATTTGCTAACTTGTTGTGTTTGACTCTTATATCTCTCTGTGACCCAATGCTAATTTGATTGATATACAATTCATTATACAACTTGCAGGAGGTCTGCTGCTCGGGTCCTTGTGTCCTCGGCTTTTCAGGAGGTCTTGCTCCTTGCCGAGGCTGTGCCGCTCCTCCTCGTCGTTGCCTCGATTTCAGGTGTAAAAGACATGCCTATATGATCCAGTAGTAAAGAAAATCCGAACTATTTGTATATAAAGCTGATGGAATTCTAGATTCCTCGATATGTCTACAACATGTATATAAAGCTGATGGAATTTAAAGTTGTTGGAGAATTTGAGGTCTGAAGATGAGATATTGTCTTCATTATGTGTATGGAATTTGGGTTGCAGATATTTGTTTGAACTGTGATGTGAGTTAGCCGAGGTCTGAAATTAAATCTTAGACCTTTTGTGTGTTAGATATGCAAATTGAGATGATTGTAATATATATAATATATATGACCCAGTTGTATCAGCTGCTTCCTCTCAGTTTTATTTATGAGAATTACACTTGGGTGCATTAGTTTGACATGCTTGAGTAGTAAACAGGTACATTGTAATTTATAGAATATTTTAAACAATCATTCAACCCAATATTCATATTCTTGTAATTTATAGGATTGCATACTTGTATCTTTTTTAGAATAAATCTAAATTTGATTGCAAATTTGATTGATTGCAGGTACATTTGAGCTATGGAGCACTTGCGAGACGAGCAGATAGAAGAAGCACAATTTCAACGAGACGAAGAGATGGAAGACCAAATGGAACAACTTATTTTTAATGATGGCCGAGCTGGAGGAGATGTAGATGATTATGATTTCGACCAATTTTTGAACGACTTTGGAATCGAGTCACAAGACTTTGATGTGGTGATAGCAAACTCCGGCGGAGAGGTGTATATGAGTTTATAATAAATATGACGATATGTTATTGTTAACTACATGCATTTATTAACGACTTATTTTTCTTTTAGCCATCCGGATCGAGTAAATCTGCAAAAAAAGCAGCCATCATGTGCTCCTCGAGGCAAGGCAAAAAGAATGACGAGCGAGGATCCAAAGTTACCGATTGAGGAAATTGCTGATTCCGGCGAACCGCTCGAACCAAAACAGAACCGCAACAAATTTATAAGTCAAGCTGGAGTTATTGTTAGGGACATGATCCCAATCAGCATACGCGAATGGAATAAGCCGGCGGTCGCAGATGTGGACGACCCATGTTATGTCCACCAAGTTCTTAAGGATTTGGTCTATAACACGATGTTGTCATATTTCACCCTCCCGCCAGATCTCTCTAAAGTGAAGAAGGACAACCTCAAGAGGTGGACTCTTATTAAGATGGCGGAACAATTCCGGAACTGGAAGAAAAAGTTATGGAATCAATATGTAGAAACAAAAGAAGTGCCAGATTTCAGTGGAGCACAAGGGAAGAAGTTAGAATCTGAATGGCCGGCGTTTAAGGCGTATAGGG
This sequence comes from Poa annua, assembly GCA_026929855.1. Taxonomy (NCBI): domain Eukaryota; kingdom Viridiplantae; phylum Streptophyta; class Magnoliopsida; order Poales; family Poaceae; genus Poa; species Poa annua. The sequence continues at coordinate 83,601,913 of CM049432.1, forward strand.
AATCACCTATGGCTGTGTCCCGATCGGAGATAAATAAATTGAATGCTAAGCTGAAGGAACACCACCATACATTGGGGACAGGTGGCTACAAGAGCGCCATTCCTAAGTGGTTAGCCTATGAAGAAAAACTGCTTCAATCGGGGGTCCGTCCACAGACACTTGACTGGCCCGAGAGGTCGAAATTCTGGTTGTTCGCGCATGGGGCAATGTTGGACCCTAAAACCGGAGAGATTGTTGGAAGGGGAAAATGGAAGGTTCTCGTGGAGCGTATAAAAAAGAAGCTTGAAGAAGCAATTAATGATGTTCACAATGGTGTGTTCAAACCCGATAGAGAGGATGACGAGCTGACACGGGCACTGGGAAATCCTGAACATGTTGGACGAGCTCGAGGCTTTCCTGGCGGTGCTACGTTTAAGACTGCGTGGCCGGAATCCGCTCACACTTATAGAAGCCGTAGCAGAGGTAAGAAGAAGGAGGCCGACCGGATATTACAATTGGAACGAGAAATGAAGGAGCAACGGGCGGAAATAAAAGCATTGAAGGAGCAAAGAACGGAACCTCAGGAGCGGCACCAATTAGACCATGAAGCGCATGCCGCCCCATCTCAGCGTAGAAGCAGCGTTGGTTCCACGCGTCAGGTCGACGTTGGTGTCTACCCAGTGGATGAAATCACAGAGCCTACAGGTTGTGAGATACATATAGCAATGCGAAACATAACTTTGAAGGTCGCGGTGGGGCAAGCTTTAGTAATTCAACCTGGAGAACTCTACCATTGTGGTCAAATTCCAGATGGCTACGCTCGTGTCGGGGTGGACGAAATTATGCCGGGATTTGAATCCTTGGAACTTGAGTTACCTGGAGGTGACGAGGAGAAAACGTTGGCAGACGTCAAGCATGCCTTCGCCCTATGGCCCAAGAAATACATCGTCCTTCCAGAACAAGCAAAGTCCACTCCTCGTTCTAGGAGTCCAGCTCACCAGGCAAGTCCACTCTTCCTCGAGAGGGATCAAAGACGGAGTCCATCTCCACCCCATCAGCAAAGCCCACACCTCCCCGATAGGGACCCCAGCCCGAGTCCATCTCCAGCTCAACAACAAAGCCAACCGCCCCCAGAGAGGGTTCCTAGCGTGAGGCCATCGCAGTCTGTGCCAGTCCGCCAGAATGTTAAGTCGCTCTCGAGTAGGCGCCAGTCTGGTTCTCCTGTTAGGAAGAAACCTAGAAAGGAGAAAACACCGCCGCCTACTCCAAAGTTACCTTGGGAGAGAACCGTCGAGGAAAACGATATCGCATGCAAAGAACATACAGATGCCTGGCTTGCTGGCGTGAAACAGAAAGCGTTAGCGAAACAATTGCCTCCTGCAAAATTTACTGCCGGAATTCCTCAGGAAAAAATTGACCGTTGCATCGATGCCCTATACAACCCCCCACCATCGCCGCCAACAGACTATGATCGCAACATTGGTAAGTCATATGACGAAGAGATGGATGATCGATCGAAAAAAGGGAAACAAGTTGCCCAACTCGGAGAACAAGACGCACAGTCGCCCCCCCCCCCCCCCCCCCCCCCCCGCTCAAGGTGCTTGATGAAAGAGTTCTCAAAAATATCAATGTGCGGGAGCTGGTATATTCGGGAGATGATATCCCCTTCGCGGATGTTGTTCGTACTTATGTTCACGGGGAGAATTTTGTTGACGGCGACTTACCCACAAGAATGCGTCAATTTCAAGCCTGGTACAAGGATACCGTAAATAAGGAGACGAATAAAGTCTCTCTCCAGATGGCAGTTAAGGAAGAGCATTATTTCCAAGAATACTCCGTTGTCCTTTACTTCGCCGAAATCTTTCAGTTATACAATCTCCGGGCCCTCGACAAAAACATCATAAGTTCATATTGTCTGTAAGTCATCTATTCCTATAATTTAATGTTTTAATTAGCTCTACTCGTTCATTGTCTGTGATAATCCTCTCTATAATATTTTGTGTGCTTTATTACGCAGAATGAAGATGCTCGAATGCAAGAAGAAGAAAATCAACCACATTGGGTTCATTGACCCCTCTATAATGCATGAAGATAACATAATTGATCCACTACTTAACAAGGATACACCGGGGAATTTGCTAATGTTTTTCAAGCGACAAGCTTACAAAAAATATATATTATGGCCTTACAACTTCAAGTTAGTGTTACTGCTTATTACACATTCTATTTTTCTCACCCGATGTTAAGTTTAATTGATTAGTTATGCATGACTATTTATAAACGTGCGCAACTACCACTACATTCTTATCGTTATTGACTTGCGGAAAGGAGAAATTGTTGTCCTTGACTCGTTAAGAAGATGCCCTAAACAATACAAGACCTGTTTTGATTTGGTGGCAAGGTACTTTTTTTTCTTATCGCCTCTTTCGTTCATTTCCTAATATCAGGGAATTTATGACTCATTCATTCAGTTTCTTGTCATGCAGCGTTTGGAAAATGTTCCTCGCGGAACATCCGAACAGTGGATGGCCAGAGAAACTGTGCTGGCGTACTAACGATGTAAGTAGTACTATAACTAGGCCCATGCACCATTATCATACTTTATTATTATTTAATTAAATTTTATTCTTCTATAAACTTGTCTTAAACAGCCAACCGGTACTGATCTATGTGGATTCTTCGTTTGCGAGTACATGCACACTGTGGTCAACTGAGAGTTTGAAGAGCAAAAGAAGTATCGAAGTACGTAAAGCTCTAGTCACAACATTATTTTTGTATCATCAATCGTGATGAGTTTTATTCATTTCATATCTCATGTATTCATTGTGATATCATTTTTTTACAGTTGGCAAGAAAGCGCAACGAGCTACCAATAAAGACCCGCTTCAGGGCAATTGCAGAGGAGTTGACGGGATTTTACCTCACCGAAGTCATACCGGAGACCGGAGAGTACCACTATGTTGACTAGTGCGGACATGTAATATATAGTGATCTCCATGTAACAAAATATTTCTAAGTCTCTGGAACCGGGAAACGTGATATTCATGTACCACGCGTACTTAAATGTATATGTGTTATGAACACATGATCTTCATGTAATTGTATATATGCATGATGCAACTTCATCTAGGTTCGTATAATAATTTATACGTGTTTTTCGCCCATCGAAGCTGTAGCATCCGAAACCCCTACCCCCGACGCATCGACATGGTACCATCCGAAACCCCCTACCATCACACATCGACTATAGTATCGACGTGGTACCATCTGAAACCCCCTACCGTCACGCATCGACGTGGTACCATCCGAAACCCCTACCCAGAAAACCGGTAGAAATAAATAAAAGTAAACCCTGAAATGAAAAAAGCAAAACCCTGAAATTAAAAAAAAAAAACCCTAGTCCCGGTTCGTATTACGAACCGGGACTAAAGGGTTCGCCCCCCGCACGCCCTGCCGCGGCCACGTGCGCTGCGCTCATTGGGGGGGGGGGGGGGGGCTCCGGTCCCGGTTCGTGTTAAACCGAGACCAAAGGGTCCGGGGGCTCTAGTCCCGGCCTGACAGTCCCGGTTGGTACACCGGGACTACAGGCCCTCTGGAACCGGGACTAGAGCCCCGATTTTCACTAGTGTATGTTACAGTTCTTGAAGGAATTTGATACATACGTGTGGCCGCCATGGCCTGCTCATCAAGCGCAAGAGCCTGATTCGGAGGGGGAGCTTGATAATGGGCAAGGAGACAACTTAGACCACTTTGACAGCAGTGATTTCGACGAACAAGATTCTTCTAACGACTCTGATAACGAGGAAGAGCATATTGAGCAACCAGACAACTTGGACTATGTCGACGGGCAGGTTGACGTTGAAGCTTGTTCCGCCGACTCTTAAATATCCAAACTTTACCCATATTTTTTTTTTGCGAGAGAAACTTTGCCGATATATGTAACAATATGATAGCAAAATATGACCGCGTTGCAGCGGGAGAAGAACAAACTTTTGGATTAAAAATTTGGTGTGATTTGCCGCAAAATTGATCGACGGAAGTCCAATAGAAACGTCAAATTTGACTTTCTATATATCAGCTTGGAGAGCCTTATAGAGAAATTGTGTCTTCTATTTGCACTAGCTATCATTTCTATATACTCTCAATTCGCATTCTCCAAATTCCATTAATCTGTACAGTGTGAAATTATTTTATCAAAACATACCAGCTTTGTGATTTATTTCCCAGTGGCCCCTTTCATTTACAAGACTAGCACATATGCTTGTGCTACTACGCAAATAAGACGGTTAATTAGTTAAGTGCAGTGGTAGGACGCTACTACGCAAAGTTTTCTTAACAGGGAGGCTACTACTCAAAGAATATTGAGAGGTCGATTGCAATATAATAGTTCAGGATATGGCTCTAAGTTTAGATCATGATGTCTCATAGATCCATGGTTGACCAAAGCTTTGGGCACACATGTAAGTGAAAATTTCATTGATCTCAAAAGATGTGGCAGAGCATGAAGAAGATTAAGTCATGGCAAAAGTGGTGTTTAAGGTGTGATTTGAATGGTGGTCATGTGAGAGTTGAGCCTTTGACAAGTATGTAAGATATGAAAATTGTGTGCACATTCATGTTCACTTTCAAGACATCATCATAATGAAGTGAAAAGAAATACATAAGGTTAATCAAACAAAGTGCAAACATTGGATTTAAATTGATCAACACACAAAGAATAGACGATGTACAAAGTGGGATCATGTGATTGGTCTCGTTGTGATTTGTGAATTACCCCATGATCTATGTGTTTGGTGTTTTAATATGAGGTTATGTATTTACATGAGCTTGCAACAATAGTAAGATTTCATATAGCTCTACCAAAAATGCATCAAGTGGTGATCCTCGTCAATAGTGTAGTGAGCAGTGTAAGTTTAAAATAAGCATCTCGAAGAGATCATGTGCCTGAAGTTGCTTAATGGATTTGTGAAGATATTTCTAAGTGAGATTTTCCCATAATGGAGTATCGAGGAGCATTTTTTATAAATGTTATTGTTGTAGTTGTCTTATTGAATATTTATTTCACATGTATTTATAGTAATATTGAAGACATATAAGTAAATTTTAGAGGCAAAGTTGTGAGGTGTTGGCCCAACAACGCTTTGTTAGAGGTTTAATTCATCCATTTTTATAGGCAGCTAACACTGATATTTTTTGGTCAATTGACATCATGACCTCCTCGTTTACTGTGGCAAAATAGGAACTTAAGCCTTTGAATACATCTACATGCATGTGAACAACAAGCTTCCCCAATCAACTAATGAAAAATATAATGTTTTATGGATCATGTACTCTTTGCACATTTAAGTTCATCATCTATAGCCAGAACATTTCAGCAGAAACAATGTAAACACTGTTTATTTAACACATGTAACAGAATCCGTTGACACATAGGAGTTCATATATTGAGGAATAATAACAAATCAGTAGGTTCATTAGATATGACGGCATGCCGAATTTCGAAAATACAAGACACAAAGTAGCTTCCAAACACAAATGTCACCAGAAACAGCAGCAACACTCCTCCAACATACAACAGCAGCATAAAGCGGCCAACCTGCAAAAGAAAATAAGCTGAGGTTAACACAATGAAAATTAGGAATATATAATAAAGTTAATGGGGCGGTCTTCTGAAATAAAATGTTTCGTCCATTGAACTAGGCCTGAATACACATCTTTGTGGAACAAAAATCTCGACATTCAGGTAAGTTGTACAGTTAAAACACTTCAGAGATATTGACTAAGGCATGTCCACTTTTTTTCAATTATAGTGTCTAAACTTACCTGCACTTACAAGTTTAACACCGCGTACGGTATTATTTCACATGAAAAAACTCTTAACTACTCCACAAGTTCAAGGTTTAGTCCCCAAAATGAGTGTGCAGCCATCAGTCCTTGTAAACATGGTATTATTTTGCATAACACGCTGTAGATGTTCTTCCTTTTGGGTTCTAGCTAAGTGGCTAACAGTAGTATATTCTTAGTTAATTACAGGCCTTTCTCAAGGGATGCATTTTTGGTGAACATGAACCATTGATGCCAATCTCAGAGAACATGAACATCTAGCAGTTACTTCAACGACTATCTGCGATTCAGCATCATGCAACATCATGTATGAGTCTAGCAGAGACATTCTTCCTCCATTCTCTTTTAGATGTCTATTTATAATGTAAAACTACAGCATTCCAAAGATCTGCAAACAAGATGTCAACTAACCATGATTTAAAATGGAGTTAACGACGTCGAGAAATCAAATACACTGGCAACAAATCATTATGCATTCCTGCTATATTGAGGTACTATCTCAAAGCTGTGTATTACTACATATTTCAACATGGAGACAAATAAATATCAGTATATATCTGTAATTTCGTATAAATACAGCATGCTCTGTTTCTTAGCTACCTATTTCATGTTGCTGTTTTCAACAGTAAATATAAGGACCGAATGATCGGTTTTCTACATAGGAAACAACCACTGAATTTCATGATTACACAAATTCAGCCAGCACCAGAAAACCTAACTCAGGATGATCTAATTGCAATGCAGACATGCTTTAGGTTTTGCATGTGTAAAATGATTTCATAAGGAAAACCAACCAATCCCCTCACATAAAAGCACCAAAGAGCTAACTCGAGACACACTAAACATGGCCTGATGATCTCAATCATGAACAATGAGCTCCCAAGATCGTCCTACATATCAACCATACAGAAAAGAAAAAAAAACACGATTGACGTAACCTAAACAAGAATTCAACCACACTAACAACTCATACAAAATGGCATGCCCAGAACTAACAGGAAGTGTCAAGAAGAAGGGGGGGTTGCATTACCATCCTTTGAGGAAGCCAAGGCAGCAGTCGTCGTCGTGGTGACCATGGTGGTGGTGATGGTGGTGGTCCTCGACGTGGTGGTCGTGGTGGTGGTGGCCGTGGCTGTGGTGGTCATGGTGGTGGTGGCCGTGCTGCGGCGGGTAGCAGTAGGGCGGCGGCTGCTGCGGCTGCCCCTGGCTGAAGTAGCCCTGGTACCCCTGAGGCGGCGGCGGGTAGTACGGGCCCTGCTGCCCAGCGGGCGGCGCCGACGGCGGCGGGTACACCGGCGAGTACCCTGCAAGGCCACGGAATAAAAAAACTCAGATTAGACCGCGCCAACACCGCGGAATCATCGGAAGAACCACACAGGCGTCCCCCAATTGATCGAGAGAGAAGCTGCATCTGTGCCGATTGGCCCGATTTGGGGGGGGTTCGCGAGAGGTGAATCGGGGGACGGGGAACTTGCCTGGCGGAGGTTGGTAGCTCATCGCCGGCGGCGACGTCGGTGGTGGCGTCGCCTTCCCTGCTCTTGATCTACGGCGGAAGGGATGGATCGTCTTGGTTGACGACGGGACGGAACGAGCCAGAAGTAAGCACGCGCTTCTCGCGGGGGCTCAGCGCGTCGGTGTATGTATCCAATCAAAGTAGACATGATACTGGGTACGCAGAGAACAAAAGCTGGAATAGCTCAGTTGGCCAGAGCGTGTGGCTGTTAACCACAAGGTCGGAGGTTCGAGCCCTCCTTCTAGCGGTATTTTTATTCCTTTTTTTGCAAAGAGTCACTATTAAACTCCTTCTAGTGGTATTTTTATTCCTTTTTTTTTACTAAGAGTCACTATTAACCTCCTTCTAGCGGCATTTTTATTCCTTTTTTTTTTGCAAAGAGTCACTATTAATGAGACATACATAAGTGTTAAATAAAAGAGTGTCTTCTTTCTTTGTCCAAGCAGAGTCAAGGCATCCACTGTTAATTGCAACAAAAAACGCTTACATTATGAAAAAAGATGATACCGACAACGTTGGGAGATAGGGCTAATGTTTCGATTTGTAGTGGAAAATAATCTGGAAGAACTTCACACCGCAAATATAGTTGTAATGATGTCAATAAACTAGTTTTTTTCTTTCTATCAGGCACATGCGATGTTTCTGAAATGATACGATGTTCATAAGTTGATGATTTGTGAAATAAGATGTTTCAAGGTACTTCATATTTTTACCTGTAAACTTTGGAATGCTAGCTTCCTGTTTTACATTTTGTTTAATACTGTAGGATTTTATTTTTTATATGCAGGCCTGAGAACTATGACTTCTAAGGCTTGCGATATGTGCATTATTTTTGCTATGAGACAAATGGATTGCCAGCTATCAATTTGTTCATGACTTCAGTGTTGCAGGCTCAAGGAGATACTTTCAGAATTTTCAGACCATTTTTTATTCGTTAGCAACTCATGTATGTTCTATGTAGTAATTTCGATTTTCCCTTTTGATGTCAATAGTCTGGCAATTTGAGTTTACCGATTACATTTTTATAATTCTTGAGTTATTTTCTTCTTATATACGCAACATGTCGAGACAGTTTTCTCTATCGCCTATGTTATTTTTATTCCTTAACAACTCATGTATGTTCTATGTAGCAATTTCGATTTTCCGTTTCAATGCCAATAGCCTTGCAATTCGAGTTTGTCGATTACATTTGGCTAGTTCTTGAGTATTTTTGTTGCTTCTATACTCATCATGTCGAGACATTTTTTGTATCGACTATTTTATCAAGATATTAATCATTCTAGACGGGAGTTCATGAACACATGGTAAAAAATATATAGGTTTATCAGTAGACCATTGTAGAATACTTTCATCTCCGAAGTACATAGTTGAACACATTTTTCTGGATTGAAATCATACACAAGAGTGTCCATCTTAGTTATTTTGACATAGCCCTGGTTGGCGCTTGGATATTCAATGCTCCACGACATATATTTGGTCCCAATTTTTTTTGAGAATGTTGTTGATGAGATATGTTTGTAATTAGGCATACCACTATAACAACCATATATGTACCTATTTGTATTGACATATTATCATAAAAATATTGGAGGATTCTGCAAGAGGTGCAGCCAACCCGCAACAACGACCGGCCACAAAAAATGCAGATTCCAAAATCCCCGCCGTGATGAACCCTTGACACCATCCCTCTCACCAATGCCCCACGCCACCCCGAGCTGAACAATACGTAAGAGGCTCCTGCAGAGACTAGAGATACAATGAGTACCGAAACGACGCCCGAGCAAAGATGTTTATGTGATCTCTGGGTGAAAATCCGACAACAACAACATATTGTGAGATGTTTATGTGCAAAGACTAGAACATGGTTTTTGGAAGATCCAACAAATTTATCGAAATGTAGCGAGGGGCCAATGCCCCCCTCCCCCTCCCCCCTTCTTCCTACACACACCATGCCAAATGATTTCGTTTCATTCCCTTGTAGCGATACCAAAACAAAAAAAATATCCATTTTCCTTACCTCCTGCGTAATTTATATTTATATATTTTAGTCAACACTTCCATGTCCAATAAATATTATCGAATTTGTATATTGGTTAGATTAAACTTTTTTTGTTCTTGCTATCAGATCCGGTCAACTGCTAATCATGTACAAACTGCTACACTCGGCAGGTGTTATGAAATTTTAATTTTCATCACAACTATCCTTTTTTGTATAGTATAATTCATAACACATCGAATGTTTTTTTTAAGTACCATGGGGCAGTTCCTTTTTCTCCCTATAGCGCTGTGCATCACTCTGTCGCTGGCCGCGGAGCACCTGGGCTATCCGGCCCACCACACTTTTCTAGTCCATTAGTGGCCCATTTAGGGTGAAGGGCCCGAGGCTCAGAGCCCATCAACCCTCCCGTCTCCCGGCGGCTCGCCGGCTCGACTATTCGACCTCGCCTAGCCACCGCCTGCGGCGCCAAAGCACGCGCCGCCGAGAACTCCTCCCCCGCTCCCGTCGCCGCCGCCGCACTCATCCTCGCCTCGATTGGACCGGCGTGCGGTGCCCCGGACGATCTCTTCTCGTTTCGGTAAAGATCCCTAGCTTAGCTTCCTTGGATGGGTTGTTCCAGGAGCCGTTCTGCTCCGCGCGTAATCGATTCCCGATTCGTATGCTGCGTGGTGCCTTACTGATCTAACTCGTCCGCTCGCATCCCGCCTCCGGCAGCTAGAACAGAGGAGCACGGCCGGAACGGCGGGGTTAGGCAAACCCCACCCCCTTCCTTCATTCCTTCCCCCTCTTCTCTATTTTCTCTAGTACCCACCCTAAACCTAGGTGTTTGAGATGCAATTTCTAGGAAGTCGTGAGGGATTCAGGTGTAGGGGATCGAAGATGGAATAAATCTGTAATAGGTGACCCCACCAATTCGTTGGCTAGAGGTGCAGGCACGCAGCAGCGCTGCTCCAGAGAGCTGGTGGTGCACGCATTAAGACCGCTCCAGCCACTGAGAGCTCCAGCGAGACCATCGATGGCGAATTAACCATTTTTTGAGAACTAAACTAATGCTACCAATAGCGTTTTACATTCCAAAGTTTGGGTCCAACTAAACCCTACATACTCAACTGCATATATTCTTTTTTGAAAAATATGAATGTATGTAAAAAAGACCCTGCATACATTCATATTTTTCTTGCAATAACCATTGAAAAGTGCATATCCAGGGGCTCTTTCCTGACTGTTTGATAGATAATTCTGTGGAATTCTTCGATTATATTGTTCAGTTGATGCACTAACTTACCTGAACAAAATTGATGAATGGCCGGTGCTCAAATTAGCGATATCGTGTTTGAACTGTTGTAAAACGACCGTGATGTCTTTCAGTGTTTATTGCATCCTCACCCATAACAATGGTGGCATGACAGTTTTTTTTCCATCTATTTTCTTGCAGTTTAATTGGTCTTACAAGCTTGGAGAAGAATGTTCAAGAATACTTTCCAATCTGGGTTTCTGTCAATTCTGTACAGCCTCGGGTATGTAGTATGGTAGCCTTCTAATGGTTTAGTTGTTCTACTGCATTCTCTTCTTAGTTTGGATACCTTATTTCTTGTGTTCTTACCTTTTTTATTTGGTCAGGACCAAGCCATTGCAGATATGGGACAAGGAAGGTGAGTCAATCATGCTTGGGGCTCTCTAAAGTTCACTTTCTACTATTCTTATGCTGTAGATACTCTCAATATGTTAAACCTACACCATTATCTGCTTCTGATTATAACAAAGGCAGGTATGCAAATTGTTAGTTACCTTGTTTCTTATGTTAATGTGAGTTAGGCATCAATTGTTGGTAAAAGTATCTATCATGTATTGACTTAGTTTAAGCTTAGCTGTTCGAGCTTTTAGAGTTGCTGATTTAGTTTACGTAATAGCCTTTGAGGTACACCTTGTATTGATTATTAAGGGTGGAATGTTCTGCCCCTCTTCATGCTAAGTACCCTGAGAAGTGAACCTACTTTTGCTATCGTAATTTAACTTGGGAGTAGCCATTGATACCCTAATTATAATTTGTGGCAAGCAGTGAAGGACGATACTTCTGAGGATGTTCTGTCATTATATGTGCTTTATGCTGTAACTTAGCTTGTGCGTCTGGAAATGATTAATTGTGCTCTACTTGCCATTTTGTCAAATGTCCTGATCTGATCATTTCCATCTTACCTTTGAGGGCTGTGTGCCAGTTCATGTGTTTAAGGATGTAGCTTACCTTGTGCTGCTGGAAATTAAATATTTATGGTTCGTTTGTGATGTTTTGTACGATTTTACCAAATGTACTTATTTAGTTTCCATCTTAGTGAATAATGTCATGTTCTGTTACTTAATACCTGTCTCTCATGCAGTTGTGGACGGGCACATTAAAAGACCTCAGGATGAAGATATCCAATCTAACGTACTTGAAATTATTGGAGCAAATGTGCAGTCAACCTACATCACTTGCCCAGCTGACCCTGCTGCCACTCTTGGAATTAAGCTTCCATTTCTTGCCCTCGTTGTGAAGAATCTTAAGAAATACTTCACATTTGAGGTCCATGTTTTGGATGACAAGAATGTGCGCCGCCGATTTCGAGCATCAAACTTCCAGGTGTGCTCTGAGATTCTATTAGCGTTTCTGCATAAGTAAATTACTCCAGGTGTTTACTTAACTATTTGTTGGTGTTACTTGACTGAGTCTCTTGTCTTGTTCTTCGCGTTATTAACTTCATTTTTCAAGTGCCTTTACTGTTACTAGCTAAATATCCATGCGCTGACGGTATGACAATATAAAAGGACAAATGTGAGTGTTAGTGTTGCATCTCAACTTGTAAGACATAAGCAGCAGCAAAAAGATATGCAATTTGAAAAACAAAACACCAAACATGGGGATATTTTTATTTACACGGCATCTCATGACGTCTCCATGCATTGCTGGCCGCTGGACATCCAATCCTTGCTAGCTTAGCTTTTATATGATTTGATTGCCAAAACTACACCAAGTAAACCATCAGACAATCAGATTGGTGTTTCCATCAATATTTCTTAAACGATTGAAGATGAAATTATTTTCTATCCTCGGCCAAGGACAACATAACTTGCCGTAAGCATTAGCCGGGAGACTGCTGCCTAGAGAGAGACCTATTCATGAAGGTAGGGGTAGGATTGTCAGTGCAGCTTGTGCGGGACTGCGCTGATGGCTGGAGGGTGCCAGGACTGAGTACGCATGCTGCCTGGTGCGCCTTGGAGTACTACGAATCCACCAGCTCATCTTCCTGTAAAAACGTGTACTCATCAAGCGCCATGTCCTTGGCCTGATGCTGTTATAACCCATTAAGTTTGATCCGTAGGTGTGCTAGATGGTATGTCATATACTCTTCAATTTTGAAACTCTGTTATTTCTTGAGCAATGACATCAACCGTACAGAAGCTCATTTCAACTTTGCCCTTGTGAAACAAGAAAAAAATAGTATACCCCCACTTGAGCTCATCAGCTTCTTATTCAGCTACACCTCATTTCTGTGTATATCTGTTAATTAATGCTAATATGTAATGCTTATTCATGCGCTCATTGGCACAGATGGCCCATTGACATGCGTGCACATGCAGATTTGTTTTACATTCTTGTTTGATCTGGTTGTGAAAAATGTGTGTGTTTTTTATATATATAACTCATTCAGTGTTTGAATTAATTTATTTTACAGAGTACATGTAAATCTGCCCTGCATGTTTTCCTTGCACAGTTTCTTGGAATTTTAAATGCATAGGTTGGTGTGTCTACGCATTTCTTTGTACAGCCAGTGCATACTAACTTGTAGTAACACACCCTCTTTCTCCAGTCTGTCACAAGGGTAAAGCCATACATCTGCACAATGCCGTTGAAGCTCGATGATGCCTGGAACAACATTCAGTTGAATCTCGCCGACCTGACGAAGAGAGCCTACGGCACAAACTACGTGGAGACATTGCGGGTGCAGGTCCACGCAAACTGCCGGCTCCGCAGGGTTTACTTCTCGGACCGGCTCTACTCGGAGGAGGAGCTGCCGGCCGAGTTCAAGCTCTACCTTCCGATCCAAGTGAGCACTGCGCCATGTCTATCTATACTCTATTGTAAAAAAAATGCTGCACCTGCTAACGCATCTAACCCTTTCCTTTCGCGTGAACTTCAGAAATCGTCGTAGAGCTCGGACCAAAGCATGGAGACACTACCGGTCGCGGAGCCCTGGAGACATGGATGCGGATCACAGCGGCAGGGGCTAGTGTGTGGCTGTGCGTAAAGCATCGAATCTTTTCGATTGCCCGCTAATTGTTTCATGAATGACCGGTGGTGAAAATGCTGCTAATTGTACCCGCATGTACCTGCCTGCTGGTCCAAATTGCATGGTTACCAGAAGCGCACCGGGTGGCCTGTGTGCCTAGGTTGCCATTTAATCTGCTGCTTCCGTGGTGGTACTACGTTTTATGTGACCGCCGTTTGTCGCGTCGATCGATAGATTACTGCAGTGGGTCAGATTGTCTGGGCCAAAATAGCAGTAAAAGCTTCATCGGCCTTGCTCGGCGCCGTCCACCCCTGCATGCTTCAGTCTGGTGCCCGTGTTAATTTGTATCGGCTTACCCGTGGGCACGGCTTGCAGTTTGCCTTGCCATTTCCCTCTTACTATCATCACTCGTACGAGGTGTCAGCGTACCAACACGAGGAATCGGCTGCCAAATGTAAATGTCTTGGCACTGTCACACTGAAACGGTTCCATGGAGAATCAGTGCGAGAGTGATACTGGCATGCCGTCCTTCAGTAAGAATGCTTCTTGTATGTGTAGACGTACGTCCGTGTGGCGGATACGTAGGTGTGGCCCGTACGTGTATGTACTATGTAGCGTAGCGGCGGTGGTAGGCAATTCTCATTTATAAGGTTTGGTGCAGCGTTCGTTAGGTAACGGGTCTGGCGTGCTGCAGAGACTTGTGACCACCGGCGGTGGCCTGCGGCACCGGCAGGCATGCCGCCGGTGAGGCCGAGCGTGCCGACTTGCACCCCGCCACGAGGAGCGGGTCCTGTGCGCCCACCGGCAGCACGAATTGGCCGGCCGGCGTGGGCGTGGCCGGTGCGTGTGTAGCGTACGGGCGCGTCGGCTAGTCCTGCGGCCTGGATTTTGTTCATAAATGGCAGCCCGGCCCACGTTTGCAGGCGCAGATGGACCAGCCCGCAGGTTGTTCTGGCCTTCTGGGCACTAAAACACACGCACGCACTCCCCTAGAAAAAAAAAAGACAAACAAACACACACAAGAAAGAAGAAACTATAGCAAAATTAATGCTCATTTTCCCATTTCTCATATTTTTCTGATATAATGAGTATAGTCATACATGATATAGATGCAAAGGCAAACTGTCACCACAGGTACATTGCACGAGAAGATTCGGTGGTCGACTCCAAAGACCTTCAAGAATTGGGGTTACCATATTCGATCTCCACGCTCCGTGGTGAAAATCGACCAAACTATCCTCTAACAAAAAGTTCAGCACCAAGTAATCCAATATTTACTTTTTATCTCGGATCTAAGGCATTTCTCCACGCCCTAGACGAGGGTGCCCACTTGACGGCTCAAAGACTCAACACCATTGGAATTAGCATGGAGAGGTCACATGTGTTCACACCATGGCTTGCACATGTACAGAGTCCACGCCCCCGTGCATGGCGTGGATTCAAATGGTTATATCTGAAATTTTGTTGGAGACAAGGTTACTTTGTGTCGAAGTTTGTGTCCGAGATTATTTTTCACTCCTCCAGGGTTTAACATCATTCATTTTGGGACCATGCAAGCACACTTGTGTCGATTCCCGAGTCACCATTTTATTCATGAATTGCTAAGTTTTTCTTAAATGGTACCGAAGTACTAGCAAAGTTCACCCCTACAAGGGGTGGCTCTATGAAATGGGTCATATATAGTACAAGTTATCGGTTGGAGTCATTTCTTCTAAACTGTCAAACACAAACAGAGTGCGCTCGATATTTTCTAGCAAGAAAAAATTGTAGCATGTTTTTTCTCTGGTATGATTTTCTAAGAGAGGTACATTTTTCTTTCGATCTGGCTAAGCCGCAAATAATAATATTGAGAACATGGTGTAAATATGATATTTTTTTTGTTAATATCATAAGAGAGACACATTTTGTTTTAATATTTGAGTAAGTATAAAGTTCATACATATAAAAAACATGCATACATATACATGGTAAAAATAAATAACTCTTGCTAGCTATGAAGAAAAAAATACAACAAAATGTGTTGTGTACTTGTCTTAGTATAAGCCATGGTAAAAGTTTGACTTATCCTACGATATTTATTATTACAAAAACACGGTACAAACGTCACGCATGACACATATATAAACATACACAAACCACACACTAACACTATGAGCACCACTGAAAGATTGAACCGTTGGGTCAAATCTTTTTCAAGGATACACCCTGAAAACTGCATAATTACATAGAATGAGAGGTCAAGAGGCCAAACAATGTCAAAAGGCACACGATACAAACAAACACACGGATACAACACAACCCCCAACAACAAGACTCATCTTGTATCTTCTCCAGCTATTCGCTAACAGCAAGGAAGAGCCGAAGAGATAGGCGGGCGGGTCGAATCTTGAAATTGACAAATTAACCACAACCCCTCGATACGATATACTCTTTTTCACTGCTCCACCAAAATAACCCTGCAAGCAAGCATGGATGCATGCATGTACCTCCGTGAAAGCAAACAAGATCCAACAAGCTACACGACCAACAAGTTCACGGCCGCCCCACCTCGCTCGTTTCCCACGCAACGCTCGCACGTACGTGTTGCCGCTGCATTGGATCAATCACGGTGCATCTTGCCCATGATCGGTCGTTGCGTCCATCGCCCACACGTAGGCCCGCCCGCGGCATGCATGTACAGAGAATGCGCCCAAACGGCCAAGGCACATTTCCATGGCCGTTGATTGGATTCGCCGTCGCCATTGGAGGATCTCGGAGCAGCCCGCCGCCGGCCGGGGTCCATCGCTCGATCGGTGGCCATGCATAGGCCACGGCCGGCTGCTGGCTGGCCTACACGGGATCACCGCATGCATGCCATCGGTACGTAGCTGCAGAGAGAGTGCGTGCATGCCCATGGCGCGTCGCAGAGGGATCCACCCCGGCCGGCCGGCGCGAGCGAGATCGCCGCGCCTCCATCCCTCGCTGCCGTGCGCACGTATCTGTATCGATCGATCTCGCGCCAAGTAGGGCATGCACATGCCAACGCCCGGCCGGCCGGCCCCAGCAGCTAGCGGCTGTGCGCGATGAACCGGTGGGCCGGCGGTGGTGTCTGTGTGCAGTGATCTGAAGATGCCGCTTGACTGCTTCCCTTACCCTACCTCCAACAGCTTTCAATACGCTCGAGCTAACTGTATTTTTCTGTGATGATGATCGGATCAGCTGCTCATGCATGCATGGTGGATCGACCGTCGGAGGTCGGACCATGCCATGCCATGCAATGATGCAAGTTGCAGCCGCTGAATCTGCATGCATGCGGCGACACGTACCATGTACGTACAGCGGGCGATGGAAACGGCCGGAGACTAACTGTTTGGGGCGGCATCTAGCTGCAGCTGTTGTAAAACCGTCCAGCGAAAGTAGATCGAACGAAGAATAAGAACATATATTTTTACGTGGAAATCCTTACAGGAGAAAATCACGGACGCACAAAGGCGTATAACTATAATTAGGAGGAGTATTACAATGCACGAGAGGACAAACCCTCTACGTGCTATCAATATGGTGGATCTCTCACAACCCCATAATGACTATCTCTCACTATATATGGGGGGCAAATAACTATCTTTCTTGGTGGACACGAAATAGAGTTGTAGATGTGTTATGCCTAACACGGTTGACATGCCTTATTCCGTTAGGACTCCATATATGGTACAATAGGATTAGGATTCGGAGCATATCAAAACAACACTCCACCTTGAGACGAATCCTCTATAACAGTCATAGATAGCATCAACTCCTCAATTAAGTCAGCACAAGTAAAACTTGTGTCTTCAAACGTCCATAGGACTAAATAAACTTCTCACGAAGTAATATTGAGCAAATCAAACGGTAGGTCGTCGAGATAACAACAAAATTGTCAACACTGCAGACGAACAAAACTTGGATCTCCCATAAAACCCAATAAAAGTCTGAGTCTGTGCCACTGACCTCCAAAATAAAACTGTTCAATCATTAAATGACATAAGTCATATCTCCTGTGGTGCATGAACGAGTGCATAGCTCAATAGTGCAACATCTCGGTGCACATAACATTGTGAAGAATTCATCTCATGGAATCTGAACGTGCCACAAAGCACAAACCTCGGAAAACAATACTCATGCAAGAGCATTTGGTACGAAGGTCATAACGTACACCAAAAACTGCCGACGGTAATGATAGATCCATGATATGGTTATAAACTGTCCTGATAGAACAACTGTCGGATGAACGAATCTTTTCAACATGCAACGGAGCATCAACTCTGCAATAGACCCCTCTTGAAAGAGCAAAGACAACCAAACTGAATGTTGTTGTATCTAGCAGTAACAAATCTCCTCTTGCACCTCAAATGATTCTCATCACAAACAAATCAAAACCTTCACATGCATAACAACAAAACTCTAGAGAGAAAAGAGCATATGCTGGCTACCAACATGCTTAATAATCACCTCCTCCATATATTTTTCTGAATTGTGTTCTTTATATAATTACAGCAATATAGCATCTCAAATTTTGCATCCATAAAATCTCACGGAACTATAATCTAACAAACTCCACCTTGAATAAAAACTAACCAGTGCAGCCTCATAAACGGCTTACGCCAATAATGCTCACATCTTGACTTGCCATAAGAAAACCTTGTGTCACGATCCAACGATGGAAGATCATACTTCATACCATGAGCAGACAAATTCGTGCACAAGTAGTACAAGTCCAAGAATATTCTTTGCAGAATTAAATTGTGAGTAAACAAACTGAGGTTTAATAGAACCTGGTAGATGGTTGGAGTGGACATAGGATTGGAGATCAAAGAATTTATCTTCACGTCAAGTAGCAGGAGGGCTGCAGCCTCATCTCCTTGGTGCTTCACGTGACATAGTAGTAGACAGCAGATTGATTCTTTCCTGAACCCTTTGACGTGCATGCAGCAATTTGAGAGATAGGAGAAAAACAATCTTGTATATCTTTCGCTCTCCTTCTCGGACCTAATATGTGTGGTGCTTCTCTCACATGAATAATGACCTGGTGTTGTGAATCGATTGATCGGATTTGATACTCGGCCGCGCATGTCCGTTGAACGGAAATATACCAAGAGCAGGATGCTG
Organism: Poa annua; assembly: GCA_026929855.1. Taxonomy (NCBI): domain Eukaryota; kingdom Viridiplantae; phylum Streptophyta; class Magnoliopsida; order Poales; family Poaceae; genus Poa; species Poa annua. The sequence goes on from CM049432.1 coordinate 83,620,637, forward strand.
CAACGGCAATAAGAAATCGTACAGGACACGGTGACTTGAAGAGACACGGCCGATTGATCTGCAGCGGGCGAACGCCGACGAAAATAAGATCTGTCGGCCTCTAGATCTGATCTGATCAGCAATCAGCATGACGACCACGGTTGATGATCCAACGAAGAAGACGCCGCGCGATGCTGCCCGGGAGCGCAGCGGAGAGTCTCCCGGGCAGCGGATCGAAGTTGAAACCTTCGGCTCTGATACCACTTGTTGTAAAACCGCGCAGCGAAAGTAGATCAAACGAAGAACAAGAACACATATTTTTACGTGTAAACCCTTACGGGAGAAAATCACGGACGCACAAAGGCGTATAACTATAATCAGGAGGAGTATTACAATACATGAGAGGACAAACCCTCTACGTGCTATCAATATGGTGGATCTCTCACAACCCCGCAATCTAATCTATGACTACCTCTCACTATATATGGGGGGCAAATAACTCTCTTTCTTGGTGGATACGAAATAGAGTTGTAGATGTGTTATGCCTAACACGGTTGACATGCCTTATTCCGTTAGAACTCCATATATAGTATAATAGGATAGGATTCGGAGCATATCAAAACAACAACAGCTGCATGTAGGGCTAGAGTAGCTGGCTGCAGCGGCCGGCGAGATTTGGCGTCACCGTCGATCGAGATCGTCGGAGGGTTTGACCGGCGGCAGAACGGAATGGGAGCACCTGGCTCGTGAATGGAGTTATATATGTGGATATATGTATATATAGATATCTATGCATGGAGATGCTGGCCGGCCCTGGCCCTGCCTTTTTGTTGAGCTGACAGTCTAAAGCGACGCGACCACGCGGCAGTGTTCTTCCATGCACCAGCTGCAGACATGGAGATTAGCTTCGATCGCGCTCACCGGAATCAGTATAAATGTCCAATTAATGGTCACCTACTTGGAGGTTGGAACAACTCCAGCAGATACTCTTTTCTTTTTCTAGCAATGTAACTATGTAAGATGTTTTACTATTTATCCACATGCATCACATGTATATAGATAGTACTAATTTGTTGATTAACTCATTTATATGTAGTTACACAAAAAATATCCAAAAGATTTTATAATTCAGAACGGATGGAGTAGTAACTAGCAACACGAATTTTCTAACGGTTCAGACCCTCAATGCATAGCTTGGAATCAGCCTTTGGCTGGCGCGTGGTGATTCATAATCTATACCAACATATTTTTCATCCTTATTTTTGTTTAAAATAGACAAATCCATGACTGTATAGAATCCATGATTGTCTCTTGTACTATTGAAAATACCCCCTCCGTTCCTAATGAAGTGGTGTAGATTTATTAGTACATTTGCGACACCCCACGCAAGTGAGTGGTCAGCATCTCCAGTTCAAATTGCAAATATTCTATCCACACAACTATCATTTTTAGTTTAGTTCTCAATATTGTATCAGTCTTACATTTGAACCGACTGTCCATTTTCTTTTGGAATTACTAATGATGAGATCTTCAAAACAAGATCAGAATTGGACACATTTAAAGAAAATATTAAAATTTGATTGTGAAATGCATATCTCGTAATGGTTTCTTTTGATACTACATATGCTTCATAAAAATTGCACATGTCAAGATTGCATCGTGTTTTGAAATTGACATTTACAAATTTATTAGAAAATAACTCAAATAAGCTGTAATTAATTAAAACTAACTCAAACAATCGAAATATATGCGCAATCAATGTGTAATGTTTCGGAATAACTGAAAAAAAATTGGCAATTTTTTAAATATATGAACTTTTCCAGAACAACAACATATCACTTCTCATCGCGTCCACCCTCTTAGTCCCCTTCTCTAGCAGAGCTTGATTTCATCATTTACGTCTTCTCTTTTGCACGGTGAGTTTTCATCCTCTTCCATGTCCTCTCCATTTTAATCATCTTCAGCATCCCTTCTGTTTGGAGTAACTTTCAAAGTCACATGAATTGAAACCAGATGATTAATTAGGACCGGACAAGTTGCAAGTAGAGTTAATGTTGGAGCACACAGATTTTAGGGTGCATGGTTCCATGTAAATGATGGTAAGCTCGGTGGTCTGAATCTGACGGTGGTGGCCTTTTTGCGTAAATGCGTCTGAATCGCGTCAGGTTTCCTGTGGTAGCTGCGCCGCGCCGTGGCGTGCGAAAACATTCATCCACGCAGGTTTCAACAGTACTCATCCGAGATTACCTTGAACTAATGTGTTTTCTCTAGATTGCATGCATGGTACATTACGTTAGCCGCAAACCACGAGCACGCATGAAGACATCAGCCCATCGATCTTGTTTCCAGCTAGCTCTCGTTCAATCAATCAATCAATCGTTATCGCGCTCTCGATCGATCACCGCCAGATACACAGATGAGCAGTCAACCATGCATGCAATATCTCCATCGATCATTCGACGTAACAGATTTTTCATTGACAAAGACGAGATCAGCAGCAGACAGCAGGCAACGTCGTTATCGAGCAGCCCGTAGGGTGTTCCTCCGGCGCGAGACCGCCGAGCCCACCCAATTACTCGGCGATGATTACACGGCTGGGGCTGGCTGGAGCTAACAACCGGCCGCCGCGACGACCACCCTAAGCCGTAGCACGACAGACACATCGGCCGGCCGGCCGGCCGGCCCATGCGTCGGTGCCGGCTGCCGGCGCATGTCGGCCGCGTCGCCATCGATCGACGCGCAAATGCCAACCGCTGTGCGATCGCATCGTACATCCATTCCTGGCCGGCAGGGCGGACGGACGAGCTGACATGGATGTGTGTTCATGCGCGTGTGGGGTGGGCTCGCCGGGACATGTCTTGTACCAGCTGCGGTACCTTGCGCGCCCTTTGCCGGACGGCCGGCACGGCGCCGCGGGCCAGAGCTCGCCGTGTCTGGCGCCATGGCGGTCGTCGGGCCTGCAGCCTAAGCTATCGCGCGCGGGTGATACATAACCATGACGGATCACGCATATGATTTGGCCTCGTGCGCGCGGCCGGATGCATACACAGGTCGATCGGGTCTTGGGGATATCTCAGCGGAAATGATTTGATGGTGTCCCGAGGAGTTCAGAGGCTAGTCGCAAAACAAAAAAAGAGAAGTCAGAGGCCAGTTCATCTTTTTAGATAAAGAGATTTTATTAATTAAAAGTTTTAAATATGGGCGTGCCTAGAGCTCAGTCGACTTAGAACTCGTGAGTTCTAAGTCGGGTGACGTAAGCATGACATACGCATGAGTTTTGGCTAAAAAATGTTCAAATTCAAAAATTGTTCCAAAAAAATCAGTTGCAACCCACTTGCAACCGAAAAATCCAGTTACAACCCACTTGTAACTAAAAAAAATCAGTTTCGACCAACTTGCAACTGGAGAAAATTCAGTTGCAAACCACTTGTAACTAGAAAAACGTGAAAAAGAAAAGAAAAAAGAAAAACGCACGTATCTTGACGCATGATCAAACGGTGGTGGACGCGACTTAAAACTCGTGAGTTCTCAGCTGACTTAGAACTAGCAAAACCGTTTAAATATTACATTCGGCCTCTGCATAACGAACATGCACAAATCCACCCGTTCAACAGTAACCAATTCAACACAAAAAGTAAAAATAGGCAAATTACATATCAGGATGTGAAATTTAGAAATTGTAAATCCACCTAGGAAGCTAGAAGGTATATCCGGAGACTATGTTGCCAACCATGCCGGGAGAATAACTCATTGGCCGTAGCCTCCAGGCTCGACGCCACCTCCAAGAAAAAGTCTCGTGCTCCACACGCTGCAGGGGCGACCATGCTCGTATCGTGGTTGTACACCGATAGAGGCCATTTCATCTAAAAGAGAGAAAAAATGTAGCTGCTAGTTTGAGGAGTGGTGCACAAATCTCAAAGCAGTTCACACTTGGATGGCACAGAGAAGATTATTTTTTTCTTATTAAAATCAGTAACAAATTACATCACAGTGATTCTAAATCATCCTTTAATAGGAGTATGCCTAACTGGGTACTTAAACTATCGAATAAACAAAATGCATGATAGCACAAAGGATGATGAAACTTGAAATTTCTGTGACTACTTCCTCCATTGCACAATTTTTTAAATAAAGGGAATTTATTAATATCAAGTAGCAAATACACACAAGCCTCTGGAACAACGTAGTGTCCTAACAGCTTTACGAATGCACACAGCCAAAAAAAATTACAAGAGGAAAAAAATCCCGCTGGAGCGATCAACTTCTTGAGACAACAACACTAACACCAACAAGACAACACCAGAAGTCCAGCTTCTTATTTAGACATTTTTCACAATCATATATATACACATGCTTTAAACATTTTTTAGTGTACACGACCACTCATTTTTATTTGAATCTAAACCAAGGTTTTAAATAGCGCGCAACCTTCCAAAAAACGTTATGAACAAAATAGCTTGCTAATAGCACGCTATTTTACAAAATAGCGTCTCACAAAACATTGTTCAGATTTTAGCATATAGCAACAGAAATGACATATTTTAGCAGCTAAATGTCTAAAACTAAGGCTAAAACATTGTTCAGCTAACAAAGCATGGTCCAGGTATAGACATATATATAGCATTGTTCAAAGTTCAATAGTTCATACATCCGAGGAGGCGGCGGCGACCAGCGGAGGTGATGCAGCGAGCAGAGGAGGCGGCAAGAGGCGGCCAACCATGGCTGGAGGAGACAGGCCAGGGCGACGCACCGGCGGCCGCCGCTGCCGCTTGGTAGGTTTGGTTGGTCGAGGGCGAGCGAGTTAGGGTTCTCTCGGTCGAGGGCGGGGGCTATAGCGATGTGGTTAGGGTTACTGGGACGGAAAGCCCAAAAGAATAGTGGGCTGATGTTAAATTCTTCTAAAAAAAATAGCGTCGATACGCGCTATAGCGCGAAATTACCTTATTTAACGCGAATAGCGCCGTAGCAAGCAAAATATGCATAGCATAGCATTTAGTTCTCAGATACGCTATTAGCGTGCTATAGCGGCGTTTTAGTGTGTTATTTTTTCATTGATCTAAACAACATGTCTTACACCTAAAATATTTTATTTTGTGAAACCCCATATGCTGCATGTGGCCCTTATAACTTCTACTCCCTCCAGTCCACTGAAAATGACATGGTGAATAAACTTGTCTAATACAATTCCATAGGTATAGTAGCTGTGGCAATTTTTCTGGACCGCCAGGAGTATGAAAAAATAATTAAATAAGTCATTAACTAATACGGAAGCACCTAGAAACATAGTCGGAGATAGTACGGTACCCGTACAATGACTATATGGTTTTTCTAAAGTGCCCTATTTATGGAAAAAGGGAGCCTTGTGCAATCTCTCTCGGGATCTCACGATACTACACTGGTTGAGGCTCGAACTTTTCTGCTTGAATTTTTTCCTTCTTCTTCAGAAACTAGTTTTTTTAAAATTTAAAACCACTTATATTAGGTCAACAAGCCGTCTCATTAAAATTCTGCCAATCCCTTTCCATACCCTGATTAGGGAAAGAGCGCGTCAGAAACTTACCGCGTTTAATCATTAATCACTGTTACATCAGCCGCTAGGGTACATAAAAGAAAATCAAGGGGCTCCTCATGCCAAACAACCGTAAGAGGACTCTCAGCATTACTAGCTAACAAGTGTGCATCCCTATTGGCCTCTCTAGGACTATGAGCATCACCTTAATATACCTCCATGTAGTCAGAATTCACCTCAATTTTATTACACCTAATCTGACATGCAAAGATTAGACCATCTCGAAGAGCATGAGGCTCCGTCGTAATAGGATCCGATACGAAAGGAATTCGTATATAACTCACGGAGAATTACCTGCCAATCCTAGGCGCTAAATCAAAGAAAGGTACGTGATGTGAAGGCGGTGACATGATGACGACACGATAGATCACGTAACGTGTCTGGTTTCTCCTTTGTCAACAGAATAAACAAGATTAGAGTGACCAATAAAGCCAACAATATTTGGTGGATCCGAACAGACGGTGTGTAACTGTGTACACTTGTCGATCGTTGCGTCTAGGGTTCACGCAAAGTTGCTTGCGAAAGGTGAGTGCAGCTCCAATCTGAAGATGGACCAGAGCCTACTGATTAAATGCCCATGCACACTACTGTAGGATCTCTACCAAATCCCACAGCAACATTTACACCTCCTCAATTATCAGTCTAAAATGATATACTAAAGTCCCATAGGCAGTGTTCAGAAGTGAAAAAAATACAGTAAGAAACTAATAAGTGAACCAAAAAAACTGTATAATGCTCTCAGAGGTGGAAAAATATTTCTATGGAAAATTATAACTGAACGTGAAGAAAAATTGTAGATGAAATGATCCGAGACAGTTCTTCTAGAGTTGAGAGAGAAGAAATGGTTCTCTTTTTATATGAACAAATGTTCTCCTCATCAACTTCTTTGCTCGGTAGAGTACAATGGCGATGGCAATACATCCATCACTTGAAACGATGCTAGCTAAGATCATATCACAAGTCTCTCTCCTAACTGCTAATAACCCTAGATACTACATTGATTTCTCTGCTCCATGCATGCCACCAGACAAGGGGATGGATCATACTAGATCATCCAACATCTCAAACTCATCTGGTGCTTCAGTTCAGTCACCACAACCTGGCCAGCAATTATTTCCTCCTGCTAGCCACACGCAAAAAGAGAGATCGATGTACAAATCAGAAGCAATCATATAGCTAAAAGTTTGTTTTTTTTGCATGGAATCATATAGCTAAAAGTTAATCATCATGGTATCAAGTACTGTGTGTTAGCTAATTTCCCAGGGTTTTATTTTTTTACTGATCCTTACAGCGAATGATTAATTACCTAGCCGTCGTCAAATGTAGGGTCCTTGACTACTGGAAAGAGCACATGTAGTTGCTGAACACCGCTTGATTGAACAGTTCCTGCCTCGTCTCGCCTACTGTTTGCATCATGTAGCTGCTGCTGCTGCCATTGTCCTGGAAAATCATGCACACATGGGCAGCCTCATCAGCTCGGCATGTACATTGTACAGTACTTTGGAATTGGGTTCTGAATGATCATGTAGAGAGATCTAGAGAGAGAAAAGAGTTGCCAAACCTGGGTGCCATGAAGTGAGTAGGGTGGGGAAGAGGAGGAGGTGCCTGTGTCCATCATGGTTTGAGATGGAGATGGACTACATGATCTGATCATGGCAGGATCAGCAGGCAATACAGATGCCTCATGGAACATGCCTCCCATTTTCTGAAACAACAAAGCCACGTATAGTTTAGCGCCACAGGGATGATTAGAAAGAGAGAGAGAGAGAGAGAGCAATATATGTTCTATAGTAATTCTGCTCCATACCTGTGATTGGTCACTGAACGCAGCATCACTCTCCATGCCAAATCCATACAGCACAGGGCTCAGGGAAGCAATCCTCATGGACAGGAACTGCATCACAAATGAGTGGTACTTTTTTATTAACGAACTAATTAACTCTCTTGTTTAGGTGTAAAAGGATTTTTCCCAAATAAAACCGGTTATTTTTTTCTAAAATCAGTACCTCAACTTGGTTTTGCAGTGACTGCACATAGTTGATGATCTCATCCAAAATGAGGGCCTTTCCAGTGACCTTGTCACAACCAGGGACCAGGGCCTGCAGCATCCTCATCCTCTCACTGATCCTCTCCCTCCTCACCTGAAAAAAATAGGAATGCCAGAACAGATAAGAGAAAAATGGAGGCCCAAGAAACCGCACAATAAGAGAGAGAGAGATAAGGAAGAACATCAGTAGTACCCTCTCAGAAAGGCTGTGGCTATCTGTTGCCTGCCCTCTCCTTGCCCTCACATGGATGTACCCCTTCGGTTCCTCCTCCTCCTCCATGTCCTTGCTCTGTTTCTTGCCTCCCCTCTTCCTGCTACTCTCCTTGCTGGGTTCCTAATTATTTTCAGCCAAGAACAAGAGAAGCCATAAGCAACATTTATAAAGAGAAGAAGTAAGAAAATAAATATGCAAGCTTCCATTAGTCTTGTGTATACACTACCTTGGGGGAGTGAGCAGAGTTGAGGCTGGCAGTGTCTTCCCTTGGCTTCCTCTTCTTCTCCACGGAAGCGGTGGCCGACGGAGGAGTGTCAAGAACCACCGACGAGGCATCCAGTGAGGCTGCTGCATCCCCAGGGTTGCCATGGCAGAACAAGAAGCTGCTGCCAGCATTGGTGAGGCCATACTCCATCTGCTGTGGAACGTGTGAGAATCCTGCCATTGCCAAACACCTAGTATCTACTTCTTGTAGCGTTGAAGATGAGGTTTTCTTGGCAAGGAAAAGAGGCTCAGACTTCAAAGGCAACAGCAAGTTTTTTGGCTTCTTGGTGTCCCTGCTGCCGGTTTATATAAAAGTTGGGATGGGTAATGGTAGGGAGAAGAGGAGAGAGAGGGGGGGAGTATGAGGGATGATAAGACCAAATCATTACTGCATCTCTATTAATGGAGAAGATGGCAGTGTGGGCAGTGTCAAGAAAGGGCCCCGGTGTCTTTTGTTGTAGGATCAAGTAAATAATGGAGGAGATGCCCATCATATATCAGTGTGTTGATCTGAAATTTATTTGATAGGTAGGATCCCCTTTCTCTTCTCTTTCCTGTACCCTCTTGGCCGAGTTGCGTCTGGAAGCACACACCGCAACCACAATTTTCCAACTCTGGATACAGCTACTACTCATGTGTGTACACAATTACTCAGTGGCGGTGCTAGGACCTGAGAACGTGATGTCAATTTATCATAATGCACCTCAACACCTAAAGATTATGGATAAAAAATTTAAAAAAATAGCAGAGTTCTGCAAAGCTGTGTAGTCGCTTGGCCCAGAAGAAACTGCAACTAGGTAATCAGTGAGGTGTTAAAAAATATGTTTTAGTGCGAGTTATAACCGTGCATGACACCTTTAGGTTGGTTACTTAACCATTATCTTCTTGTCTGAAGAAATTGATGCATCTGCCTTTGTAGCGACTTCCTGAAAAATAGCCTACAGACTAAAGTAATGTGTTGCTAAAAAGTATATCAAGCAACACCTCCTAAAACTGAATAATAACTGCGTACTCAAGTGTTGTATCAGATTTTCCTTGACAGTTGGAGTCAAAATAGTCTTATGGGTGTGGTATCTAGTATCTACACTACATGAAAAATCTTCTACGCCTAGTATTTGTGCGTTTGTCGGCTTCCTTGATATTGTTTTCCTAGTATCACCCAGAAAAAACTCAGCGACCCGGAGATGCTCGATAATGTATGGTTTATGACGAGTGCCACTCTACAAAGTAGCACATAGACACTCGCCCAGCAGAACAAACTCGTCAATACAACTCTTTGGAGATGATAATGATCTAGTGCCATAACAATAACTAACTAAAATTTAGTGCCAGTGTCTCGCCGGTCGGAACAAAGCAAACAGGGAAATCAAGAAGGAGATGGATAAGCTCACCTCGATTGTGGATGTAGTAGTGGAATTGCTGGTGTCTTGCAAGTTCACATGGACATACATTCCACACATACACTTTGACACCCCCTCTTACATATTAGTCTCACTCTTTCCGACTTACACGTGAGAGGTGGTGGTGTTGAAATGTGTGGATTGTCTATCCATTTACATGAGCTCGGGATTTTGATTGTCCTAGCTAGTGGCTAGTGCATGAAACATGATATGGTATCAGAGTCAAGGTCTCGAGCAAGTCCTCACTTTAGCAGTTTATTTTAAAAAAAATGCGCGTTCGCCCCCTTCTTGCCCATGTATAGGCCTCTTGAGCCATACTTCTGATTTCACGTAGAGGACTCTTGTGTCATCCCTCTGATTCCATGTATTGACAGGAGCCATAACTCTGAAATTCCTATGCATGTGTTGGCCTTTCGAAGTTACAGGTGAGAGGGGTGGAATGCCCTAGACTTTTTCATCAGTTCGAAATTTGATTGCGTTGGTAGTGCATGAAACATGACAATATCATATGAATGGACATCTCCCAACAAAGCATTATGTACACCATGAAGAGAGTAAATATTACATTCATGATGCCAGAAAGTTTAAGGTTGTGTACTAGATCATACCTTAACTTATATAGAACCCGACTAATGACTCAAACATAGATGAATAAAAATACTAACAAAGAGAGTGTTAATTCATTCTTGTCGCTATCATGATCAAGCTTACAAATATGACAATGAGGAGAGGGCTATAGGTTTTGATAGAGATGGTGATGGTGGCCGACACTCTTGACGTAGGGAACACGCCCATGCGATGCTGGCGGGGGGGGGGGGCTTCCTTCTCCCCTATTGCACGAACTTTCTGGGGTGGTGTTGGAGATGAAGCTTTCAGGGGGCACAGGCCTCCATCAAGATGACAAGGCAGATCCCCTCCGGCGACTGAGGGAGGATGTATGAATGACTGTTGTCGCCGATGGCTAGTGATGGATAGGAATATATAAGCGGCCAGTGGCTCTAGACGTAGTGGCGGAGCCTGGGGGAGCAAATGACTAAAACGACAAAATTAGAGTGGATCAGGCCAATTGTGTGTGTGTGTGTGGTGGTGGTTGGGGGGGGGGGGGGGGGGGGATGCGCATTGTTTCATGATTTGCACGCTAAGTGCCTCTTTGGATTGAAAGAATTCCATAGGAATTTTGGGGGATTCCAATCCATAGGAAGTTTACCCACAGTCGGCAAAAGTTGATACCGTCATCCGCGGTCCGTAGGACGCAACGTGAAGGGACATTCGGCAAGCTTCTTTGTACTCGACAAGTTTATACCGTTGCCGGCCGATAGTGTACATTGTAATTATTTACTAGCATAAACAAGATACTCCCTCCGTTTCAATTTAGTTTGCGTTCTGAGTTTAGTCAAAGTCAAACTTTGTCAAGTTTGACCAAATATTATGGAAACAAATTAACATTTATAATAAAATCATAGTATTAAAATCATTATAACGTATATTTTCATATTGTATGCATTTGATTTTATGAATGTTCATATTTTTTCCTATATATTCGGTCAAATTTAATAAAGTTTGACTTTGACTAAACCTATAACACAAACTAAATTGAAATGGAGGGAGTACTAAATATAAGTTTGAGCTGACAGAGTGAACGGCATGCACGCGATGCATGTAAAACGAGGGAGTAGGTACGGTACGTAGCAATTAATAAACTACACGGATCACGTCGCATGCATGCACGACGGGACGTGTACATGCACGCGCCAACGTACGACGTGCAAAACCATTCACGCATGCATGCATCCATCCGTGGATCGATCGAACTTTTCCACCGCAAACTCCAACGCAGAAACGCAGATCGATGCATGCATGGCCAGAACAAGTCGAGATGGGATGGGAGGCGATGGTCCAGACTCCAGGCTCTACCCTCTCGATCTACGGCTAAAGCAGCATGCGTTGCATCGATCCTCTCAGCTTTCCGGTCCTGGGTGAGGAGGAAAAGATGCATGGCGTGTGTATCATCACATCCGTCGAGCAGTGCTTGGGTCTAGTCAAGATGCAGCTGATATATGCTGCCACGCGTACCGTTTTTTGTTGTGTGTAGGATGATCCATCTGGCTAGCTAGGTTTCGAAAAGTTGTCCAGGAGGAGTAGGTTTTCGATCTCGCAAGATGACTGGACGTACACGTGCTGTGCGCAGGGAAAGGGTGTCCTTCGGTTAGTTTTATATCCCGCTAAAATTGCTTGCGGGTACAGTGGTACATACGATAATTTCAAAGTTAAATGGCTGGGCATCAATAAGAACCTCTATACTATTATCATATTCTTTTCTCTTCTTTGCACACTCCGAAAGGAATAAAAATCGATTAATTTTACGTGTAAACTTTCATCTTGACAACACGTGCACACTTGCAAGGTTTGGTGAAAACATGAACTCTGCACACATAAAGAAATGTCATCTCTCGATGGCATACTATTCACAGCTCTCGGTCCTTGTGAATTTGTCCTTATGTTGTTGGACATATACGATCATATGTCGCACACAAATTTGCAAGATGACTTATCGTAATGCTAATGAGATGCACATGCATGATTATTTTTAAAAATATTTACAAATGTTTGGAGCAAAAGCAAAAGGAGAGAGACTTTTAGTTCATTTGGCAAACTATATATGTGTGCAACAAATTTTGGGAACAATTTGATTTGCCACTCTGGTCCATGTCATCAAATCATATACCTAGCTAGGAGTGAAGAAACCACGCATGTAATTTTTTCATGAAGTACATGTACGTACGTAAGGTACAGTACGTTTTACTTTGATACGTCTTCCTATACGCATCAAACGTCAAGTTCGCGTATTCTGACGACGGGCCTCTCTCTGGTCCTCACCATGCATATGACCCTGATAACGAAGTGACGAACGTACGAGTAGCTATAGCTTGGCTAGCTACGAACAACAGTAGTACTTCGGTACAACGGCCCGATCGATCGACCTGCAGGATGCGTGCAGTTGAATCTTGAATGGCCCGCAAGTTCGTGGAAACTTTTGAGCTATATAGAGCAAGACTATATGCAAAATTCAAGTTACATACAGACAGATATATACAGTGGAAGCGATTAGCAGAAATTAAGGCGTCGCATGCATGCACTAGCGATGGCTATAGGCTGTAGTAGGGGCCATGCATGCATATGGATGCATAAGCATAACCTTGTTCTACGTGCATATATCGATCACTGCTTGCAATTGCATGCATGCTCTTGCAGTAGGCGCTGGTGCATGCCATCGACCAACCCCGGCCAGTGGCCAATTTTATCCACATGTACATTGGCGAAATATGTATATATCTGTTGCATGCTCATGCATCGTTGATTAATTGCCTCACACCGTACTGTTTGTACGGGAACATATAGTTACGGACTGTGTGTGTCATCATCTTGCTCCTGCACAACAGCACAAGTATGTTCATGTGCGTACGTACCTACACTATATGTATGTGTTCATTGTAAGTAGCCTCTGCATCGATCGTGCATGCAACTTGTTAATGATCAGTACTATTACTGAGACTCTGAGGGGTAACTATTTTTTAACACTGTTCAAGCACAATAAAGTTGCTTGGCCGAGGCATGGGGATTCATGCTATCCTGTTCGTGTACGGGCTCCCGGCCATCCGTGCCTACAGCAAATTGACTCGTCGCAGCCAGAGTTAATTGATTTGTTATTTGCTGTTGGATGTTCTCTAATTTGTCGCCTTTGAAGCTGGGCTTGCTTACCACATTTTGCTTTGTCTCTATTTTCTTCCTTTCCTCCTATGGCCATTTCTTCTTGGAACATGTACTCTTTTGTCCCTCAGATATTGCTAAATCTAATTTGCGTCCCTCAGCTCTAATAGTAGGAACTCTTGGCCATTCAAGTGTCAATACCGTCGCGATTTGTGTCATTGATCCACTGAAAATGGTTTTATGATGATGCGGGTGGTGGTAGTTTTGCAAAGTGAAAAACACATGTTTAGTCTATGAACTTGATCTTCATGTGCACATTATTTACAAAGTCGCATTTTGCCAACAAACAAAGAAGACTCTAAAACTTGCCAAAAACTGGTTTTGACGAAAATTTTATTTTTATGTATATTTCAATAAATTATGTCAAATACTCTTGATTTATATATTTCAAAAGCATAGCCTTGTGGAGAACAACAGTAGGATTTATGTTTGGATGTTTATGCACAAACATTGTACGTTTTTCCTATAAGATCCATATCTCATACGGCGTACTTGTTTTTTTTCTGAAAGTTAGTTTGATTCTCCGTTTTTCCTTCAAATTTGGATGACTCTCATAACTAGCAAATAAAAATTCCTTTCCCATAATCCTAGCTGGTTGGCATTCTGTGGTGTTTTGAGACTTGAAAGAACAAGAATTTATGATGTTGAAGTTCAGGGACCAAAATTAAAATTTGGCAAAAGGTTACGGAGCAACAAAAAAAATATTTATTCTTTACTTTTGGTGAGGTCAATCCGCTTGTCGCTCTCAGCAAGGTTGTGACCTTCCTTCTGGCGGCATGGATTTCCGCCGCATCCACCGAGGAGATTCAAATATCCTGGGTCCTGGTATTGAGTTGTTCTAGGTTTAAGAGGACATGTTGTAGAAGAACGTGAGGTATCACCAATTGGGGAAGTAGGCATGCAAGTTGAATATGGATATACGAATGCAGCGAGTGTAATGGGTGTTAGAAGTATAATAGTCTAATTGTAGTCTAATTGTAACTCCCCACTATTAGGGGGTTTCCTGCATATTCACACCTGTACATGTCTTTTATATTGTGACCTTTGGCCTCCTGGAATACAACAAGTCTATTCCTAACATGGTATCAGAGCGGTTTTAGATCTTGCCGCCATCGTAATTTTTTTTTTCTCCGACGTCGCCGCCGCCCTCCGGCCGCCCCACCGTCGTCCGGCCGCCCCGGTCGCCACCGCCGCGCCCCGCCGTCGCCAGCGTCCGGCCGCCTCCGCCGCGCCCCGGCCGCCCCGCCGTCGCCAGCTTCTCCGACGTCGCCGCCGCTGCGCCCCGGTCGCCGCCGCCCTCCGGCCGCCACCGCCGCGCCCCGGCCGCCCCGTCGTCGCCAGCTCCGGACCCGCACCGGCCCGCCCCGCCCGTCACAGAAAGAGAGTTATGTCATCCTCGGGGTACGTTGCAATCCCTCGCTGCCCGGTGATTTTTGATGGCGCGAATTATCCTGATTTCGCTGCCTTTATGCGCGTCCACATGCGCGGTCTTCGTCTTTGGGGTGTGCTGTCTGGCGAGGTCCCCTGTCCGCCGCGCCCCACTGCTCCCACGGCGCCTATTCCACCGACGCCCGTCTCCTTTGCGTCTGACGCTACTCAGACGGTCAAGGATGCAGCCAGGAGTGCTGATGATTCTGCTATGGCGGCTTATGACCGGCAGGTACAGGAGTATTCGGACGCTCTTTCGACCTACCGGCTGGATCTGACTGACTTCACTCAGTGGATGGATGAGGATGCCCGTGCTGCAGCGTTCTGCCTCAGTATGCTGCCGAGTTCATGAGTCTTCCCATTTTTGCTGCTCAGTGGGCTTTTCTTCGCCAGCGTTATCAACCGTCTGGGGATGCTCTTTACCCATCTGTGGTTCGCCAGGAGCATGCTCTTCAGCAGGGTGATTCCACCATTGACGAGTTTTATACTCAGAGTGCTGCTATTTGGCGTCAGCTTGATTCCCTTCGTACAGTTGTGTGTGGCATATGTCCCTGCTGTCTGACTGTGCGCGCGGATCTGGAGTTTCAGCGCGTCTATGAGTTCCTATCTCGGCTCCGCAAGGAGTTTGAGCTCCGTCGTGCCCAGCTGCTTGCTCGCGGTCGTGTACCGCTCTCTGAGGTCCTGTCTGAGCTTCGCGCTGAGGAGACTCGCCTTCGCAGTGCTGGACTTCTTGAGGTTTCCTCTGTTCTTGCCACTCGTGGCCCCCCTGCGCCGGCACCTTCGTTGCGGTCTTCAGCACCGCCGCTCCTCTCCAGTCCTCCGGTCCAGGGTCAGACTCAGCAGTCTCGTGGTCAGTCCCGTCCCACTCGTCCTCCCTGCTCCTATTGTGGCCGGACTGGCCACGATTTCTCTGGCTGCTGGAAGAGGGATCCCAGTTTACGTCTGCAGTACCTTGCTCGTCAGCAGTCTGGTTCGTCAGGATCTTCTGCAGTTGCTCGTCAGCAGGTTGTTTCGTCAGGATCTTCTGCAGTTACACTCTCTGAGCAGGATATTATTCGTGGTCTTCGTGGTCTGCTCGCTGCTACAGGATCTTCCTCGCCGGGCACTGCTGGTTCTGTGCCTACCTCTTCTGACACTGCGCGCCCACCATCTTCTACACAGTCAGGTATGTCGTCCCCGTGGTATCTGGATTCTGGAGCTTCTTTTCATATGACTTCTGCGTCTTCTATTCTTTCTGCTCTCCGTTCTCTTATTTCTCATGTCCGTGTTATCACAGCCGATGGTACCTCTCTTCCTGTTTCCAGTCGAGGTTCCCTTTCTACCTCATTTTTCTCTGTTCCTGATGTTTCTCATGTTCCTAGTCTTAAGATGAATCTTTTCTCTGCTAGTCAGCTCACTGATTCTGGTTGTCGCATCATCCTTGACGCTGATTCTTGTTCTGTTCAGGACCGCCACACTCAGGCCCTGGTTGGAGCTGGCCCTCGTAGCCGTGAGTCCCCGGGGCTCTGTGAGTTAGACTGGCTTCGCGTTCCACCTTCTGCTTTTTCATTGACCAGTTCTTCTGCGGTTGCTGCTTCCGCCTCCAGCTCTTTTCAGCAGTGGCATCATCGTCTGGGTCACCTTTGTGATTCCCGCTTATCGTCTTTAGTTCGTAGTGGTCTTCTGGGGTCTGTCTCAGGAGATGCGTCTTTACATTGTCCAGGTTGTAAGTTAGGCAAACAGATTCAGCTTCCCTATCCTACTAGTGTGTCTTCATCTCAGCGACCGTTTGATTTAGTTCATTCAGATGTTTGGGGTCCGGCTCCCTTTGCTTCAAAAGGGGGTCATCGCTACTATATTTTATTCATTGATGATTTTTCCCGGTACACCTGGTTATATTTTATGCGCTCTCGCAGTGAGGTCCTCTCTATTTATCAGCGTTTTGTGGCCATGGTACACACTCAGTATTCCACGCCTATTCGTGTTTTTCGTGCTGATTCTGCAGGTGAGTACATCTCCCAACATCTGCGTGGTGTTCTTGCTGAGCAGGGCACCCTTGCTCAGTTCTCGTGTCCCGGCGCCCATGCTCAAAATGGTGTCGCCGAGCGTAAGCATCGTCATATTCTTGAGACTACCCGTGCCATGATGATTGCTTCCTCCCTTCCGCCGCATTTCTGGGCTGAGACTGTTGCTACGGCGACTCATCTCATTAACATTCAGCCTTCTGCTGCCATTCAGGGTGGTATTCCTCTCGAGCGTCTCTCTGGTAGTTCTCCAGACTACTCGACTCTTCGTTTATTTGGTTGTGTTTGTTATGTCCTTCTCCCTCCTCGCGAACGCACCAAACTGACTGCTCAGTCGGTTGAGTGTGTTTTTCTCGGATACAGTGATGAGCATAAGGGCTATCGTTGTTGGGATCCCGTTGGTCGTAGGCTGCGCATCTCTCGTGATGTCACGTTTGATGAGACGCGTCCCTTCTATCCTTGCCCCACCTCGGGTACCTACCCGGTGGGTGATATATCCTTTCTTCTTTTTCCGGATATGCCTCCCACTATCCCCTCGTCCTCGGCGTCTTCTTCGACCGCGGCGCCCCCTTCGACTTCGGCGCCACCTTCGACCTCGGCGCCACCTTCTACCTCGGCGCCGTCCTCTCCTAGTACTCCTCCGTCTAGTTCCCCTAGTTCTCCTCGTTCTCCGGTTTCGGATTCTTCCTCTCCTGTTTCTTCTTCCTCTTCTTCTGATGAGTCGTTTTCTGCCGATGAGCCTTCCTCTTCACGACCTGTTCGTTTGCGACGTGCTCCAGACCGTTACTCTCCTAGTCAGTATGGTCTCTCTATTACCTCCGAGCCGACTTCTTATAGGGATGCCGAGCGTCATCCGCACTGGCAGCTTGCCATGGCCGAGGAGATTGCTGCGCTAGAGCGCACTGGCACCTGGGAGCTTGTTTCTCCTCCTCCCGGTGTTCGTCCTATCACGTGTAAGTGGGTCTATAAAATTAAGACCCGCTCTGATGGATCTCTTGAGCGATATAAAGCTCGTCTTGTAGCTCGTGGTTTCCAGCAGGAGCACGGTCGTGACTACGATGAGACCTTTGCGCCCGTGGCTCATATGACCACTGTGCGCACTCTTCTTGCTGTTGCCTCTGTTCGTCGTTGGTCCGTGTCTCAGCTTGATGTGCAGAATGCATTCCTTAATGGCGAGTTACGTGAGAAGGTTTACATGCAGCCTCCTCCTGGGTATTATGTTCCTGATGGGATGGTTTGTCGTCTTCGGCGTTCTCTCTATGGGCTGAAACAGGCCCCTCGAGCTTGGTTTGAGCGTTTCGCCTCTGTGGTGACCGCCGCCGGCTTCTCTCCTAGCACACATGATGCTGCACTTTTTATCCACACTTCTTCTCGTGGTCGCACTCTTCTCCTTCTCTATGTTGATGGCATGATCATCACTGGAGATGACCCTGAGTATATCGCCTTTGTTAAGGCTCGTCTTCGTGATCAGTTTCTTATGACTGATCTTGGTCCTCTTCGATACTTCCTTGGGATTGAGATTTCTTCTACTTCTGATAATTTTTTCATCTCCCAGGAAAGGTATATTCAGGACCTTCTTGCTCGTGCTGCTCTTGGGGATGAGCGCACTGTGGAGACTCCTATGGAGCTTAATGTTAAGCTCCGTCCTACTGATGGTGAGCCCCTTTCTGATCCGACGCGCTATCGTCATCTCGTTGGGAGTCTTGTCTATCTCGTCGTCACTCGTCCGGATATTTCCTATCATGTTTATATTCTGAGTCAGTTTGTCTCAGCTCCTACCACGGTTCACTACGGTCATCTTCTTCGTGTTCTTCGTTACCTTCGTGCTTCGTGGTACGAGTACTCGTCGTCTTTTCTTCCCTAGCTCCAGTTCTCTCCAGCTCCAGTGCTACTCGGACGCTACGTGGGCGAGTGATCCCACAGATCGTTCGTCTCTTTCTGCTTACTGTGTTTTTCTTGGTGGTTCGCTGGTTGCTTGGAAGACGAAGAAACAGAAAGCAGTTTCTCGCTCGAGTGTTGAGGCTGAGCTGCGCGCTATGGCCTCGTTGATTGCGGAGGTGACCTGGTTACGGTGGTTACTTACAGATTTTGGGGTCTCTGTTACGACACCCACTCCACTTTTGTCTGACAGTACAGGTGCTATCAGTATTGCACGTGATCCAGTCAAGCATGAGCTGACCAAGCATATTGGTGTTGATGCTTTCTACACACGTGCAAATGTGCAGGATCGGGTTGTTACCCTCCATTTGTGCCTTCAGAGTTGCAAATAGCGGATTTCTTCACCAAGGCAAAGACTAGAGCGCAGCATGTTTTCTTTCTCTCCAAACTCAGTGTTGTTGACCCAACATGAGTTTGAGGGGGGTGTTAGAAGTATAATAGTCTAATTGTAGTCTAATTGTAACTCCCCACTATTAGGGGGTTTCCTGCATATTCACACCTATACATGTCCTTTATATTGTGACCTTTGGCCTCCTGGAATACAACTAGTCTATTCCTAACAATGGGATGGGTCATGGTGTGACGTTGTCGAAGTAGCGTCGATGATCTTAGTGGACATGACGATCGAGAGGACTGGCGCTGGATAAGTGGCCACAAAGGTAGTGTTGTTGTGGGGTGAGGAAACGTAGTTCAGCGCAAAAAAAAAACGTAGTGTGAACTTAGAAGACCGAGATGGTCACAACTCACAAACGCCACGTCCGGCGCCATGCAGGTTCAACAAATTGTAGCCAGGCAGCCAGCCAACGGTGCAGAGGACCAATTGTTTTTGGTCCCTTGGCAGTACGTAAGACGACCCGGCATGACATGCATGCATTGACGTTGGGACGACGCCCTCGCCTAGCTCTTCTGTTGGCTGATGCGTGACGTTTCCTAGGCCGGCCTGGGGTCCTCCAGCGCCTCGTCGGCGGCGATCGTTCCGGCCAGAGCGCTAGTCCGAGTCGGAGCGCTGTAGCCATGAACAGCCGGCTGCAGAGCGGCGCCAATGCTACGGCATGTAGCTTGACAGCGTCCCCTCGATCTGGAACCCTGTCGCCGGCCAGTGCTACGCACAGTGCCGGAAAGCCTGAGGGCCGGCGAGCCTTGGTAGAAAAGCATGATTGGATGTGTCAGCGGCGCAGCCAGCATCCTTCACCACCGAGCCACAACACGCACTGCTCCGCAACAGCGGTATCGGTGCAAGACGCCATCGTCAGAAGCAGTGTTGTGAGTGAGCTCCATGCGTTCAGGTTCTTGTAGAGGGGTTTTTGGTCTCGGAAATAAGATCAGATCCCGCACCTGTTGTCAGCAGAGTCAGCAACAGCATGTTTTGTTTCTCATCCAAGGCCGAACTAAATGCCAGCATAAATATCACACTCATGGTACATCTGGTGTCACTATGTACACATCATCCGAGCCGGGTCCGGAACACTGGGATCAACCAACGCAATCTACAAACTCACATCACTATAATCTATCATCCGCAAACAACACCGGCAACCGCAATACATAGGAGGTATCATCTCACGCTGAAAACGGGGTCAGAGCTGAGGAGGGGGGGACTCCTGGCTCTCGCACACTAGCTATAAATACTGTTCCTCGGGACACTAGCTGGCATCATCCATCGGCGAGGCGAGAGCTTGGATTGGAGCTGTGCCCGTGCAGAAGGCGCATCATCAGAGCGCAAGCCTAACCAAAGGTGGGGCTATGCTACCTACTGGATTTATCTACCTGGGTCTTCTAACAAAACAAGAATCTCTTCGTCGTCGATAGTTCCGCTGTCAATAGCATACTGTAACGCTGTTCTGCCTTCTTGGTCTGTGGCCTGCGAATCAGCGCCCCTGCATAGAGTATCAAGCATGTTAAGAGGACTCCACACATTAAAAAAAAACGGAGAAGTAAACCACACAAGAAAAAGTACAGTCCTACTACGATAAAACCATTTGTATACCTGGAAAGGAGCAGCTTGGCAAACACGCGTCTTTCTTTCAGAATGCTGTGATGCAGCGGTGTTCGACCTCTAGAATCTGTGGAATTTACGCTGGCACCATACTGCAAGAGTAGTTCAACCATGCCTATATCCGCGACACGGCATGCTAGATGGAGCAGAGATAATCCCTCGACACTACCATCTAACTCGTCTGCACGCGCACTTGTGCTCGCAGGAGAAAGAGAACCCCTTGGAGAAATCTTCTCGAGCGCGCCATGATCAAAACATCTGGAACTACCATTTGAAGGAGAAGCTGTCTGCTCTTGTAAAAGAAGCGCTTTTCCGAGAGTCAAAGCCGAACTGAATGACGTCTGCCTGTAGGTTAAATTCACATCGGCGTTTGATCCCACTATCAGACTGTACACCCCCATCTTGTTGTTTGAACTTACATTGTCCCACATCTGCTGTGCTAGCTGAGTATCATCCATATTATGCTTTCGTACGAAATCTTTTTCTGCATACTGGAAGGTTGAGGAAATAATCATCAGGAACTAACCACGACAGCATGTTGCAAATGAAATTATAACCGGCCAAATTAAAATTCATCTCTTCGGCCATCTATAATAAACTGGTTTAAGGTTATCGAATATTTCACAGCAACAATGAATAATACTAACATACAGTAATCTAAACAATTTTTATCATGACACAAATTCATATGACTGCATCATGACTTAAATCTCACCCAAGTCCACCTGTCATGTTCTCTACCTTCTCACTCCCAAAACCCATTGCCCCTTGGACCATGTGAAGTAGAAATAACATCTTTCTCAAATGTGAATTTTTTATGTATCTGATGTTCATGTTCTTGATTTGTTTCGAGGTTGTATATCATGCAAAAACTATTTTCTCTCTTCTATTTCTCAACCTCACAAAAAGTAAAAAATGACAGCCTTTTAGATACAGGTGAGGTGGCCCGTTGCAGATGTCCTTAGCCCCTCTACTTTGTACAGAATTATTATGCACTCTGTAAACCAATGTGTACTTTTCCAAGGAGTTCAATTGGTTGCGGCAATAACAACAATTAATTGTGCCCAACGAAGCAAGTTTTATGGGCATTTCCTTAGATCACTTATACTCAATGAATGTTTCCTATAGCACTAAGTCATATGTGATTCATGAAAATACACTGAAAGAGAAGGTGAACTATAAGTACCTTGGCATGAATAAATTTCTCCTTCAGGGCGATAGGATCCGAGTGTTTAGGCTTGCTGACAGACAAGCTACCTGATGTGTTGTCAATTCCATCGGTCCTGCAAAACAGTAAATGTTGCAAGTTAACAGAATGATAATACAACAACAGTGATTCTACAAATTTTGAATAATTACAAACAGCATCATTTTACCTCGAAGTGCCACCATGATCAACAGTGCCTGACGAAGGTAACATTTCTTCCCAGATAGTATTGGCAAACGTGTTGCCTAAAGACTGGAAGAGATTGATTACGGATGGCTCCCACACCCTGACATCAAGTGTCAGAGACCTTACCTGTTAATGCAAGGTACTGTTTAGGTAAAGCTCAGCATGCAAATCACAAGTGAATCTAAATCAAAACTGGTGGGTGTAAGTTTTCCAAGTGAATCATAATATTTAACAAAAGTGTGCATGAAATAGACATCAAGTCACTAATTCATCGCAAAATAATATGTTCCTATTAAAGATGCAGGTAAAGCAACTCCGTCTCTTGTTTGCATGAACACATAGGATGATGCACATATACACAAATATTTCTCTAGAGTCTGGACCTTTAAATAACTGAATACAAAACAAGCAATACATATACACAGCGTTTTCATGATGGCCTTTTTGCCGTGTACATTTTCAAGGGTATTCCTTGTTTACCTTAGATATATGCACACCAAGATTTCTGTGTACACCCGAACATTCTATGCATAGAAGAATTCCGAGGTTTAGGGATGCCCAATCAGGCTCTGCAGCTCCACAATCAGCACAAATTTCATTACCCGCCACCTTTCTAAGCAGTTCAATTGGCTTATCGGGTCTCATGCTGGTTCGGTGATGCTGTGTGACTCTAGAAGAGTGCTCAAAATACCCACTTCCTGAGTTCTTTTCCATCATACAATCTTCACTTATGGAATGCTCAAGTTCTGTTGAGCTACTGAAAGAACTACTTTCACTGTTTGTTCGATGATGGCCACTGCCCTTAGGGCTCAGCAGTAGACGCTGGAACAAAATATTAGTGTTAAGAAAATCAAATCTGGATATATAAATAATTACACAGAAGTCATGAAACACTAACCCGCTCAGGGGATTGGGAGCTTAACAAAGAAGCAATTACACCAGTGATCTTTTCAATCCAATCCATCTGGTCCATTGCACTCTCTGCCTGCCCAAGAAGAGATAGCAAACGAGTTGGCATCTATTGAAAACGTTGTATGATGTCATTCTTTATTTGGGGTGTCATTATCACATCATTCTATGCCTGATGGAAAATATAGACAACAGGTTTATGGTTAAGCTGCATACCTGCAATGTATAGTTTTTTGTGGGAGAAATTATTCTGAAGCAGAACCTTAGATCTGATTGGTCTGCGTCAACTTTAATGGTTGATGTTAGCAGGTTTACTGTATGTCGTGCAACAGATTTCTCGTCATGTACACCACCATGATAATGAGAAGAGAACCATCTGCTGAGCAACCCAGAGCCATGCTCGGTGGGGGTGCTGCTCCGTTGGTTAGAATAACCACTCTACAAAATTATAACAGGGAGAGATGATGGAATGATGTTAAATATACACTCTAAGCATGTGAGTAGTGTCATGCAAATTTGAGTATTTGATAGGTGTTACGGAGGACCTACGGATGGTCGACTAGTCTGCTTGCGATAATAGTATAACATTCCTCGATTATCAAGGACAAAGAACCTCCTTTTCCAGTCACCTCTCAAATTTGAAGATCGCTTCGAGAGATAGCCTTGCCGAATGGTCTGAACCTGATATTAAGAAGACAATTTTTTAATATAACACACATTTATTTGTTAAATGTACACCTAACTGCATGCATGAACGAAAACTTTCAAGTCAACAAGAATGTGATGCTACCTTCCCCTTTGAAGCTGACTGCATGACTGCTTCAATCATCTTATGTGAACTTCTACCAATTGCTTGTATTCCATCACCATTAGGGGAATCTGTCATGCCATTTGGTGACCACCGACTTTCTCGATCAATTTGTCTTTTGAACTCTTGCATCCTTTCTACAAGAGCAGCTTGCTCGTAGTTAGACCTTTCTCTTGATTGCTGTGCATAAGCAAGAACCTGCAAAGGGAGAATCCATAGTGTGTTAAAACAAACATTTGTTATCTTGAAAACACGAGCAGGCACAGGAAACTATAAGAATATTTGGTGGATTGGGTAACAAAAATGATGCAATCTACTTCATAAAATCATAAAAGAACAAAAAGGATGAGCACAATTGGCACCAAATGACAAATAATGTGGTTAACAACTGGAACAGGACCGTCTAACCCCCAACTGCAGAGTTCAATTTCTTGAAGGTGAACCCCATCAGCAGCCACAAAATGTTGCATATTAATAATAAGGACATAAATATTACTTCAACTACACAAGCAACTTATATGAAACATTCATACGTAGCACTACAAAAAATTGAAAACAGAAGTCATGGTTAAAGAATTACTTGATTGATATATGGTTCCATCTGATGAAGTAATTCATATCCCTGAAGAAAAAGCAACCGAGGAAGCTTGAATCACATTTGTGCATAATCAGGATATGTCAAAAATGCAAATAATGACAGCCAGTACTTGTTTGAAATAACGAAGATGTGCATCCATCGTCCCACTAACAGCTTCCAAAAACTCGAACCTTTTCTTTGCCTCAATATTTGAAAGTGCGGTCACCTGTAAATTAGCGTAGTACATTAAACAAACAAAAGGCATGTCAAATATACAAATACAGAAATCAGAATAGTTAATAGTGATACAGGGAAGCACTGCTCGTACTAGATTGAAACGAGCTTGCTCAAATGAAGATCTGGCGCTGTGGAGCTCCTGGTAGCGTCACAAGCAAGTTGGTAAGAGACAGGAAGTGACCATAGCTTCTAACAGAAGATTGATAAGGCCAAATAAATAAAGGAACTTACATCCTCAACTGCAGTTGCAACATCTGTCCTTGTGCCCTTTTTTAAGGATAAATACCTATCACGAGCCTGTGTGAGAAGATAAACAGTAAATGAAGACCCTTTTAAGAATATAAACTCAACTTTTGTTTAAAATGCACCATCAACTGCTGGACTGGATACGTTAGAGATGTTGAACAACCATAGAAACGAAACAAATCTAACAAATTCTACAGTGCAGTAAAATTATTCTCACAACAAACTGCAGAATCTGCTTATCGTAGATTAGTTTACTAGCTAGAATGAATCACTTTGTTATCAAAATAGCAAACATAGTCTTTCTGGTTACAGTGAAAGTAAGATATCATATTAGCAGGTTAACAGAACAACGTCAATAAGGACCAAAATAAAATGGGACAACATAGAACTCATCATTTTTTCTGAAGAAACTAAAACATTAGTTATTGCAGCACAAAGATTGGATTCGTATGATCTTCAGAATCACCTTAAATAAATGTTTAAAATTGTAACTTTGGAAAGATTAAAACATAGTATTACCTGGTCATACAAAAGGCTAGCCTTGTCAAAACGCTTTCGGGCATCCTGAACAAACGTTATCCAATTTAAGGACAGGTACAACACCAATGTGGAATTTGTATATTAGATGTCACCAGAAAATCATGCCAATACCTTCACGTCATGCAAATCAATGTCCACAAACTGCAGCAACTTGTCATTTAGCATATTCTCAACCTACCATAACAATATGCCAGAAGTTATACCACCTAAAGTTGAAGTTAAATGAAAGAAGGTATGCGCAGCAAATGCGTATATGGATGTCTACCTGGGAGCGCAAAACTTCCTTGTATGTTCCAATTTCTCTCAAGGCAATTGTAAATTTGGTCATAACGGGCCCTGGAGAAGAGAACAGACACATTTGGGACTTATAAGAAAAGTACAACGTTGCCAACGAAACCTAATGAAAGTTATTATGTGTTGTAATTTTTGTTGACACATGAAAATTACTCCCTTTGATTCTCATTTAGCTATGAATCATATAAGGGCTTGTTTATTTCTAGTGTATTTTAAGGGATTGGATGGGATTATCTCGAATCCCAGAAGATAATCCCTAAATATCCCCCATCAACCACCTCATTTTTGCCTACAACAAAAACTCTACCCCATGCTAGTGTATTGTGGGGGAAGAGTATCTGTGGGAATTTGTGTGGATTGGGTGTTCCCCAAATCCCCTCCCATCCCCAATCCTCCCATCCCTACAAAAATCCCTGAAGTAAACAATGCCTAAAGTAATTTTCTGAGGATTTCAGGTGTCAGCATGGCAGGTTTTACTCCTACAATTAACAGGCTTGCATTTGAATGCATCCTTATTTGCAGTGAACCCCACCGTTCTCGAAGTCAGCTCTTGAGAAGTTGTGCAGATGCCTTCTTGACCGTTGGCGTACTAGTACTAGTGTTTTACTAGACAGTAGTATTAGTACCATTAGTGACCTACTCCTACAACTCTAGCACTAAGTATGGCAGTATGGGTACAGCAACCAAAAGGTAGACAAATCTGACGCCGCCTAGTCAGAAATGCAACAACTAATAGATAAGATAAAAGATTTTAAAACAACTTGCGCTATATAACTGAAGTTGCAGCAAGACAAAAGGAAAAATAATAATAGTCTAGCTAATATTCGAGATGTAGAACTCAAACCCTGTATCTATTTTACAATTCTATATAGCCAATTATTATGGATAAAATGGTAGTAAGCAACTGTTATAAACTCAGCTTGGAATCACAAATCGTGTCTAAACGAAAGGAATACTCAAATCAGTAAACAAAAGTGGATGTAACGGATTAAGAGTCGATGTGTCGCAACTTGTCACTAGGGTACCGACAAGTTGACAAGTCGCGTGACTAGAAGTGACTAGTCGCAACTAGTTGACTAGTCGAAGATTTAGTTTGTCGCTGGGGTATCAACAAGTAGACTAGTCGAGCAACTAGTCTTGACTTGTCGAGCGACACTTAATCATTTATATGTAACTAGAACAGAATTAAATAATTGTGCTCGAATAAGAACTACTCCCTTCGTTGTTTTAGGTGTAACACATGTTGTCTAGATTCGGACCGAAATGAGTGGACATGTACACTAAAACATGTCTAGATACAGTGAAAAATGGCTAAAACATCTTATATTGTGGAACAGAGGGAGTATATTTCTTACCTCCAAACGCAACACTGATTGGATCATTGTGACCCCCTCCAAATGCTTCCAGTGAACTTGCGAATGCTATATCTCCATCATATGCTTCCCCTAGCCCTTCACTGAAATAAAAGGGAAAATGTATGTGTTTTCAACACTAGCTAGCAGCACCCAAGCATAAATAAGGGAGGAAAACAAGTCTTAGAGAACAACAGCCGTAATCCTGAATGGAATTGGGTTGATAAATTAAAAATGCCACTTAAATGAGATAACAATGGTCACTTACGTGTATTTGCGGCAACCTTTGTGATACTTTAAGCATCTCTCTCTCAACAATTCAGCACCTTCTTCAATAGATTGCATCTGTTTATTGAAAGAAGAAAACTTTCAACACAGTTCTTAAACCCAAAAAGCTTATTTAAGAACAACGATAAAAAAGCTAATTGCGCGGCAAATTAGTACCTAGCCGAACATACAAAATGAAAAGGATGTAACAAAAGAAAATGGATCATATCAAATACACCGCCATTTACTGAATTTTTGCCTACGGTTATTAAGTTGTTCCTCACGACATTACATAAAATTAGCTAGTAGACCTCCTTACAAAAATGAAATAGTTGGGAAGGCTGAATTGACGATTTACTGTCAAATTCCTGCATTACAAACAGAACCTATACCAGTACAATCATACAAACCAAATGTATACATCATTACATTAAACAGACACTGGCCTACCCCTCACACAAGCATGTCTGACAGAAAAATTAACATCTAAACAACGTAAAATATACGATTGTCTTCACGAAGCCAAGCGGAACCTTTACCCACATGTTTAAGAGCACAACAGACTGACGGACATAAGTTCACCGGTCAGAACGATCAAACAACCAAAACAATATAATAATCCTGCATAACCGCCCTGCCACAAGCACAGAGCAAGACAGAGCTGCTGAATTTCAAATCTAGATTTCAAATGTTTTGACGCAACACCACACCGAGAGGGATCAGGCTTCCTCCACCCATTCCCACCGGTACGGCCCCAAGACAAGGACGGATCCAGCCAATCGCCGGGAGCCCAACCCTGAAGCCACCGGCGTCAGACATTACACCCAAAGGCAGCTGCAAGCTTTTCTCGCTCCCAGCCTGCCAGCCACCACCACCAGCTCTCAAACCCCGACCACCAGGCTGGACTCCCCTACCTATCGCCATGAATCGAGATCCAACGGGTCGGTGGTTACCTGCTTCCTGAACATGGGCGAGTCATCGAGCCTGGTGAAATACATGTCTGCTCCCCTACGCCCCCGCGCCGCCGCCGCCACTGCAACACCGCACCGCCAGTCCACCTCTTACCACCTCCTCATCAACCCCCGCGCCACAGCCTCCGCCCCCGCGAGACCTCACTCGCCCGGGACCCACCTTCGCGGCGCCGCGACCAACCCGCCGCCGCCTCGCTGCCGAAGACGACAGACCGCCCGCGCCTCCTCCTCCACCGGACGGCGCGCCACGTACCGCAGGCAGGCGGGAGAGGGAAGCACAGTCGGACACGCCCGACAGAGCTGGGCGAGAAACCCTAGGCGGCGGCCGGAATCGGCGAAATGGCGGTGGGGGCAGCGGAATCGAATGGGCCGGCGACAGGGGACAGAGAGGGAGAGAGGTGTAAAGACTAAAGAGAGAGCGAGAAAAAAAAGGAAAAATAACGGTGCGCTTTTTTTGTTTAATAATAATTTCATTACTAATTCGATCGATAACTAATTAATGGGGAGCGTGGGGGGATTAAGCGCTAATCGTGACGGGCGAGCTGTGGTGGACCTGGTCTACGGGTGGGGCCGGGTGTAGGGCCCGGAGGGAGTGGAGCGGCGTTGGTGGACCGGGTGTGCGGAGAGGTGTGGCGGTTTGGGTTGGGATGGGGCGGGTCACCTGCCGGTGAGTGTGATGATGGAGTGGTCACATGTCCTTGACCTTTGACCATTTGTTGGAACTAATCTTTTCACTAGTTTCATGATCGTGTCTGGCTGTGGAATGGCAATGATAGTTTGTCGTCCCGCTAGACTAAATTTGATATTCGTGTGCCTTCACTGATATGAAAAGGAGCCAGATTGTCACTATCGGAGGATCTGAACGGTGCGTGCCCATGACCACCACGCTCCATCGCGCCTCCACCCCTCTTACCGCACGGCTGGACGCCCCCCTCTCACCGTGCAGCGAAGAGGTGGAGTGGTTCTTCGTTTGGTAATCCATTTGTTTCATGATATAAGATGTTATTTGATATGGACTACATACGAACGATCTGAATTCATCTAAATGCATGAAAGTTTAAGCATAAACTTATATTTTGGGACGGAGCCAATACTACTTAGTCGCACTCATCTCCTCTAGTGTACTTTTCGGTTTCTCAAAGAGGGGAAGTTTTTCTTGTCAAAACAAGACAAAAGATTTATCATTTTCATTAATTTTTGAAGGAGTTTAAGGATGTTTGGACAAGTGCCTAGGATTCGCCCTAGGACTTCAATGAAGGAGTTACTCTCCAGGGATTACATTCACCATATATTCGACGCCGACCAAAGGCCAAACTCTCACCTCGCTTTTGATTCCAAATACGAAAACCGCCAGTGGAGCCACCACATATCGAAATACCCTAAAATTACGCTCCTTCCACACCTATAAGCACTAACACGGAAAACATCGCTTTTCTCGCAACTTCATGATCCAACGGACCAACGCTAACTTAGTCCACCAAAGAGGGAGGTTGATAATAATGTTTCTGTTTCTGGTCCGAGAAATAGCAACTCTGAACCAGAATCACCAACTACAACGGTCCAGGGATTATTATGGGCCACAATGTTCACTCGGATCAGCAGGGACCAAAATCCATAGATTTGCACCTAGATCCCGCTACCAGACTACACACACAGTCCTCCACTCCTCCAAACATCGTACTGTACGTGCTACTACATCACTGTCGCCATGATTAACCTGGCCGGCCCCTACACTCACGCAGACAAGAACCGGAGCGCATCGCACCGTCGCGAAATGGTGCCGCCGCCGAGCAGAGGCCAGAGGGTAACCTCACCGCGCTTGGCGTCCATCAGCAAGATCATGTCACGAACAGTACTGGAGCCTCCAGTTTAAATTCTTCTTGGTTGCAGGAAGAAATTGCTCTGGAGGAAAGGATTTCCGTAATATCGTGGGAGAATAAACTAAAGAAATAATTACATCCTGCTGCTAGTAGTGCTTTAAAAAAGTCAACAAAAATCAGACAGTTCGGGGACGCTGATGAGTGGCTTTATTGGGTTAGTTGCTGGTTAGCTTTCTCAATTGGTTGCCCCTGCTTCTCCAAAAATGGCTGGGCTCTACACCTGGTAGAGCTTACAATAGCAAGCGGCCAGATGACATCTTTTGTCTGATAGAAAATCCGGAACGTTGGTAGAGATATAAACAATGTATGGCCAAGCGCCGAATGTCGTTGAGTTCTCGTAGGAAAATAAAACATTATGTTGTAGGAGTATAAAATATGTGTACATAATTGTCCACTCTAACTCGTATGTCCATGCTACTAGTATATATGTTAGCATAAGTAGTTTATGCGAGACCTCAATTATTAAGCGGGAATGATCATGCACGCTAGTGGTCTTTTTCATCACTCGTGTCGACCCCTTGTCTTACCTGCATGCATAAGTGATAATCCAATTATAGCGCATAATTGTGGCACATAAGTGAACTATTTTGTGTGGTGTGGCATACGATCTATCTGAGCCTAGCTAGCAAGTCAAAATAATCAGGGAATGTCACATTCATCCCCCTGGACGGCTGGATCGCCTGCCTACATAATTACGTGCACTCACCGCCAGATCTCCAAATCTATTCGTCCGAATTTAAATTGCTGCCTTACACTGACGCAGAGTACATAATAATTATAGAAGGAAAAAATGCATGTGTACTTTTGGTCTTTTGCAAAAGCATAGGCAGCTTTTGCAGTCCATGTAGCTTAACTAGACTGGTGAGATTGGCAAACATTTGGCAACCAAACCGGGCTGAGCACTAGTGATAATCTTTTGGGTAGGAAATGTGGGGGGACATTGAAATGGTGGATATAATTGGATGGATGAGACATGCATCATGGCTGTCAGGGTTGATGCGAGTAGCTTCACCGCCGCCCTCCTCCTTTCGATCGGGGTTGGCGCCCACTTCGGTTCAGCTGAGCACCGGTGGAACAGTGGAAATAGAATTTTCTGCACGCGGGCGATCAGCTGAAAATGTCGAAATATGCAGATAGTGGGACAATGACTGCTACTAGTTCATAATAGTGTGAAGTCTGAACTCTCTGAAGATGCCGCCACCTTTTGGGACGGCCGGCAATGATGCCTGCACGGCGCCTGTCTCCGGCCTCCGGCGTGCCCCGCACTTAACTACAGCGGCACCATCCTCGCTGTCTCCTTTCTCTCTTGCTGACGCCGACGAATGGTCGATCGCTCACCGGCGGTCACCAGAGCTAGCGGGCAAGGAGGACAAGGTTTTCCCGGCGACATTTTTCTCCGTCAGGGCAGTCCTGCTGATAGTGATAGTGTTATAGTGCTGCTATTAGGAGCGGCTAATTCGTGTTTGGTGAGCAGCTTGCAAACAGTTCACATCGACTGACACTGAGATACACTTGTCCAAGGAATCTTGCTGTGCCCCTCGCGCTTTCTTCCTCTTGCTTTCTGCCCATCCACTCCGGCCGGGAAGCTTCAGACCAACGTCTCTTCCTTTTGCAGTAGTAGGGCTTTGTTTAGTGGACTGATAATTAATGAGGTGTTGTTTTCCTTCGATGGTAGCTTAGCTGATACTTCTTGTAACACAGATGGTCTGGATAAGCATGCTCGGTACTCTTCGCAGTACGAATATCTGTGGGCGCAAGTTTCAGATGATTTTTATGGAGCCTGACGATCTGGTTCAGAGTAGTGTTTCTTCGCTTGGCTCCGTTTGTTTGATGAAGTGGCGGAATCAGAAGTTCAGAACAAGATTAGAAAGGGACCGTCTGGTGCTCAGTGGACTGTGTTTATCTCGTGCTAGCACGAATCATGGAGTCGACCCAACTCAGACTTGAATCCCAGTTGACCAAGAATTAGCAAAATCGGTTTCTTGATATCATGATATATTTGTACCACGCTCTTAACTACCACCAAACCTAATGTCACCTAAATTTTCTCTCCGTCTCCTTTGTTCGTAGGAACATCAAATAGAGACAAACATGTTTATTGCTTCAGTGCTACCCTTTACGAAAACTTAAAGGAAAATTTTAGTTCGGGTTGTCTCATCAATGGAGCGGTCAACTTCGTGAGATCGGTATATGGGTCGTGTCTGGAACCGTCGCATCATATGGTGTATATACGCGTGGGCCGTACTGACTTCTACATGGTCTATACGCACTTGTCAGATTGTCCGTTCGAATTAGAATATTTGACAGGGAAGGAGCACCGGAGCATGGTTCAACTGTATACAATCGTACTATGTAACTAAGCTCACCATGGACATACACCCTGACGCATGACAGGTAGAATACCTGTGGGTGCAAAAAAAAAAAACACAAAACAACAGCTACAGCCAGAACATATCGGTGCTCACTGCACACACGGCAACAAAACACAAATCCACGTCAAACAACAAAAAAACAAAATCCTATGCCAGCAAAAGAGTACAGCAAAAAAAGCCCACGAAGAAAGGCCTGCGTCGCCTGGTGCCCAAACAAAGGCAAACTGGCAGCAGGATTGCAGGAATGTTGACACTGCGGATCCAACGGTTACCGAGTTGGCTGAGATTAACTAATTCTAAGCAAATCCGAGATAGAAAGGCTAGAAAAACTTATAAAAATTTAATGGACTTCGTAGCTAATATCGTGCATTTTAATAGGGCACATTATATTGAGTGTATTGCTGATGAGTATATCAAACAATCAAATCATATTTATCCGAAAGTAGTATAATCTATTTATTCATCGGTGGTTACGATTAGGAACCTATTATACCGGTTCCGATAGCAGGTTGACGGAGATTCCAAAGACCAGCCCCCGCGTCCCCCCGCGTGTCGTCCCCCCAAAGAGAGACGACCGGGGGCTCCTAGCCTCTACCTCCAGCGCCCTTCTCCCCCAAGCTCCCTCGCGTCGCCGCCGGCGTGTGCCACCGGGCCTTGCCCGCGTGGTGCCGCCGGCGGCGGCTCGACTTCTCCCCGCACTCGGTTCCCCGTCTCGGTTGGTGGATGTCGACGGCGGTGCTCTTCGGCGGGCGGCGGTTCCGGCTAGAGGCGGCTGCTGGCGACGGTGCGTCGGCCTCTCCACGCGACGGTACTGCCCCTTGGCAGCGACGAGCTCGCTGCTCGCAGGGCTGACCGCAAGGCCCAGATCTAGGCCCTTTGGGCTTGATCTGGGCTTCGGGCCGGTCGACTCCCAAGGCGGCGTCTCTTCCTGGAGATAGAGATGGAGGCGACGGTGACTGGGTGGCGACGGCGTTGCAGCCCTCCTGCTGCAGCACGGTGGTGAAGTTTTACGGGTCAATTTTTGGCCCGGCCCGGCCGTTGACGCTGAACCAGAGGGTAGCGGCGGCGACCTACGTGCTGCAGCGCAACATGGACTTTACGGACCCGACCTGGGTCCGGCCGGAAGGTGGTCGGGTTTGTCCCTGCTGCGTCCGGTCGGCACCCGCCATTGGCGGTGGAGGGCGTCCTCCAGGTGGTAGTGTTGTTGCCGCCCTTCGATTCTAGCGTTGGCCTGGTGTATTTCTGCTCTGCGTCCGGTCGGCTACCGCGTGAGCGGTGGAGACAGTTCCTGAAGGAGATATGCCCTAGAGGCAATTAATAAAGTGTATTCTTTATCATATCTCGTTTGTTCATAATAGGTTTTTGTGTCATGCTATAACCGTATTAAGCGGAAACATTAATACGGGTCTGATGCGTAAACAACCAGGTCCCTAGTAGCCTACTAAGACTAGTTTCGTTGCGCGATCAATGATCGAGGTTTCCCGATCATAGGGCATGGCACCGGTCGGCAATGGAAGTCATATCGTTGGAGAACGGTGTGATGGACATACCCAGATTTGGAGGACGTAGTCATTACGTCTTTGACCGTGAGACCAACTCTTATTGTTATTCCTGGAAGATACTTTGATTGCACCAAACGTCGTATCTTATTTAGTATGACAATAACGATGATACTTTTGGGTATCAGAAAGCAATAATTGAGACGAGGGGTCAAGAGCGGGATTTGTCAGTCCGCATAGCAGGATAGATGCTCTAGGGCCCACTCGGTGAGATCATGTCTAATGAGCTTGCAAGCATGTGACTAGGTCACGGAGACATGAAATCATAGATAAGTAGAATATAGCGTTGTCGGTAACGAGGTCAAGCTAGGTATGAAGATATCTATGGAACTACGCTCGGACACGCTAAGTATCGCCATGGCAAAAAGTTTAAGACTTTGCGTTCAGATTTGATAGATGAAAGTCATTCGTTATATCACAGGGATTAATTCATGGGGTCCAGGCCTACGAGTTAGTCGTTGATCATAGAGGAGTCTTGATCCTACCTGTTATTATATCGAACCGCTAGGGTAACACACTTAAAGGGTTTCGACAAGACAACCGGAAAGGAAGAGATCACCGGGAATGTCCCGGGAGAGGTCCGATGGAGATCGGGCAGCGACGAAAGAGTTTTCGGAGCTAGAATAAATTATATATAATATGTTTGATATTAATTAGTGTAACTAATGTCTAAATATGATTTATATATTTATTTTCGAATTTATTTAGGCATATTTCACTGAATGGGCCTTCTGGTCGAAAGAAGGCCCGAGAGGGGAAAAATTCCCTAGGGAATTCGGTGGGGGGGGGGGGGGCTTGGAGGCCGGACTAGGTGGGCCAAATGGGGCCCACCAGGGCTGGCGCAGCAGCCATGCCGCACCAAGGCATGTGGTGATAGTCCCACATTGCTTGGTGAGTAGGTTGGCTCTCCCCTGGGAGCCAACATAAGAAGGGGCACCCCTGACCTTTTAATTCACCAATTAATTCCCCAATTCTCTCTCGATTTTGTGATTCCCTTTGTCGGAGTTGCGCCGAGTTGAGAGGGGGATCTCTTCCACCATAGCCCGCTGCAGCATTGCTGATGTTCCGGTCCAAATCTTCCGCTGCTCGTCCTGGACTGGAGCTTCGAAGGCCGTTGTTTCCACCGTACGTGTGTAACGCCCTACGAGGTGCTGCGCTAGCGGTACTCGGAGGTTTGCTTCCTCTACACGACCTTGAGGTCGGCTTCGTCGGTCTTCATCGACAATGTTTGTGCGGGAGCGTAATCCCCACTTTCGGTCTACAAGGGTATGTATTCCGATTTCTTTCCGTACAACTATATCTGCATAGAATAGATCTTGGCATGTTTTAGGGATATCGTTGCTAGGATTTTTTTTGTTTTCTGCACCCGATCCCCTTCAGTGGTATCAGAGCCGATCTATCGTAGATATAGCTGTACGCTGTTAGAACCCGTGTTCTGCACGGGGGCACCGTTCCTGTTATTTTCTACCCTCTAGCGTGCACTTGTGATTCCAGCGGCATCGAGTTGATGAAGCGGCCCGGACCGACTTTACGCGTGCGCTTACGCGAGACTGGTTCCACTATTGACATACGGCTTGTACCGTATCTGTGGCTGGCGGGTGTTAGTTTCTCTCTCTTTAGTTGGTCTTGCATTTTCAAAGGAGGGCCCGAAAGGGATGCTTAAACATGCAATTATTGGATCGTTGTTGTGGTCATAAGGTTCGTAGGTATGAAGTGGTTCTATTTACGAAAATCCCAAGCCACGTAAAATATGCAAAAGATAAAGTAGAAGCGTCTAACTTTATTTTGCAGGGCTATGTGATATGGTCAAGATAGGTTTATTAAATTGTTTATAAACTGCGGGCGCCAAGAAGACCATGGCGCAGTGGACTATTTTTCACATTGCATTACATTTGATGTTTTGTGTGCATCTTATATTGTGTGATTATATATATTAGTATATATTAGTTGCGTGGCGGTAATTATATAAGATGATCCCTTCAAAAATACCACTAGTGTTCTTACTCCAACGCGCACCACCAAGAAAGTTCTACGTTATGAGGCAGGCCGTGACGATCGGGTGTCAGACATATCGTCGTTCGCATACGGTGGGTGTAAGCCATATTGCACAAGCGTCAGCGTGGAGGTTATAGTGGCGAGCCTAGCATATGCAGATATGGCCTCGGAGCACGGAGGCCGAAAGGTCGAGCACGAGTCACAAAATTGGTGTGGTGGACAGTTGTCTACTCTTGAAGTTGTGCCGCCGGCTCTGACGATGAGGGCTGGTGCAATGGATGGGGGTCGTGTACATCTATTAAACGACCAGGAGGGATGTTCGTTTGAGTGGGAGTTATGTTAGTTATTTTCTATAAATACTATAACTCAAAATTATTATGAACAAAGTCTTATATTGTTGCAAATTCCATTGTAGATGTCTCGCCCCTCGTTTAACCTAGATCTGTTCCTTGAGAAAAAAAAGCTTAAGACCAATGGGTCAAACTTCATGGACTGGTTCCGCAACCTGAGGATCCTCCTCACTCCCCATAGGGTGGCCTACGTCATTGAGGCTGCCATAGGTGACCCTCCCACAGATGAAGCCTCTGAGGATAAGAAGAAGGTCTTCTAGACCAGATCGGAGGATTCTGCCTTTGTCCAGAGTGGCATGCTCTACGCCATGGAAGCCGACCTGCAGAAGCGCTTCGAGAAGATGAGCGCCTTTGAGATTATTTCTGATCTCAAGGCTGTCTTCGCGCCGCAGGCTAAGGCTGAGAGATATGAAGCTTCTGAGCTTTTCTTCTCGACCAAGATGGAGGAGCATAGCAGTGTGAGCGAGCATGTGGTCAAGATGTCTGGCTACGTTCAACGTTTGAATGCTCTGGAATGCAAGATTCTCGATGAGCTGGCGATTGACAGGGTGTTGCAATCGTTGCCCCCTAGCT
Organism: Poa annua; assembly: GCA_026929855.1. Lineage (NCBI taxonomy): Eukaryota > Viridiplantae > Streptophyta > Magnoliopsida > Poales > Poaceae > Poa > Poa annua. The sequence goes on from CM049432.1 coordinate 83,657,566, forward strand.
ATAAAGGCTTCGTCATGAACTACAACATGCATGGCATGGCTAAGTCCCTGGGTGAAGTGTTCGTGATGCTCAAGACTGCTGAGGTGGAGATTAAGAAGGAGCACACGTTGTTGATGGTCAACAAGACCGTCAATTTTAAGAAATCCGGTGGCAAGGGAAAGCAGAGTTGGAAGTCCAGGAGGGAGGGCAAGATGATTGCCAAGCCCAAGACTAACAGATCTGGTCCCAGAGCTAGCGTAGAGTGCTTCTACTGCAAGGGAAAAGGTCACTGGAAGCGCAACTGCCCCAAGTACCTGGAGGATAGGAAGTCTGGCAAGACAGTCGACAAAGAGCAAGGTATATTTGATATACATGTTATAGATGTGTACCTTACATCCGCCCGGAGCAACACGTGGGTATTTGATACTGGTTCTGTTGCTCATATATGTAACTCTCTGGAGGAGTTACGGAATAAACGGCGGCTGGCTAAGGATGAGGTGACAATGCGCGTCGGCAACGGATCGAGAGTCGACGTGGTGGCTGTCGGCACGCTCCCTCTATATCTACCATCGGGATTAGTTTTGGTTTTAAATAAGTGTTATTTTGTATCATCCTTGAGTGTAAACATTATAAGTGGGTCTTGCATGTTACAAGACGGTTATTCATTTAAATCAGTATCAAGCAATTGTGCTATTTATATGAATGATATCTTTTATGTTGATGCTACCGAGAATAATGGTTTATTCTTGTTGAATCTCGATCGTAGTACTCACATCCATAACATAGAAGCCAAACAGATTAAGTGTAGTGATGATACCGCCATGTATGTGTGGCATTGCCGTATTGGTCATATTGGTGTAAAGCGCATAAAGAAACTCCACTCCGATGGACTTTTAGACTCGTTGGATTTCGGATCACTCGATACATGCGAATCATGCCTTATGGGCAAAATGACCAAGACACCGTTCAAAGGTTTCGTTGAACGGGCGTCGGATTTATTGGGATCATACATACAGATGTGTGAGGACCGATGAGCGTTTCGAGCAATGGCTATCGTTACTTCGTCACCTTCACCGATGACTTGAGAGTAGATACGGTTATATCTATTTGATGAAACACAAGTCTGATACTTTTGAAAAGTTCAAAGAATTTCAGTGAAGTTGAGAATCAGCTTAACAAGAAAATCAAGCACCTCCGATCCGATCGTGGTGGCATCGTTCCCCAACTTACGCATGCCGGAACACCGCAACGTAACGGCGTGTCCGAGCGACGTAATCGTACTCTACTGGATAGTGTCCGATTTATGATGGGGTTATGCGTTAGAAACAGCCGCATTCATTTTAAATAGGGCTCCGTCCAAATCCGTTGAAACGACACCGTATGAATTATGGTATGGCAAGAAGCCTAAATTATCGTTTCTGAAAGTTTGGGGTTGTGAGGCGTATGTTAAGAAACTACAGCCCGACAAACTCGAACCAAAGTCGGAAAAAGTCGTCTTTGTAGGATATCTTCGGGAAACCGTTGGATACACCTTCTACAACCAAGCTGAGGGCAAAACGTTTGACGCGAAGACCGGTACCTTTCTAGAGAATGAGTTTCTCGCGAAAGGAGTAAGTGGGAGGAAGGTAGACCTCGATGAGATCGTTGATCCTGAACTCGAGATTCCGAGTGGCGCAACGGAAGCAATTCCAGAAACGTCCCCTGTGGATGGAGTGGGAGAAACTGTCGAGGAAAGTATTCTACCTCGTAGGTCTGGTAGATCTCGGATCGCACCAGAATGGTATGGAAACATGGTTTGCACCGTCATGTTAATTGAACAAGTCAAACCTACGAACTACAAGGAGGCAATGACGAGTCTAGAGTCCGAGAAATGGCTAGAAGCCATGAAATCCGAAATAGGATCCATGTATGATAACAAAGTATGGACTTTGATGGATATTCCCGAAGGGCGCAAGGCCGTCGAGAATAAACGGATCTTTAAGAAGAAGACTGATGTTGATGGTAATGTGACCATCTATAAAGCTCGGCTTGTCGCAAAAGGTTTCCGACAAGTTCATGGAATTGCCTACGATGAAACTTTTTCACCGGTAGCGATGCTTAAGTCTATTCGGATTTTGTTAGCAGTTGCTGCCTATTACGATTATGAAATCTGGCAGATGGACGTCAAAATAGCCTTCCTAAATGGAAACATTGAGAAAGAGTTGTACATGGTACAACCGGAAGGTTTTGTCGATCCAGGAAATGCTAACAAGGTATGCAAGATTCAGCGATCCATCTATGGATTGAAGCAAGCATCTCGGAGCTGGAATCTTCGCTTTGATGAGGTAATCAAAGGTTTTGGATTTGTCCAAAATTTGGAAAAGACCTGCATTTACAAGAAAATGAGTGGGAGCTCGGTTGTGTTCTTAGCACTATATGTAGATGACATATTGTTGATTGGGAATGATATGGAACTTCTGAATAGCGTGAAGGAATATTTAAACAGTAAATTTTCCATGAAGGACTTAGGAGAAGTTGCATACGTCTTAGGCATAAAAATATATCGTGATAGATCAAGACGCCTATTAGCGTTGAGTCAGAGTAATTATCTTGATAAAATACTGAAGCGTTTCGGCATGGAGAAGGCAAAGAAGGGTTCTCTGCCGGTTATAAAGAATAAAACATTGCGGAAGACACAGTGTCCGGTTGCGGAACTAGATAAGGCCGATATGACTAAACATCCTTATGCTTCAGCCATAGGATCGATTATGTATGCAATGTTGAGTACTAGACCTTATGTGGCATTAGCTCTAAGTTTGACAAGCCGGTTACAGAGTAATCCTGGAATGACGCATTGGATTGCTGTTAAGAGCATTCTTAAGTATCTCAATAAGACAAAGGAAATGTTCCTTGTCTATGGTGGCTGCGATGAAGAACTTGGCGTAACAGGTTACGTGGATGCAAGTTTCTGCTCAGACCTCGATGACTCTAGGTCACCGACAGGTTATGTGTTCAAGGTGAATGGAGGCATCGTGTGCTGGAGAAGTGGGAAGCAACCCATTGTCGCACAATATACAATGGAGTCGGAGTACATTGCTGCTTGCGAAGCCGCGAATGAAGCTGTGTGGCTGAGGAAGTTCGTCATTGAACTTGGAGTATTCCCGAGCGTGCAAGACCCCGTGATCCTCTTCTGTGACAATACGGGTGCCATTGCTAACGCCAAGGAGCCAAGGTCTCACTCCACCGCCAAACACATTCTTCGACGCTTCCATGTGATACATTAGTACGTACAAGGAGGCGATGTGAAGATTTGCAAAGTGCATACGGATCTGAGTGTGGCAGATCCGCTGACGAAGCCTCTCCCGCTTGACAAGCATGAAAAACACCAGTTAGCTATGGGTGTTAAGCTTTTACCAAGTTGTAATCTAGATTAATTTGTACTCTAGTGCAAGTGGGAGACTGAAAGAGATATGCCCTAGAGGCAATAAATAAAGTGTATTCTTTATCATATCTCGTTTGTTCATAATAAGTTTTTGTGTCATGCTATAACCGTATTAAGCGGAAACATTAATACGGGTGTGATGCGTAAACAACCAGGTCCTCTACTAAGACTAGTTTCGTTGCGCGATCGATGATCGAGGTTTCCCGATCATAGGGCATGGCGCCGGTCGGCAATGGAAGTCATATCGTTGGAGAACGATGTGATGGACATACCCAGATTTGGAGGACGTAGTCATTACGCCTTTGACCGTGAGACCAACTCTTATTGTTATTCCTGGAAGATACTTTGATTGCACCAAACATCGTATCTTATTTAGTATGACAATAACGGTGATACTTTTGGGTATCGGAAAGGAATAGTTGAGACGAGGGGTCAAGAGCGGGATTTGCCAGTCCGCATAGCATGATAGATACTCTAGTGCCCACTGGGTGAGATCATGTCTAATGATCTTGCAAGCATGTGACTAGGTCACGGAGACATGAAATCATAGATGAGTAGAAGATAGCGTTGTAGGTAACGAGGTCAAGCTAGGTATGGAGATATCTATGGAACGACGCTCGGACACGCTAAGTATCGCCATGGCAAAAAGTTTAAGACTTTGCGTTCAGATTTGATAGATGAAAGTCATTCGTTATATCACAGGGATTAATTCATGGGGTCCAGGCCTACGAGTTAGTCGTTGATCATAGAGGAGTCTTGATCGTACCTGTTATTATATCGAACCGCTAGGATAACACACTTAAGGGGTTTCGACAAGACAACCAGAAAGGAATAGATCACGAGGAATGTCCCGGGAGAGGTCCGATGGAGATCGGGCAGCGACGAAAGAGTTTTCGGAGCTAGAATAAATTATATATAATATGTTTGATATTAATTAGTGTAACTAATGTCTAAATATGATTTATATATTTATTTTCGAATTTATTTAGGCTGATTTCCCTGAATGGGCCTTCTGGTCGAAAGAAGGCCCGAGAGGAAAAAAATTCCCTAGGGAATTCGGTGGGGGGCTTGGAGGCCGGCCTAGGTGGGCCAAATGGGGCCCACCAGGGCCGGCGCAGCAGCCATGCCGCACCAAGGCATGTGGGGATAGTCCCACATTGCCTGGTGAGCAGGTTGGCTCCCCTGGTAGCCTATATAAGAAGGAGCACCCCTGGCCTTTTAATTCACCGATTAATTCCCCGATTCTCTCTCGATTTTGTGATTCTCTTTGTCGGAGTTGCGCCGATTTGAGAGGGGGATCTCTTCCACCATAGCCCGGTGCCGCGCTGCTGGTGTTCCGGTCCAAGTCTTCCGCTGCTCGTACTGGACTGGAGCTTCGGAGGCCGTCGTTTCCACCGTACGTGTGTAACGCCCTGCGAGGTGCAGCGCTAGCGGTACTCGGAGGTATACTTCCTCTACACGACCTTGATGTCGGCTTCATCGGTCATCATCGACAACGTTTGTGCGGGAACGTAATCCCCGCTTCTGGTCTACAAGGGTATGTATTCCGATCTCCGTTCGTACTACTATATCTGCATAGAATAGATCTCGTCATGTTTTAGGGATATCGTTGCTAGGAACTTTTTTGTTTTCTGCACCCGATCCCCTTCAGTTCCCTCCTGTGTGGCTGCAGAGTTGTCGATCCCGGAACCTTGCGTCTTTGTTCTCCGTTTCGAGGCCTCGCATCGGTTCACAGTGAGATGACGACGGTGGTGTGCAGCCCGTGGTTGCGCATGTAGGTGGACGGCGGTGGTGGGCGGAGGGCTACGAATCATCTGGGGTAGTGGTTCTTTAGGGGTCGGGAGAAATCCTTGTCTTTAGGACATCGACAGGGCGACACCTACGGGTGTCGTCATTCCTACTTGAAGGTTGTCGTGTGTACCCATCCCCACTCACCCCTACGTACGGGGGAAACCCTAGGACATGTCCGGGCAGCAGCGTCATCATCGCCACAGTCCTTCTTGAAGGTGGTGCTTGCTACGTGATGGTCCGAAGCTCTAGGCACGTGGTGGATCTTTCGGTGGGCGCAGCGGATGTATGCAATCTTAGTTTTGTCGATCTACCGTTGTCGGCATTCTTTCCTTTTTCTTTCTCTTGTTTTATCTTTTGGGCTTGGTTGTGTTGAGGCCCCAGCAGTTGTATCGGTTGGTTGCTATATTTATATAGCGGGGCGAAAGCTGAACGGGAATCCGGCACCTAGAGGGGGGGGGGGGGGGGTGAATAGGTGCTATTACAAATTTTAGGTCTTTTCAAATTTAGGCTCAATACAAAGGTAAATTCTCTAGATATGCAACTACGGTGAATTTACCTAAATGACAATCTAAGCAATAACAAGATAAACAAGCTAACAAGACAAGCAAGTAAGGGAGCAAAGATAAGGGGAACCAAGCGAAGCACGCGGAGACGAAGATGTAATCCCGAGTTCCACCCAAGGGTGTACGTCTCGTTTGGAGAGGTGTGCGCTACCACAACAGGTTAGCCGCAACGCCACAAAGGCTCACCTTCTTCTCCGATGAACTCAACCACAAAGGTTGCGAGTCCACCTTCCACTATTGATCCCCTTTTAGGGCGGAGATCGAATCCCTTAAAAACGCTTAAGGCACGCACCCACAACTTAATTGGGGGCTCTCAAGATGACCACAAAAGGTCAAGGCAACACCAAGATTACAACAATGGTGAACTAGGTTTTCCCACCGGAAACCCTAGCCACGAAATCCCCAAGTGAATGGGGAGGAAATGCAAATCCCTTCGGTGAAGATGTAGATCCGGGCCTTCTCCTCCAATCCTCCAAAGATCAACGAATTTGGGTGGAGGGATTGGGAGATCTTGTTGATTTGAGCTTTCAAGAATGGTAGGAGAGAGAAAATCTGAGAGCTAGCTGTTCTTGAGTGAGTGAGGGGTATTTATACCCACTCCCAAAATCTGGCCGTTGTCTGCTTCGGGGACCCGGAAATTCCGGTATAAGTGACACCGGAAAATTCCGAGTCACCCGGAATATCCGAGTCAGTGAAATTTCCGAGTTAAATTACCGGTTGAGATCAGAATCACTTTGACGTCTTGACTTAGCCAATTTTCTGAGGGTGACTCGGAAATTCCGAGCTGAATTTCCGGTTGAAGTCAGAACCACTTTCTGAACTTGACTTAGCCAATTTTCTGAGGGTGACTCGGAAATTCCGAGTCAGTGAAATTTCCGAGCTGAATTTCCGGTTGAAGTCAGAACCACTTTCTGAACTTGACTTAGCCAATTTTCTGAGTGTGACACGGAAATTCCGAGTCAGTGAAATTTCCGAGCTGAATTTCCGGTTGAAGTGAGAACCACTTTCTGATTTTTCCTTAGCCATTTTTCTGTTAGGTATAGGAGACCGGGAATTTCTGATCCTGAAAATTTCCGGTTCCAATAATCCAATTCTGGGAAGAATTCTAGAAACTCTTTTTCTCTATATTTTGACTTTGGGATTTGTGATATGAAACTCACACAAACTGAAATACTTAGCAAATAGGATTAGTACATCATTGGTATTGTTAACTAACACTCAAAACACTAAGGATTAAGAAATGTTCTTTCAAAAGCCTATTTCATGGTTACGATTAGAAATAAGATAATACCAGTCATTATGTACATGTTGTCAATTCATTAATGTATCCACTTTAACTTGTAACTCGCAAGACTAATTGGACCATAAAAATAGGACCAAAGAATCATGACAATATTTCAATTTTTTATTCTGGAAATTACTCACTTACACTTAAACTGTCTATTAAGATATTTATTGACCATGTACTTTATATATCTCTACTACAAACATGTATATAATATGTACTATATACATTTTTTGTAAGTTATCTGATTAAGACAACAAAGTATCATTATAATTAAAATCTAGCATAAAGTAAATGTATTTTTAGCTATAGGTATTCAGAATATGTAAAATGAATGGTAGAACTAACATTTAACAATTTTGTTGTCTAACAATGACAAACAAAATACAAATAATATTGTCATTAAAACTATAGCATGCTAGAAATAATTATAAAAATTTAATATAAATATTTGCTCCAATTCTAAATTTTGTTTCTACTAGCCTCAGATACTCTACATTGTGTCACATCATAATCAAAGTGGTTACTTTATTTATGTAATCCATTCATGTTTTATGATAGTGACGATTCTATGAAGTGTAACTTTATTTCAATAAGAAATGTAAAATGCATAGTTTCTTCTAAATGTTTTTTCCTGAGATAAACATTAGACATAAATAAAAATCTCTTAGACCTAAATGTTTCTTTCCTAATAAGATTGTATAAAGAGCTATATTGGTTGTTTTTACTACCATACTCCTGTGCTATGTCATACTCGTCACACTAAACACATCTCTTGAGCTCCACTCACTTTTTTCAGCCGCATGATTCTGCAAACTGGGGACTTCAAATCTTGCTTGATTTTTTGAAAAATTAAATCCTTCTTAGTGATAAATAATAAATCATTTTTTATGGGAACTTCAAATATTTTTCTGTAAAAAAAATATTTAAAGTCCCCATCAAAAAGGATTTAATTTTTATCATCAAGAAGGATTTAAGGTCGACGGTAAGCCGCCTCTCCTCGAATCCCCGATCCGATTCGTGCTTGGTCTGAAGAAAACCGTGAGTTTGATTTGGCACGCAGACCCAAACATCGATCTATGCCCTTCGTGGAAGTTCCCAATGCAATTTTTTTTGGACCAGAAATCTTCTGTATACGTAAAAGGATTGAGCTAAATTTTCTCACATGGAAGTGACTGAACAAATTTGTCTGAACTTGGCATGACTGCAGCGTTATGCATAAAGTACCTTTAAGTTCAGTTGAAGTCTTGAGTTTTATTCTCATGTCGTATGTGTATGCCGAAAAAATACTTCTTCTATTGCCGGTGCTCATGATAGCCATTCTCTGTTTCAGATGGATCGACTGCTTCACTGGGTATAATGCCCACAAGACGACGATTCTCACGATGGCAAAAGAACGAAGGAGTTTACTATTCAGCAGGCGCCTGCTGGATGGTATAGCTCTACGCAAAGAAATCAAACCCGCCCCTCACGCAGCCTGCATGCATGTAAGGGCTAGTCAAAAATTTGAAAAGTTTTATAGCACAAACCATTAACCCGATTGATAATCTGTTTTCACGCAGCCCGGCCGCATGCATGTAAGAACTTTGTTACCGAGAATCTGCACACTCAGACAAATGAGACAACACTGTCGATAGGGCGTAGAGCTGTCTTGTCTTTTCTCCGAGTGGCCGGTAAACATACTCGATATGTATGTTTTTGCCGAGTGGCGACCGCGTGACACTTGGCAAGCATTTTGAATGCGGTCCACGGTGATGCCTGCCGCCCGTTGCCATCTCCGAATCCGACAGCGAGTGTCTGATTAGTGTATAGAGAGAGACTAGTTCCACTCGAATGAAAGAGGGCCAGTCTTGTTCTCGTTAACTAGATGATACCCCGCGCGTTGCTGCGGAAAATTTGACAAAATAACCATGAAAAAGATGTGCATTGTGATGAAAGGTTAATAAGAATGGTAATCCATAAAAATAATATTTGTTCCTTCATAGTTTTTCTATAACTATAGTTAGATATAGGTAAAAACCAGATAAAGGGAACTACCACATAATCCATAAATATTTAGTATTGATACATTGAGGGTATCTAAAACATGAGTACATGATCACCAATATATGCATTGCCAAACAAATAAAGGCAACTTTATCTCATCAGATGAAGCCAATGCATATACCATTAACACATCAGGAGGAGCATTTCACGTTGATCCTCTTTAAATTATGTAATATCAGTCGAAATCTCTAATATAAAAGAAAGATGTTTTGTCGACTTCGGATATTTGGTAGTTCAGTTTTCTACCGGAAGCCATTTTCTCCTATCAGCTTAAGAAGTTGGTCGAGATACTCATCTATAGTATTTGATGACATGCTCTCCATATTCAGGCCTGAACATGAATAGTGAAATCGTAGTTGCACCTGCAAGCACTTGGAAATACACTACTCTTTCCCATCTTATTTTCTTCACACATAATAAAACCAGAGCAATGAAATGAATCCACTCTTCCTCTATGGAAAAAGTATTATTTCGGATAAATGAGAAATATCAAATATGAATGGAAATCTATAACAGAGTTGTCAAATAGTGCAACAATGTTCAAGTCAGAGAATCATACATCAACAATAACTTCAGAAAAGGGATGTGTAGTTGTATTAACCTGATAAAGTGAGAATGAATACTTACATCACGTAACTTCTGAAATTGAAAGAGCACACAAGACTCTCTTATAGTTATTGGTGGTGATTGGTTCTAAACATCCAGTAGATGCAAGAGATAAACATCCAACATATGCAAGAGAATGTTAGATTATCAGAAGTATGACCAGAAAGCCATTCTCTCGAGAATCTCCCAGGTCAGTACAACTAGAAAGCCATTCTATCGAGAATCTCCCACTCATTCCAATAACCAAGAGATCTAGCAAATGTGTAGCTGCTGCAGCAAATATGGAATTAGTTTCTTACAAAACAAATCATACAAAATTATGTAGCCAAACCAAATTTTGTAAGAAGTCATTCCAATGACCAAAAAATTCAGCGACAGAGTAGCTGCTGCAGCAAATATGGATACAAAATAAATTATACAAACCTGGGCCGAGCAAACGATATTCAGTGAGAAGAGAAAATAATGCAGAAAAGTAATTTTCCGCTGGTAGATGCACCTCTATTTCTACTACCGCCACCTCCACAGAAGCCGGCGACTGGGACATTACAGTCAGTATCCTGAGCCATATTTACCTAGTTGGACAAAAAGAAAGCAAAACAAATAGCTTATAGGAGATGGTACTGATCAGGCACCCGATTTCTAGTCTCCTGAATCCTGATTGACCTTCCTTTCAGCCATGGCTGCAGCGGGGAATCACTTCCTAATTGATGAACACATTATCGCTAGGGAGGCTAGCAAAGAGGTGGTACCGATCTGGTGATCTGGTGTATAGTGCGAGAAAATGAGCAGCGAGGGTTAACGGAAGGAGATAGTTTAAATGGGAAAAATACTACGTACATGAACTTCTCAAATGCCTCTGTCATTTTATTTTCTGTAGAGCTGTTTCTTGCGAAATTCATGGGAGGAACGGAACATTTATGGGTGATGTCGTGGAGATTAAATGGAGGCGCTAATGAAGAGTCAGCCGTGAATGGCGAGGACTGTTCAGCTGCTTTCTCTCAGCATATTATTCCGTAGCATCCAATGGCTGGAGTTATGAGCTGTATGTGGATGTGGCCTTAGGTTGGGTTGCACGGTTGGTCTACCTGTCCAGAACACTACCGAACGGAAAATATAAGAGGTAGCAGGAACAGGAAGTCACCCTGTAAGTGGGCACGCCCACGGCAGCCCACCAAGTGCCCACCCCTACCCAAATGATTTAGCTGGGGCTTCGCTAGCAGCCCAGTTGTGACGTATATGGTAGGTGGGCTTCCATTTAACCCAACCGAACCCACCAATCATTCATTCGCGCAGTATAGAACCCGGCATTCGTGTAGTATAGAATCTGGCGTATACATAGGGGATCAGCTAGCTGCTAGCTGCTCTATGATCAGTAATCACTCTACCGCATATGCTAAAGGCGGATTCAGAGGCAACAGAAGAAGCGGGAAAAGCCAACACATCACGTGCTATAGTGCCAAGTATGGGATACCTTGCTGAGTTAACAGACCACCAATTTAAGATGTCAAAATCTGTTGTACGAGGGTGGAAATCCTCCTCCAGGTATCTCTGCAACTCACTGGAACTCTTAGCCTTCTTATGCTTTATATGCTCATCCCAATCTGACAGGGAACTATCAGCCAACACTATCTGATCAACACAACTTCCTTCTTCTCCTAGGCCAACACCATTATCTTCATATTTGGCAGAGTACTCCACAAATAGGACTTCAATAGCTTCCTTCACTAGTTTCAAGTGCTTATCCACATCAGCTCCGAAATACTTCCTCAACCGAAACTCAACATGATCCATTTTGAACCTTGGGTCAAGTATCACTGGAATGCAATTTGTCAAATACGACTCTTTGAAGTACTTGTCAAATTTGTTTCGCATCTCTTCCACCATGATTCTGACCGTGGCATTCTCGCTGTTTGCTTTTTCCTCCAAGACAATTTTAGCATTCCATATCTCTAGGAAATACAGGTTAGAGGTTGGGTAGTTTGAGCCCGAAATGATATCCGTGGCATGGCAGAAGACCTCTAAAAGCTTGCAAATGTCTTCAGCCATTTGCCATTCCTCAGGTGATGGAGCAAATGTGTAGCTGGGCTCTTGTCTCCCCATGGTTTCAAAAGCTTTCATAAATGGTAAAGTTGTCTTGAACATGCGAAATGTGGAATTCCATCGAGTTGAAACATCTAGTTTAGGTTTCTTCCCACATTTTATTCCTTCTTGTGAAACCACATCAGCAAACAGTTTTTTCCTATGTTGGGAACTCTTGATGTATTTAACGCTTTCTCTAACATTGTCCACAACAGTCTTCATTTCTTTTAGTCCATCTTGCACTATTAAATTAAGTACATGGGCAGCACAACGAATGTGCAATAGACGCCCTTCATGATGTAGTAGGTCTCGATCATCCAAAAAAATTCTCAAATACTTCAGCATTCTTGTGTTTACTTCAGCATTATCCATAGTGAAACTAAACAACTTATCCTCAAGGTTCCAATCACGGAGGCTTTTTAGTACCACTGTAAACATGTTCCATGCATCATGTGGTGTTTCAACAAGGCAAAACCTTATAATTTTATGCTTAATCTTCCATTTACTAGTAATCCAATGGCACGTGATACAAAGATAACCAAGCTTCTGGTTTGAGGTCCACATATCACCGGTTAATGACACTCTAGAATTGAGATTCTTGAAGAATTCTTGATTTACATCTTTAGACAGATGATAAGTATTCATGCAATCATTTTGGATTGTTGCTCTACTAACTGACTTGAACCAAGGATTCAATGATTCACAGAATTTCCTAAAACCAGAATACTCAACAAAGGTGAAGGGCAGTCCATGCAAGACAACTAAATTAACAAGCCGAACTCTTGCACTTTCTTGGTCAAATTTCCAGTCTGGGTCTATCTCATCAGAAGTTCTAATTTGCTCAAGAACTCCATCCATAGCAAGCTTTACATCACATACCTTTAGATGCCTACCAAGTTGGCTGCTACCCGAGACTTTTGAGGCCGGGAAGACTTGTTTGCAATGTTTGCACATTCCTTCCATTAACAGTCCATCAATGTATATGGGATCAGCATCATTCAGTATGACAGAGGTCAACCTGCGTGGTTTGCGTATGGAGCCTACAATAGTGAAATTTCCAAGTGTTGTCAGCTACAGATGTACTAGTTTTCGTATTTGTGAACATATGACAAATGTTATTTATACCATGTGGTGCAGCAGGTGACAAATCTCCCAATGATGGAGATTTTGGAGTACCACTTGGAGCAACCGGTGAAGACCTTGCATGTGATTGAGACCTATTTCTGACCATCATATTTATCCCAGGAGACCTACACTTTATTGGAGCTGTTTTAGATTTCTCTTTGAGTTGTGACATCTCAACCTGCATTTAAAATAAGAGGACTACATTACCATAACATCTCATGGTCCTATAACTTAAAATAAGATGACTGTAATTAAGAAGAACAAGTGCTTACCTTGGCACTGATAAGTTTTGCAGCCTTGGTAGCTCGTAAGCTACCACTTGCATGTGAAAGTGGCCTTTTGCTGCCCGCTAGCTGAGACTTTTCTTTTGAATTTGTTCCTGCAAGCTGCGGACAATGAAATAGTAAACCTGTTAAGACATAGAATAAGAAGATCGCAGAGCTTTAGCTTGTGTTCTTCTGGCTCGGAAGCCTAGAAACAGGGGGCGACATTTTTTGATTCGATAGGGCAACATGAAAGAACTTTTCACAATAAGCTACAGCCAGAACCAACATTGGTCCTCCACCATTCCGTGAAACTCATGCAGTACTAGATGGTCGCCAGATTATGGCATGCGTGATCCAGATTAGTTAATCGGATAGCTTTGTCGATCTCAGCCGGCAATCAGCTTCCTACTATCCAAGGGGTGGTTCTCAGATCTAGAGAGAGAGAGAGGGAGGATGGGAGTTACCTTGAGCCGCTCCTTCTTGGACGAAGTTGGAGACCTGAGCACCTCGCCGCCCACTAGTTCTTGCCCCGCATGGCCGGATGCCTGACCTTGCTCCACCGTGGCTTTCACAGCCGGAGAAAGGGAGCGTCCAGGGAGGACGGGGGAGCAGCGCGGCGGCGCGGTAGTTTCCCCGGCCATGGAGGCAGAGCTCGCCGCTATCGTCATGGAGGCAGGGCGTGGCGACGACATCGCCATGGAGCCCTGTGGCGGCGTGGCGGCGGTAGCGGGTGACCCGATTCTGCCCGACTCCTTTTTTCGCCTGCCCATGGATGTCCAGTAACACAAAATAATTGGGTTCGGCCCACGGCGCCGTGGGCCTCCCATTTCCACCTACAGGGCGAGCAGGAAGTGTTTCCACGAGGAGGTTTACGGGATGACGTGGCTCAAGGAGAATGCAGGAAAATTAGGTAGTGGGCTTCTCCTATTTAGATAGAGAAGATTTCCTTTCAATAAATGAGCTAGCTATGCATCACTTTCTTCTTCTGAGAAAGGAGTTGTTGTGCACCATATATTTGCTTCCGCGTCCCGTCCACGGACCTAAAAATCTCAAAAAGCTAAACACAGTCGGTTTCCGTTTTTTTTTTTTGAGACTCGGTTTCCGTTGTTGATGCGGTTGCTGTCACAGTGAAGCACGCGGCCGGGAGCCGGGAGCAACGTCTCCTTTCCTGCTGCATGCATTGTTGCCCGCCGTGTTGAGGAGCACCAACATCGATCAAAGCTAGCAACGCAACGGGAAAAACGTTAGAGATTGCTTGGGAGCGTGTAGGTTGATTGGCGCGCTGCAGCTTTCAGCACCTTTGCACGATTGAAGAACTACCATCAAACTGAGATATTAGTAATTGGGACCCCAGTGTTCCTTACTTCTTTATGGCCTAACCGGAGGAATACTTTCGACATATCCTTCTTGATCTCGCATTAATTCCTATATATAGCTTTACTTGCCCCAACTTTAATTAATTCTACATTACATAGTGTTTACTCCACTGTCTCCACATGTGCTCGAATTGCTCTCTCTCTCTCTCTCTCTCTCTCTCTCTCTCTCTCTCTCTCTCTCTCTCTCTCTCTCTCTCTCTCTCTCTCTCTGGCTGTTATTTTCACACGCTTTCGGCAACACAAAGTATGATCATGTGATGAGCACAGCAAAGTCTCGGGTAGTTGCATGCTTGGGTTTCAGAGTTCGCCTCACTATAAGTACCTCGTAAGGGCCTGCCGAGAAGGTCCATGAATCTAAAACCAGCACTTAACGAGACGGCGCAGCTCCTTATTTGTAGCCATTCATAGGCAGTTGCTTGTCTACCTTTCACCAACATATATACTAGATGAAGACCGGCAAGGCCCCCGTGATCCTGATCAAGAAGGCGGTGACAGTGTGCAAGAGCAAGACCGCTGTCCTGACGGCCAGGCTCCCCGTCTTCACCTCGCTCCGCCGCAGGATGGCAATGGTTGGCTTGATCTCTCACAAGATACACGCGGTAATGGTGGCGGAGAGGGAGAAGACACCGAGATATGGTGGTGAGATGGTTGGTGATCACTCTGATCATCAGTTGGCATTGTTCGATCAAGAAGAAGAAGGTGATGGTGGCTGCAGCCCTGACTGGGCGCGGCACCCTATCTTCAACAACGACGGCAACTGCGGCTATATTGAGGAGTACGAGGAGGATGACCACGAGCCGTCGGTAATGGATGTAATCGGGAGTAATCGAGAGGTAGAGGGGTTGGAATTGGAATTCAACATGGGCCACGAGATCGACCAAGCTGCCGAAATCTTCATTAGGAGGTTCCGAGAGCAGATGAACGAAAGTAATATTAGTGATCTTATGTTTGGTATGTCTACCTGATTGCATGCCAGTGCATTCAGCGCTGATCTAGCTAGTGGTGGGGGTGAACGAGAACAATGTACTGTGGATAGGCTGGGATGCGTACGCATGGACCGGTGGACATGAAAGTTCGGTCCATTCCATCATCATAGGAGGTTTTGATAGATAACTATCTACAATTTGTATTGGGTCTTAATTCTCAGTCAGGTGACGTCAACAATTTGTGGTTGCAAGTCAAGTTACAACTCATGATTAGCACGAATCACGAAGCAAATCAAATGGCCCAGCGTAGTTACAAGTTCGCTTGCAACTCAGTTGACTGAGAATTAGAGCTTAATTCTCATTCACATGATGTCATCCAATGCCAGTTGCAAGTTGACTTACAACTGATGAAGCAGTTGCAAGTCTTGCAAGTGATGATCACCTGACTGAGAATTAAGCTGAGAATTAGCAAAACCGATTTGTATTAGGTTTGTGTGTCCGAGAGTAATAATAACAATATTAATATTTACGATTGCAATCACCTTTTCAAACTATTTGAATTAGGGGTAAACTCTGAACTGAGGGAAATGACTACTCCATATGCAATACCCTTACATTTCAGCATCATCACTGGTGCTAGCTAGAGCACTTGTCACTTGTGAGAATGGTTTAAAATAGCCGGCTATTGCATTTAAATCTCGCAATTTTAGAAGCTATGGCAGCTTATAGCTGGGATATAGCACGGCTATGACCTTATGCCGTTTTTTGTGGACATGCTCGATTGCATCCCATAAAGGCCCAGGCACGGAGACAAAGGGGACGAGCAGGGCTACGCCCCCCATATGACCATGATTTTTTTGACAAAACTAGCCATGTTTGCTCCTTAATTATGGTGTTTTAGCTAGTTTAGTCACCCTCAGACAAATCATAAGCACTAATCAGTCTAGTTCCGCCCCCTTAAGCTAACATCCTGGCTTCGTCCCTGTAAGGGCCCCATCATCGATCTTGTTCATGAGGAAGAAATACTGCCTTCTTCATTCAATGAATCTGCATACCGCCAAGGGCTATTATAGTTATGTCCATATATTACATGACATTATGCCAACAACAACATAGCCATCTGGCTCCGAAATTTGGCCAAGCGGACAAATTTTGATCCAAAATTTTTAGACCACTGAGCTGGTAATTTGGTGGCTTCAGAGCTTATCAATTAGGTCGGGCTATTAGCGGCTATTATTACTTTAGGCTATGAAGCCCATAGCCGTAGCGCAAAGCCTCTCGAGAGGCTATAACTGACCACTACTGTGATGGCTAAGGTCACGGTGAGGAGCCGCGTCGGCGTGCGGGAGTCATGACGGGTGTGGTGCGTGCTACGGGGAGTAACTTTGGAGGGTTCTAGGTGGCCCCACATATCCTACTTTTGGTTAACTAGCTAATATGTGCAGGTTTGGGGTAGTTGTCACGACTCATAAATCACAATCGTACTCGATTATCAGTGTTTTTTCTTATACAACCTTGATTGATGGAGTTTTTGTTACTTTGACCCTAGTAGACTAATTTAGCACATTAAAACGTCTTATAATTTGAGACAGAGAAAGTAATAAAGAAATTACCAGGTGGCAAAACCTTCTACTCGAAGGAACGGACAGCTAGTTCTCGAGATAATAAAGAGAGAGGTATGGACAATGTCTGAGTCCTGTGGAACTGAGACAAGCTAGCTCGTGCGTTTTCCCTTTGAATCAAAGAGCTAGGCCCAAGCAAGTTCTTAATTATTTCCTGTAAATAATTCAGCCATCTCTGCAGCATTTTTCTCCTTTTGGGAAAGGTATTCATTCTACTCCATTGGCTTCCGTCGCGTGTGAGCCTGTCCACGGACCTACAGATTCCGAAAAGCTAACACACTCGGTTTCGTTGTTGATTTGGTACGGTTGTTGTCACAGTGAAGTGAAGCGCACGGGGAGCACGTTCCTGTCCTCGACCACTCCAACTGAATCAACGAATTAACTGGAAGCTCTCGCCTATCAAAGCTTCTCGGTGCCGACGAGCACCAGCAAAGCTAACGCACACAGGATCGATGAGAAGAAAAGCTACACAAAGCCACGAAACAGCAGCAGCAAACACAACCGGCAGAGAGCGAGCGCTGGAGTCATTCACATGATGTCATCAACTTACAACTGATACACGAATTACGAGATAAATCAAATGGTTTGAAGCAGTTGCAAGTCTTGCAAGTGATAAAAAAAACGCTTTGTAGATATCCATAGCTCCCGCGACCCAGGCCATTGCTAGCTCTTCGCCTCCTGCCGGCACCGCCGGGCCGTCCGTCTCCGTGGCCTCAGAGCTATAGTCGCGGTGGATCCCGGTCTCTGCCAGTGTGAGAGCTCCATCCTCACAGGTTTTTCTTGTGTTTTGTTAGATTTTATATCTTTCTTGGAGAGATCAGGTGGCGGCTGCTCTCTGAATATGGAATAAGGTCCTCCCCATCCAGCCTCCGCTCCGGCGATGTCCTTAGTGTTGTTGGAGGGTGTGTGGAGGTTTGTCTCTGGTGGATCTCGTCGGATCTGGCTAGTTTGTGTCTTCGGTGGATCCGGTTGGATCGGATCTTCGTTCGTGTGTCAAAAAATTAGATGCTTCTGATCTATGCATCTCTTCATCGGCGGCGGTTGCTGTGCTGGTGCGCTGGTCCTCTAGGGCCGTAGCACGACGACTTCCCGACTGTCTTCTACAACAAGATTTGCCCGACTCTGATCATGGAGGGGTGATACATGGCAGCGGCGCGTCTTCGGCTCGCTCTATTGTCTGTAGTCGTCGCTAGGTGTTCTTCGGACCTAGATGTATATCTTATTGCTTCTGGTGTTCTTTGTACCACCTTGATTATTGATAAATAGATTTGAATTAGGGGTAAACTATCAAATGGCGCCCGACAAAAGAAAATATAAGTCCGCACGGATCGCCAAAAAATTATGTACACCATGTATGGGACTAACTGATGTGGGTGTTGCTCTAGTGAGCACTAGAAGCACGTGCAGCGCGAGGCTAAATGCAAGCCTCCAACTCTAAAATTGTGTTGCGACTACATGAAAAGTAATGGAAGAACCCGCTCATCCATCATGGAGGTCGGTTCTTCTCTAAAGCGAATAGAGAGGAGAAGAATATCAAAGCAGATCTCGTGGCAACACAAAGCAAGGGGGCGCTCTAGATGCAACTTGGTATTTGGGGCATGAATCACACGGCAGGAGACCGCCAAGAAAGGCTGCCTAGTTTGGCTCCCAGCTTGCTTTCGAGCAACACATTTTGGTAAGCCATTATCAACTTTAGGTAGTGGCAATTCAGGACCCAAAGAGCCAATCACCTCCCTGCGGCAGGACCCTCTTGTGAATATTGCCTTCTTTAACCTTGCTTAGTTCCAATCTCGACTTTTATAGTGCTCACTCCGCGTGCCCTGATTTTCTCCAATGCTTTACTAGGCGAGGTACGAAAAGTTTGATCACGACATGAGTATGACATGAGCAAAGGTACTTCACGGTTAGCTGCCGATTATAAATACATCCATGGAGCCTCAGGACAAGTTCCATGCCTCAGAAACCAAATACAAAGCTTCTCCCATTTGAAGCCTAAGGTGCCTGAGCTGAGCTCCATAGTTCTTGTTGCCATTGATATTCAGCTCGCCCACCTCTCAGCAACAAAGATGAAGATCAGCAAGGCCCCCATGCTCCTGAAGAAGGCAGCTGCGGTGTGCAAGACAAAGACCGGCGTGCTTGCCGCAAGGCTCCTCCTCACCGCAATCCCGCGCCGTAGGATGGCTGCGGTGGCCGTCATCTCTCACAAGATGCACGCCCTTGTTGTAGCTGAGCGGGAGAGAGCCAACTGCCAGAGGGCTCTTGTAATGCGCAGGCTCGAGACTAGACGGGCCATCATCCATGGTGCTGACAATGACATGGCGGCTGATCTCTCTCATCAATTGGCTCTGTTCGATCAGGAAAATGGTAATGGTGGCTGCCCTAACTGGACACTGCACCCCATCTTCAGCGATGGTGACGATTGCTACAATGGCGGGCGCGGTGATGATGATGATGGTGATGTGCTACTTGATGATGCCTGCGATACTGAAGACGAAGACGAGCTGTCGGTCATGGATATAATCAGGAACAACCGAGACGTATATGGGATGGAATTCAACGTGGAAGAGGAGATTGATCAGGCTGCAGACATGTTCATTAGGAGGTTCCGGGAGCAGCTGAACAAAAGCTTGTAGTGCTTTAGTGTTCTTGTTTTTCTAGGTGTTTTCCTTTTTTCAGGCACACAAATTAGATATTTTTGGAGTAATACCAATACGAATAGGACATGATATTGACTACCAGTCAAATGAACCTGGATTTTTGATCAGATTATGAACAATTTTGTCAAGATCAATTAACGCACCACCTCAATCCTCACATGCCAAATTCTTGGTCCATTGTAACCATTACCAGTAACCTTAGTGCTAGTAGTAGATAGCTGAACGTAGAAAATGCCAAGGTATAGTTTGCACTAAAACTTTTTTGTTCTAAGCTCTTCCAACCAAAAAGACCATGAATGAGAGTCAAATGCTTCGGGATATCTATCTTTAGCAACACCCATTTGAAAGACCTGCTAATGAATTGTTAAACTGTAGTCCACACATTAGTAGTACTTCAATCAACCATTTACCCATTTTATTATATTTTTATTTACTTTAACACATAAGATTTTCGTTACGGGTGAACAATATGACAATAACGCGAACAAATATTATGCAAACATGAACTTTGTTTGTCTTTTATTCCCATGATTGAACCAACACCGGTTAGCGTCACACATGTTGCTGATAGCAACTTTTATTTGTCACCGCCACATAGATTTGTCTATTGTCCAAACAAAGATAGTCAACTTGCCTAGTACAGGTCTCATCTATCTCTCTCAGAAGCCACCAAACTGACCAGTGGTGGTGAAGTAGTATGGAGGCACCTGGACATTGCACATTGCCGACAGGGTTTGTAGTGCAAATGTCCTCAGCGCTTCGAACTGAGCAATCTGTTGAGGCTGGATGAAGCCTTGGGCCACTTGTTGTTGTTGAGACTCATAAAAACCTTGTTGTTGTTGATGTTGTTGTTGCTCTTGTTGAGGTATCAAAAATCCTTGAGGCTGGAAGAAACCCTGTTGTTGTGGTTGGAAGAACGACTGTTGTCCTTGTCCAAATTTTTGTCCATGTCCATATTGTTGTCGTAGTCCAAATTGTTGTCTTTGTCCGTATTGTTGTTCTAGTACAAATTGTTGTCCTTGCCCGTATTGTTGTCCCTGTCCGAATTGTTGTTGTTGTTGTTGTTGTTGTTGTTGTTGTTGTTGTTGTTGTTGTTGTTGTTGTTGTTGTTGTTGTTGTTGTTGTTGTTGTTGTTGTTGTTGTTGTTGTTGTTGTTGTTGTTGTCGTCGTTGTTGTTGTTGTTGTTGTTGTTGTTGTTGTTGTTGTTGTTGTTGTTGTTGTTGTTGTTGTTGTTGTTGTTGTTGTTGTTGTTGTTGCAAGATGATGGCGTGCACGACGCTATGGATGGCCGGGGAGCGGAGTTGTTTGGGGATCTGCACCAGCTGTCGGCAGCATTGTTGTCGTATCACCTGACAACTGTTTTGTTGCCAAATGCGCGACCGAAGGAACGACACTATCGGCACTGCGATGCACTGCTGTACAAGGAATTGCCGACACGGGTTCAATTGTTGTTGAAGGTATGGATGTAGAAACGATTGTTGTTGTATTGTGGGTTGTTGTTCATGTGAAAATGGTTGTTGCGGCTGAAATTGCGAGGTAGGGTCAAACTGCACATTGGCGGTGGCTATGGTCACAACCATGGCAAGGAAGGCAAGGATGAGGAAGGTCTTCATAGTGGATTTGTGTTGAGTCCTGCTTGCTTGGCTTTGATGTTCGTACTATAGATATGTGAACGATGGATGATGGATGAGGATCTCTTGGGTGCATGTCTATTTATAGCTACAATTACATGATTTCTCTCCATTTTTACATTTGTTTTTTCGTAAAAGTTCATTGATGCATACCTATCTAACCATCTGTTATTTGTGTTTGGTGGCACTACTGACAAATTTATTTTTTGGATTCATCATCAAAGTTTATTTTTTCGTGCACATATAATCTAACTCTTGAGAAAGCTTATTAATTGATATGACTTATCACTTTCACTTTACATGTCAAAGCATGATCTATATTGATTTTTTTCAAAACAAACTTTGTACTGTTATTAAGTTGTTAAGTATCAATTAGATTAGTATGTATTGAGAAGTTTCTAATGTTGTTGCTTCTTACGATACGATAAATAAAGGTGTGAAATAATGATGTTGGCTATATTTAATTTTTGAACAAACATTTTGTTACTTGATACAATTTTAGGACAAACAAATTTCAAATACCCCTTTTATTTCAAGGTTTGTAATGCCACACAAGTTCTTAATGCATATCGGAATTTAGCAGTACATTACATGTGTAATTGAATTTTGGATTCCATTCATTTTCAAACTAATTAAATTTGTAAATAGTTCATACGAATATCTTCATAATCTCTCATTTTTCGCCGGCTTGGTCTAAGTTTTTTACGATTAAAAATTGGTTGCTCTCGGAGTGTGATTGTTGAGAATGATATTATTTGGACACCATATAATAAAAATATTGGTTTAATATCGTTACCAAACCATCAATTTGACAAACCATTCATTGTCTTAAAAACTATGTGTGTGTCTTTTAGTGATCTAACTATCTAGTTTCAATCAACGAAAATTTTGCACTTTAAAAGGAAGAATGATTAAGCGCAAAACAATATGTACAATCTTATTTTATACTAGTGCTTGAATTCCTATATATAGTGATAACTGATCAAGTTTACGAAAGCAAATACATTTGGATTAAAGAAATCTAAAATAGAAAATTCCACGCTAAGTATTGGTAGCATATGTACAATAAACAAAAAAGTGGGATAATTATAGCAAATATTGATGCCCCATATTTAATAAATTTTCACGGCTTACCAAAGTTGTTAGAGTGTGAGAAAATTATAGTTGCAATTAATACTTGAATACAGAAAGTATTACAAGTATTGATTATTTGGAATTTTTACCCGTAAAAACAATTAATATTCCAAACAAGCACGAGAGCACTAATTCCAAAACAAGTATGCGGTGATCATTTGAATTAATTAAACTTATATATTTATCTATTTGAAGATTTACTAGTATTTGATCTACCTTAATGACTTAAGTATCATGATCTAGCCAAACATTTTAATTTTGTCTATTTATACTTCATAATTTTGGATGAAGTATCGCACGAATGAACTCTATTTTGAAAAAGAAGGAGATCGTTCAAGACGGTTGCATAGCATAAGACTTGCTAATGAATTGTTAATTTGTAGTCCACACATTAATAGTACTTAAATCAACCATTTAACCATTTTTTTATTTCCTTTAACACATAAGATTTTCGTTAAAGATGAACAATATGACAACAATGCGAACAATATTATGCAAACACGAACTTTGTTTGCCTTTTATTCCCATGTTTGGACCAGTACTGGTTACCGTCACACATGTTGCTGATTGCAACATTTATTTTTCACTGCCACATACATTTATCTATTGTCCAAACAACGATGGTCCGCTTCCTTGTACAGATCTCTTCTCTGTCTCTCTCTTATAAGCCACCAAACTGACCAGTGGTGGTGAAGTAGTACGGAGGGACCTGCACGTTGCACATCGCCGGCAGGGTCTGCAGTGCAAATGTCCTCAGCGCTTCGAACTGAGCAATCTGCTGAGGCTGGATGAAGCCTTGGGTCACTTGTTGTTGTTGAGACTCAAAAAAATCTTGTTGTTTTTTATGTTGTTGTTGTTGTTGTTGTTGTTGTTGTTGTTGAGGTATCAAAAATCCTTGAGGCTGGAAGAAACCCTGTTGTTGTGGTTGGAAGAACGACTGTTGTCCTTGTCCGAATTTTTGTCCATGTCCATATTGTTGTCGTAGTCCAAATTGTTGTCTTTGTCCGTATTGTTGTTCTAATCCAAATTGTTGTCCTTGTCCGTATTGTTGTCCCTGTCCGAATTGTTGTTATTATTGTTGTTGTTGTTGTTGCAAGATGATGGCGTGCACGACGCTATGGATGGCCGGGGAGCGGAGCTGTTCGGTGATCTGCACCAGCTGTCGCCAGCATTGTTGTCGTATCACCTGACAACTGTTTTGTTGCCAAATGCGCGACCGAAGGAACGACACTATCGGCACTACGATGCACTGTTGTACAAGGAATTGCCGACACAGGTTCAATTGTTGTTGAAGGTATGGATGTAGAAACGATTGTTGTTGTATTGTTGGTTGTTGTTTTTCATGTGAAAATGGTTGTTGCGGCTGAAATTGCGAGGTAGGGTCAAACTGCACATTGGCGGTGGCTATGGTCACTGCCATGGCAAGGAAGGCAAGGATGAGGAAGGTCTTCATAGTGGATTTGTGTTGAGTCCTGCTTGCTTGGCTTTGATGTTCGTACGATAGATATGTGAATGATGGATGATGGATGAGGATCTCTTGGGTGCATGTCTATTTATAGCTACAATGACATGATTTCTCTCCATCTTTACATTTGTTTTTTCGTAAAAGTTCTTTGATGCATACCTATCTAACCATTTGTTATTTGTGTTTGTTGGCACTACTGACAAATTTATTTTTTGGATTCATCATCAAAGTTTATTTTTTCGTGCACATATAATCTAACTCCCGAGAAAGCTTATTAATTGATATGACTTATCACTTTCACTTTACATGTCAAAGCATGATCTATATTGATTTTTTTCAAAACAAACTTTGTATTATTATTAAGTTTTTAAGTATCAATTAGATTAGAATGTATTTAGAAGTTTGTAATGTTGTTGGTTCTTACGATACGATAAATAAAGGTGTGAAGGAATGATGTTGGCTACATTTAATTTTTGAACAAACATTTTGTTACATGATACAATTTTAAGACGAACTAGAAAGCAAACAAATTTCAAATACCCCTTCTATTTCAAGGTTTGTAATGCCTCACGAGTTCTTAATGCATATCGGAATTTAGCAGTACATTACATGTGTAACTGGATTTTGGATTCCATTCATTTTTAAACTAATTAAATTAGTAAATAGTTCATACAAATATCTTCCTAATCTCTCATTTTTCGCCGGCTTGGTCTAAGTTTTTTACGATTAAAAATTGGTTGCTCTCGGAGTGTGATTGTTGAGAATGATATTATTTGTACACCATATAATAAAAATATTGGTTTAATATCGTTACCAAACCATCAATTTAACAAACCATTTATTGTCTTAAAAACTATGTGTGTGTCTTTTAGTGCCCTATTTATCTAACTATCTAGTTTCAATTCAACGAAAAAATTTGCACTTTAAAAGGAAGAATGATTAAGCGCAAAACAATATGTACAATCTTATTTTATACTAGTGCTTGAATTCCTATATATAGTGATAATTGATCAAGTTTACGAAATCAAATACATTTGGATTAAAGAAATCTAAAATGAAAAATTCCACGCTAAGTATTGGTAGCATATGTACAATAAACAAACAAGTGGGATGATTATAACAAATATTGATGCCCCATATTTTATAAATTTTCACGGCTTACCAAAGTTGTTAGAGTGTGAGAAAATTATAGTTGCACTTAATACTTGAATACAGAAAGTATTACAAGTATTGATTATTTGGAATTTTTACCCGTAAAAACAATTAATATTCCAAACAAGCACGAGAGCACTAATTCCAAAACAAGTCCGCGGTGATCATTTGAATTAATTAAACTGATATATTTATCTATTTGAAGATTTACTAGTATTTGATCTACCTTAATGACTTAAGTATCATGATCTAGCCAAACATTTTAATTTTGTCTATTTATACTTCATAATTTTGGATGAAGTATCGCACGAATGAACTCTATTTTGAAAAAGAAGGAGATCGTTCAAGACGGTTGCATAGCATAAGACTTGCTAATGAATTGTTCATATGTAGTCCACACATTAATAGTACTTAAATCAACCATTTACCCATTTTGTTTTATTTTTATTTCCTTTAACACATAAGATTTTCGTTAAAGATGAACAATATGACAACAATGCGAACAATATTATGCAAACACGAACTTTGTTTTCCTTTTATTCCCATGTTTGGACCAGTACTGGTTACTGGCACACATGTTGCTGATTGCAACATTTATTTGTCACTGCCACATACATTTATCTATTGTCCAAACAACGATGGTCCGCTTGCCTTGTACAGATCTCTTCTCTGTCTCTCTCTTATAAGCCACCAAACTGACCAGTGGTGGTGAAGTAGTACGGAGGGACCTGCACGTTGCACATCGCCGGCAGGGTCTGCAGTGCAAATGTCCTCATCGCTTCGAACTGAGCAATTTGTTGAGGCTGGATGAAGCCTTGGGCCACTTGTTGTTGTTGAGACTCAAAAAAACCTTGTTGTTTTTGATGTTGTTGTTGCTGTTGTTGAGGTATCAAAAATCCTTGAGGCTGGAAGAAACCCTGTTGTTGTGGTTGGAAGAACGACTGTTGTCCTTGTCCGAATTTTTGTCCATGTCCATATTGTTGTCGTAGTCCAAATTGTTGTCTTTGTCCGTATTGTTGTTCTAATCCAAATTGTTCTCCTTGTCCGTATTGTTGTCCCTGTCCGAATTGTTGCTGCTGTTGTTGTTGCAAGATGATGGCGTGCACGACGCTATGGATGGCCGGGGAGCGGAGCTGTTCGGGGATCTGCACCAGCTGTCGGCAGCATTGTTGTCTTATCACCTGACAACTGTTTTGTTGCCAAATGCGCGACCGAAGGAACGACACTATCGGCACTGGGATGCACGGTTGTACAAGGAATTGCCGACACGGGTTCAATTGTTGTTGAAGGTATGGATGTAGAAACGATTGTTGTTGTATTGTTGGTTGTTGTTGTTCATGTGAAAATGGTTGTTGCGGCTGAAATTGCGAGGTAGGGTCAAACTGCACATTGGCGGTGGCTATGGTCACCGCCATGGCAAGGAAGGCAAGGATGAGGAAGGTCTTCATAGTGGATTTGTGTTGAGTCCTGCTTGCTTGGCTTTGATGTTCGTACTATAGATATGTGAACGATGGATGATGGATGAGGATCTCTTGGGTGCATGTCTATTTATAGCTACAATTACATGATTTCTCTCCATCTTTACATTTGTTTTTTCGTAAAAGTTCATTGATGCATACCTATCTAACCATCTGTTATTTGTGTTTGGTGGCACTACTGACAAATTTATTTTTTGGATTCATCATCAAAGTTTATTTTTTCGTGCACATATAATCTAACTCTTGAGAAAGCTTATTAATTGATATGACTTATCACTTTCACTTTACATGTCAAAGCATGATCTATATTGATTTTTTTCAAAACAAACTTTGTACTATTATTAAGTTTTTAAGTATCAATTAAATTAGAATGTATTTAGAAGTTTGTAATGTTGTTGGTTCTTACGATACGATAAATAAAGGTGTGAAAGAATGATGTTGGCTACATTTAATTTTTGAACAAACATTTTCTTACATGATACAATTTTAAGACGAACTAGAAAGCAAACAAATTTCAAATACCCCTTTTATTTCAAGGTTTGTAATGCCTCACGAGTTCTTAATGCATATCGGAATTTTGCAGTACATTACATGTGTAATTGGATTCCGGATTCCATTCATTTTTAAACTAATTAAATTAGTAAATAGTTCATACGAATATTTTCATAATCTCTCATTTTTCGCCGGCTTGGTCTAAGTTTTTTACGATTAAAAATTGGTTGCTCTCGGAGTGTGATTGTTGAGAATGATATTATTTGTACACCATATAATAAAAATATTGGTTTAATATCGTTACCAAACCATCAATTTAACAAACCATTTATTGTCTTAAAAACTATGTGTGTGTCTTTTAGTGCCCTATTTATCTAACTATCTAGTTGCAATTCAACGAAAAAATTGCACTTTGAAAGGAATAATGATTAAGCGCAAAACAATATGTACAATCTTATTTTATACTAGTGCTTGAATTCCTGTATATAGTGATAATTGATCAAGTTTACGAAATCAAATACATTTGGATTAAAGAAATCTAAAATGGAAAATTCCACGCTAAGTATCGGTAGCATATGTACAATAAACAAACAAGTGGGATAATTATAGCAAATATTGATGCCCCTTATTATATAAATTATAAAAAACGAAAAAGCAACATCCAAAACAAATAAAAGGAAAAAGATAAAGAAACAGAAAAAATAAAAATAAAAATAAACTGAAACAGGAAAACAGGAAACAGAAGAAAAAAATAAGTCAGACCTAATTATGCCAGCCCACCTCATCACGGAGGGGTGTGCGGGAGCGATTAGCTCTGGAACGGGTATCGCTAGGTAGAGGGTTGTCTTTCTGAAGGGCAAATCTGTCGCTCGCGCGTCCCTGGTCACCCGCCACGTGTAGCCTTTTCGTGGTCCCGCACGTGACCTGATACCGCCACGTGGACACGCAAATTAAGCAAACGGTTCCGCGCATGCCCAGATCCGGATTCAAATTCAGATCTAGTGAATCTATTATTAGATTTGTATAAAATACAAATTAATATAGTACAGTAACGCATAACGGGATGTACAGCAACGCAGACCGGGTTGTATAACAATGCATACCGGTTTGTATAACAACACATATCTGTTTGTACGTACAACAACACAGACCTGGTTGTACAGCAACCCAGACCGTGTTGTACAGCAACGCAGAGCGCGTTGTACAGCAACAAAATCCGGATTGTACAGCAACACACAGACCGGGTTGTACAGCTACAGAGAACATGGTGTACGTACAACTACATTCGGGTTGTACGAACAAGTACACCTAACAGGTTGTACGTACAAATATACAATTCAGTTTGTATGTACGACTACACTTAGTTTGTACAAACCATACATAATCTGAAGTACAATTTTTTTATCGAAACATATCAATATGGGATCTAGTTTTGAATATCTCGACGTGAGGAGTTCAAAAGTGAAAACGGTTCGTAAATCGGATAAACGGTTCTCAAGATATTTCGTTTTCAAAAAACGAATATCAAAATAAATGCATGTATAACCCTCTGCCCACCACGAGGGAGACGCCACTTGTCACCACGTGGAGAAAATGTGGAAACAGAAACGAATAAAATTACGACACTTGTCAGCATCGGAACGCACGCGTGTCGACCTTCATGAAGTAAACCCTTTTTTTAAGAATTTTCCTCCGGACCTGGTCGTGAAATAGATTTTGCCTAGACAGCTCCAGTTAGGTTAGCCAACCATCCGCTAGGTTCTATGCGGCACATAGCTCTTTTTTGTTCTTGGGCCGGGGCCCATCTTGAGCATTTCTGTTTTGGTGCTGAACGGTTTTGACTTTTGACTAGCATGAATTGTACTACTCACATTTTTCCACTAGCATAAAATGTTTTCTGATCTCTTTAACCGTGATCACGAGAAATATCTTCCCAGCCGGTACTTCCAGAATATAGTTGCCGCCAAATACGACGACATTCTTCGCACTCTCCACCGACCGCCTTCCCAAATCTCGTGCATGTAGCAACTAACCTGTGGTTGGATGGTTAGCAGAGTGGTTGAACTCTCAACACATCAGAGTTTAAACACCAGATTTGACGTCTGTATGTTGCATTTAGGCGGAATATTCTTTCAGTGGGAGGCGACGTTCCCGTCGACAGCGAGTTACTCGTGCTGACTTCGTCAATCTCAAGACTCAATCCGCCGGCTGCTCATAGAGATACGGTGTGCGTGCATACGTTCTTTGGGTGACACGTATATGTGAGTGTCTCTGTTTATAGTGTGTTTCTCAAAAAAAGAAACTCTTGCACGTAGTCCTGCCAATAATGCACTTGTGCACCGGCCAGTTTAGTCTTCTTTTCTTCCCAAAAAGAAGGCGCACTTGTTCCTACAGATCTCAAACTAAAGTACACCGAGTCTCCAACGCCAAGATGAAGTCACAAGCTGCACGCGGTGGTTGACGGCATGAGAAAATATGAGAAAACTCCCATGCATCTATCACGGGATTGGTTCTCCGTGTGGACGGAGGAGAAGCAGCACACAGGATGGGCGTGCTGCAAACTCTCCGGTGTTCGTAGTACCTAGCTTTCCAAAGTTGGGCATGAAAATCACAAGGAAGCTGCAGCCAAGAACAAAAGCGACCTTGTTTGCTTTCTTTAAGGCATATTCATTCTGTGGTTAGCCCATCGATCATCAGCTAGCTACTACCACTTGAATAATCAAAGGAGATACTGGAAATTTGGGGTGTTAAAGAGCCAATGTGCACCCTGGGGCATGTGTCCTTTGTGGCCTAACTGGAATACTTTCTCCATATCATTTCACATTGCTTCCTTTCCTTGGCTGTTTAGCTTTGCTTTGTACTCCCCAACATTCCTCTAGTGCTAGCTCCACATTGCCGAGTTCTTTTCTCCGGATCTTCCTTTCGATCGCATGCTTGTTTTCCGCAAGTTTGCTTTCATGTGCTTTCCGAGCTAAAAACTTTGATCATGACATGCATGAGCAAAGTTGTACACATGCATTCCCATTTCCTCACTATAAATACAACCTTGCAGCCTCAGGACAAGGCCCATGAATCCGAGAACTCCTGCCTCATCTCATTGAAACATTCATGCCAAGCCTGAGGCTCCAAAGCTCACTAGTTGGTGTCGTCCTTGATCCACAGCCACAGCTTGTCCACCTCCTAGTAGCATCAAAGATGAAGATCGGCAAGGCCCCGGCTCTTCTGAAGAAGGTGGTGACATTGTGCAAGAGCAAGACCAGCGTGCTCACAGCCAGGTTCCTCTTCCTCGCCTCGCTCCGCCGCAGAATGGTCACCGTCGGTGCCGTCTCCCATAGGATCCAGGTGCTCGCGGCCGCCGCCGACCGGGTGAAGGGTGCCAGGGTGGACTGTCACAAGGCTCTCGTGGCGCGCAAGCTTGAGAAGACGCCGGCGATCCATGGTGGGGAGATTGTTGGCAATCTCTCTCGCCAATTGGCACTGTTCGATGAAGAGAATAAAGATGATGCTGGCTGCCCTGACTGGACACTCCACCCCATCTTTAATGATAACAACAACTGTTGTTACACCGACGAGTGCGAGGTCGATGGTGATGAGGATGATGATGTGCTCCTCGATGCGTGCTATGAAGATGATGGCGATGAACCGTCCATCATGGATGTAATCAGGACCAACCGAGAGGTTGAAGGGTTGGAATTCAACATTGACGATGAGATCGATCAGGCTGCTGATATGTTCATCACAAGGTTCCGTCAGAGGATGAATCACAGCATCTAGCGGTATTCTGTTTTCAGATATATCTCTACCAGATTGCAGTGGCCAAGGCTGAGCTTATACAGTATACAGACAGATTAGATGCATGGGTTGGTGACTTGGTGTGAGACTGATATATCGCTGGGAGGAAGGAAATGGACATATGACGTCCGCAGGACTGCAGGAGGATAATATTTTTGTTAGGTAGCGACATGCTAGTTTAAGTCTAGGGCTAGTAATATTTGTAACCAAACTTTTCTGAAGTTGTGGAGAAGAAGACGTGTGGAAGTCACAATTTTTCAAGCACTACATCTGCATACAATGGCTCTTAACCACGTGTGGTCGCTAACTCGCTATAAACTCTTAGCTTAGCAACATGGTGTTACATAAATGGGTGTTGCATATGTCAAAAAATATTTTCAGGCAAGGTTTTCTTGCACTACGATACCGATAACGGCTAGCTACACGGAGTGTTACGTGGTCCAGCGAGAACTTGCCCACGGTAGGATGGCTAAGAGCAATGACACTGATGTTTCTCATTAAAATGCAATATTCTTTGGTGGTAGACGGCATTTCTGTTGATAACGAGGTGACTATGGTGACTCGTCGATCTCAAGAGCCGATTCACCGGCTTAGATTTTTGAGGTGCTCATTGGAAAAGGGTGTACATTCATTCATAGGGAGAGTGTATGCTTGTGCTTATAAGCAAGGGCACTACTGGGCGATATTATCAACAATGCAGACGTAACAAGCCAAGTTACCAAGTGGAGTATCGAGCTAGCTGCCTTCGATATTTTGTACAAGACCAGAAGAACCATCAAGACTCAAGTCCTAGCAGACTTTATCGTCGACTGGACTGAAGTAATGGAGGAGACACCCCTCGCTGAGTCAGAATACTAGGTAATGTACTTTGACGGATCAAAGATGCTCAAAGACTAGGATAGTCTTACGAACAACTAAGGGTGACAAACTCAGCTACGTGTTACAGATACACTTTAAAGTAACCAACAATGTGACAGAGTACAAAGCACTACTCCATGGCCTACACGTCACAAAGGATTTTGCCGTCAATAGGATCCTTTGCTATGGAGACTCAGATCTCGTCCCAGTGAGAACTTGCCCACGGTAGGATGGCTAGGAGCAATCACACTGGTGTCTCTCATTAAAACGCAATATTGTTCTATGGTAGACGACATTCATGTCGACAACGAGAAGACTGTGATGACTCGTCAATCTCATGAGCCAACCCACCTCCTTAGATTTTCAAAGGTGCTAATTGAAATAGGATGTGCGTGCGTTCGTAAGGAGAGTGTATGCGTGTGTTTATAAGCATCAAGTATTTTGTTTAGTTAAAAAAACTATGTTGTCTAGCTATCCATCATCGGAGGCCAAAAAAATATGAGGCCACATTCTAAGTGGTTGTTTAAACTTGTTGACAACTAGGGTAGGATCTTCTACATATTAGAAAGTAGGATCAAAAGCATTTTCTCATGTAGGGTGGATTTCGGGAGACTCCCACTTTGGGCGATCAAAATGAAGTTGGAGTATATGTTCCTCCAACGGGGAAGGATCACTATCAAAGACGGTTCTTGAATGAGACTTTCGGAAGACCCATTCCTATCAAACGCGCCCTTATATATAGGCCGTGTAATTGGTATCTTTTTAATATTTATATTTTTTGTCAGAAAAACCCCACATTTTTGTTTTTTTTTTGTATCTCACAAACATGTTACGATAGAAAGTTAAGGGTGCCCCACGATCAGATGGGGTGTTAGTGTAGTTGAACCACGGCTTGCATTGCAGAACTTCCGATTGGAATATTTGGAATCCATCAAGTTGGTGAAACTTTTCAAGAAAATTTTCATTAACATTAAACAATATAATATTATTACTATCTATACATTATGATATTTACAATGATACATTCTTTTTATAAATCTCTATTTTAAAATTTAAAATAAATATTAAAAAAACCCTAGATGTAGATAATGTCGAACTCCACTAGTGAGCAAAAAAACCAATGCAAATTAGTTTATATTTCTAGACCACACAAAATAGTAGATCTGGATTTTTTTTCAAAATGTGCACTTTGACCTCGCCACATCGGCAAATCTATATTATTTTTCTTTGTGTAGGATAAATTATTCGCTATTGGTTTTTTCACACTAATATAGTCCATCATTATCTACATCAAGGAATCTGTAACTTAATATTTAAAATTTAATTTCTTTTTTGAATTTTCAAAATAAATGTCTCTATGTAAACCGAGCTCGAAAAGGACACACTCTATAATTTTAAACTTATGTGTTTTTACTTCTCAAATTTGTATGATCTAGGGTGCAGAGCTGGGCCAATCTGTGTGGTTCATGTCCTTTCAAAAAACGATGTTGGGCTTAGCCTTCATCCCAACCCAGATGACACTCAAATGTAGCTCATGACACTCAAATGTAGCCCATTTATTTACTACCCTGATCTTAACCATTTATCACTCCAACAATTCAACATAGATAACCCGTTAACTCACCTTCCCCTAAAAAAGAAGCCTACCAGTTAACTACACCTAGAAAAGAAAAGGCCTGCCGGTGGACTTAAATGTATTTTTAACATTTCTCAGAGTAATTTTCTATGATTGTGGGGACAACTGTCCTAAATCTGCATGTGTACATTGTAATCTTTTTTCTGTTTAATATAATCTAGACGTAAGATGTTAAGAAAAAAAAGGTATCCAGCCCGAGAAGAGAGAACACCGATAGGGGCTGCCCACCAAAAAGAACATGAGCTACGAGACCCTTAAAATAACAAGGTAATTGTCCTTAAATATATATGACATGAACAAACAAATCACTACTTCAGAGAATTAGACATATGAAATGTGCCTAGTAGTCTAGCTCACTGTGCCACACAGCCGTTGCCTCACGACGTCGTGTCCTGCACCACCGTGCGGTCCACGTGGTATGTTAGTCAAAACCATTAATCGCTGCTACAGGTGCTAGAATTTTCGTTTGATATCTTGCTCGTGTCCTAGGGCATCGCCACAAGTTTATGGCCCTTTTTGTATTTTTTAAAGGAGGAATTACATGTCCTCTGTATCAAAGAGATGTATACGATGAACGTAATTTATTTAATTTATCCAATAAAGATAGAGAAAGAGCTTTTCAATAATCATACAAACCGGAGCCGCCAAACAATGTAACAGTGCACCACAACTAGCACAAACGATAGAGAAGACAACGAGGGATTTATACCACGGTCACACCTGCAGCTCACCGGCTAAATCGAGAGGTAGCGTCGCTTCCGAAGTCGTGTCCGCCATTTACCGTTTGCCGATGGAGGATGTGTTGCCGTATTGTTGTCATCACACCTCGCACGAGAGAAGAGCATGCATCATCATGGATGTTGTGGTCTGTGTTGATAAACCATGCTGCTGTTTTTATCTGAAACTGTTAGGTGTTAGTCTGAATTTGCTGTTAGGTGTTAGTCTGAATTTGCTGTTAGGTGTTAGGTTCAGTTTCGTCAGTTTTGTCAGTTTCGTCAGTCAGACTTAGTCGTTTTTCTGTTAGAGTTTGGCTCGTTACAACAAAATGGAGCGAGTCGCACGGGATCAGATCTGTTCGTGGGATGGCACGAACGCCAGGAACATGGTCACGTAATTTCCTTTATAAGAGATGGAATAGACAACAGAAAAGATGCGGAGTTTTGAGCAGCACAAACACCTTGTCTTGTTCATTCTTCAGTTCGCGAGCGACAGTCTGCGCGTCATTGTTGTTGTCACGCTGCGTATGTATTTGTAGTGTACCACTCGCGATTTATCGATGGCACTGGAGCAGCAAAGCGCTCGCAGGACAACAAGATGCACAACACAAAAAGCTAGGTACTCCATAATTTTTTAGGTGAGACGCACACAGGATCGATATCGGCTAGGTTGCTGCAGCCTGCAACTTTCCGTCTTTCCTCTCAGCGGCCGGCCCCGGCCTTGAAAAACTTCGACATGAATCACAAGGAAATAAAAACCCAAAAGCTAGAACAGCCGCCCCCGGTTTGATATCATTTTGTAACGGATATATTGGCAATTTGGGAGCCCAAAGAACCAACCACCAGCACCCTGGCCCGGGCGTGTGTGCTCTTTACGACCTAATTGAGCTCTTACTTTCTCCATGTCTTTACTCGCTCCTATCACATTGCTAGCTTTCTTGCGTTCATGTTGCTTCCACGGCTAACACTCACATAGTGCCAACTCCACATGCCAAATTTTTATCTTCAAATGTAGCTTTCATGTGTATATATATATATGTTGTCTTTGCTTCCGAATGTTCATTCCATATGCTTTGGACTACGTACCAAAAGCTTGATCATGACATGACCATAGATGCACGTACCTTACACGCCCAGTTTCTGGCTATAAATACACCCTTGTGGCTTCAGGACAAGGCCCATGAATCAGAAACCTGAAACCTCTTGAGCTAGCCACACTGTCTCATCTCCAATCAGCACATCCTGTCATCTTCTCATGCCAAGCCTGAGGCTGACACCACAGCTCCTGAGTCATTCTCCTTGACTTCCCATATCCAAGATGAAGATGGGAAACCTCAAGAAGGTGGCCTCGTTGTGCAAGAGCAAGACCGTCGTCCTCACGGCCAGGCTCCTCGTCCTCGCCTCGATCCGCCGCAGGACTGCCACGGTCGGCGCCATCTCGCACACGATCCACACGCTCATGGTGGCCGCCGATGAGGCGGTGGACTGCGGGAAGGCTATCGCCGTGCCGCGCAATGGGTTGGCAGCAGGCGGCAAGAAGCCGGCCGTCCATCACGGTCACGTCGACGTTGATATCTCTAACCAGCTGGCATTGTTCCATCAAGATGATGGTGTCTGCCCTAACTGGACACTGCACTCCATCTTTGACGATGATAATTCTCACTACAACGACGAGTTTGAGGTTGACGATAGCGATGTTGATGATGGTGATCACAACATGTTTGAATTAGTGTGTGATGATGACCACAGTGAGGATGAGCCATCGGTCATGGATGTAATTAGGAGTAACCGGGAGGTGGAGGGGTTGGAGTTCAACGTTGACGATGAGATCGACCAGGCCGCCGACATGTTCATCACTAGGTTCCGGAACCGGTTGAGCCAGAGTTTGTAGTGATCTAGCTTGTTTTTTCGATTCTTATCGCACTGACCAAGTGACAATAGATTGATGGTGGGTGTAACACCAAATGAGATCGGTATACTGTAGCTATAGCTAGCGATGCTGCAGGGTCATGGACTCATGGTGAGCAGCTTGTGGTTGTGTGCATATTCATATGACAAGTGTTCCTGTAAAATATTGGTGTACCAGTTTTCTCACGAGATGTCTGATGTTTCTTGTTTTTCTAGTGAAATTTATGCATCTTCCTTCTAATATTTCTTTGGGTAAGACAAATGGGATAGTGCAGTGAAATTTAATTTAGCTGGATATTTCACATGTGTTTGACACTTGATATGTACTATCCTTCCATGCATGGACCTTTGGTGTCCTTCTCTAAGCTCTTTCCGCATGCATCATATGAACATAAGATATTACTCCCGCATAAGGTGCATAACAACAGGTTGTCCCAAAAATGACACAAAGTGATGCAGAATTACAGAGCTCACATAATCTGCGGTTATTATTTCTCTCCTGATTAAATATATTGACATATCTTCCTGGCCAAAAAAAAGTAAAACTTTCAGATAAATTGCAAGTTCTAAGGTAAATCATCCAACATTGCAATTAGTGGTTCAAACACTAGCAGTGGTATTCTTGCAAAAAGGGAGAAAAGGTAACAGTAGTGAGTGGTGACTGGTGATCGACTTGGTGAGTGTGAGTGATAGCTAAGTTGCTCCAATTATTCACTTAAGTAACAATGAATTATAAAGCTTGATAGAGAATCAGTGTACCGTTACATTGATGATATATTACTAAAATGACCAAGGACCTAAAGGCGACCCCACCATGGATGGAGTGATTTTAAGCATAAGGGAATGGGATAAATATATCAAAATATCCCCTCAAGTGCCTATCGAAATCACAATAAAAGATAATAAATAGTGTCTTCTGATTTTGGTTATCCAATACGGAGTCTTTAATTTGTGGCAGACATATTGGTAGCTGCTTGAAATAATTAGAGACTTGTCTAGGGACTCAGTGCGACAACCATCAATGCAATTGGTTGAAATAATTTGAGTATCTGATTGGGGGATTCAGTGTGAGGATATGTAGAAGTGTTATGTCATACTAGACCATGAAGATCACCCAACCATCTTTTTTTAGAACACACTAATTTCTTCGTGTCAAGAAATTCCAGTTAATTTTGTAAACGAGTATTACGAGAGATGGTCGTAAGAAGGATGTATCATCAGCCTTACCTTTTGTGTAGTACTCTACGCACATGAAAGCCGAAAAGAACAAACATATATTTGTGAGATGGTATGCATATGTCAAAATAACCGTGAAAAGAAATGCAAGCAGTCAGCATTTGTTGGTGAGCTGGTCATGCATCTCATACACTGACTCAATCTCCAAGTATCTTTCAAATTACAACGAAATAACAACTTTCATCATCCAATTAAAGAAATACGAGAATACCCATAGATCGGACTGCGGCGCACATTGTTAGCCACTGTTGATAACCTAAGAAGACCCACCTTCCTGCTTCAGTCCTCGCCATGTTCCATGCGGACATGGTGATTGACCTCCGAATTTTTTGGAAGTTTCACCAGACCTACCTGGGATGGGCTGGGTACAAAACGTGAAAGCCTTCCTAAATAAATTAAATAGGACTAATCAATTATTCAAATCAATGACTATAAAATTTGGACTCAATGGTACTTGATGTTATCCGAGTACCATTCCTAAGCACTGTGAACGAGCTTTTATAAGTAACAACATTTTGTCTTATTATGCATATTCTTTATGTTCACACTTTTTGTTATATTCGCGTATACATTGAGAGGGCCTAAAAAATAACCGAGAGTCGTTTTGGTGCCCAGAGGGGTACGTGCACACGCAGCGGTTGCTCGACACGTGTCGTTTTGGTCAAACCTTTGTTAGTAACTAATCTTCCTTCACATGCATGTTGTGAGGAGCAAAGTGAGAAATTAGTAACATATCAGCACATGACGAGTAAAAAAACCACTCCCGCCAATAATTAGGATCAAAAGCACCCCATGTGCCACAAAAATCCAAACAATCAGCACATGGTGCGCTCCAGACACTCTCTATCTCCTCAAACACGGATCTCAAAGCAAATAACTAAGTTTTAGATGTTTGAAATCAAGAAAACGTCATAGAGACTACCTTGAGAACCAAACAACAAAACCTTCAGATATTTTTTTTACGAATTTCTCTCTTGTAAATATGTTTTGTGTTCAGCAATGTACTACTGTACTAGTTATGGGCCAAGCCCATCGCCCATCACCTTTTTTTTCTGAGAGAAATCCATGGATACTTGACATTCCTCGTCAAGTGTTGGCGCGTGGGCTCTTCCCCACTCCGATCCCCAAATTGCGTTTCTTCTACGCCTCTCCAAACCCTAGCTTCCGCGGCGGGCGCCGGCTACCGGAGAATTCCTCCCAGTCGAGACGTCAATCGTATATCCTGACCAAGGTACCCCCTCCATCGAACTTCTTCTTTGACGCAAACCCGTGATCTCGCCTGCTCTTTCCAAATCATCATCTCACCTCTTCTTCCCCTGGCGGATGCAAGATGTTGGGCGAAAGCCAGCTGCCCATGCCGGCGGCGCATGTCGGTCAGAAGCGGCGTTGGGACACAAGCTACGAAGAAGTTCGACGAGTTATGCATATTGTTTATTAGCCTTTCGTTTTTGTTCACCACAAAGCATCAAAGAACACCGGATCACTTTACTTGTTTTGCAGGTACTCCGATCTGCAGCACCGAAGAACAACACCTCCCTATGGAGGTCGCAGATATCACTGGGAGTCCAATTTGTGACGAAGAGGAGGAGCAACCCCCTCCGGAGACAGCAGCTGCCGCTGGCGGTCCGGTCTCCAACATGGAGGAAGGGACTGAGGATGATCCTGTGTCTGCCCGCGATGAGATTCCAGTGTGGGACAGCGATGATGATAGTGGGGTTATACTCAAGACAAGGCCTGAACTTGAGAAGCTTCACATTGACAGGCTCAAAACCATCATGGAATTGGAACCAAAGAAGAATCTTTGGGTCCCGACCCGCTTCTGCAGCATCAACATAGCCGAATTTGACCTTGATAAAGAGTGTGAGTATCTTTTACAACCATTTCATTGATATCCCCACTACTTTTTGGATCGGCGTTGATTGGATATGCATATACTGATGGTGATGTAAATTTCAGTTCAGCTGTATCTATTCTGAACATAACCTAGCATCTTTTTGGTGTTTCTGAATTATGTCTCTTGTCCTTGATTTACAGCCAAGTTTGGCCTTGGGCCGCCGCTTGATAGTAATATAACTCCTGACTTGGAGATGCGCATGGTGCCGTTAGGGGTCAATGTCATTTCTGTGAAAGTAATTGAATCGGATCTGGGTTACCCAATCAGCGTATTTGGTACTGTTCTGGCAAGGGATATGATTGACTACAGATGTGTCTATCTGTTCAGACGTGAAAGGGAAGATCCCCAAATCATCTACACCAAGGTGTGCACCAGTATCCCTTGTTTCTTTAGCTTCTGCGCACTCGTCTGTACTCAATCTGCGTTTCTTGGATATGAACCCTTTTTCATCAGGTCCTGCTCTGCCAGCACCCATTTGTTCATGTTTACAGGAATGTTTCTTGATACTATAATTCTAGGTTGCAGGTAGCACTATTCTGGAGCTTAACATCATATTGACATTTAATTAAAAACATTGATAGGGATTGCAGCTTACTGTTCTTTCATGCTTTACCTATCGCAGCTTACGATTGCCAATCCATTATCTGTAAAAGTGTTTCCTAAATATTTGACTGTAATTGTCATGCACCACTCAAATTTGGTGCCTTTTTATTTATGTATGAGATTTTTCATGTAGGTCTTGTCACTTGTTTAAGCATGTTGCCTTTTAATTTCCTGCGAGATTTAGTTGATTCTTTCTACATTGTGGTGGGGTTACTTGTTTACCTGGCTGTTGCTAGATTTTATAGTCACTGTAGACCTGCAGCTGCGGATTGATGATCCCCAGGCTAGTTAAACACTTAAACAACATTAGTTTGAATTGTTTGAGTTTATCAGACTTCTCAAGATTGTTTTGGTTATCATGTCCTATTATGTAAACATGTGTTTATGTTTTGTAAATTATTGTGCAGGATGATGCACTAACACTGACAGGTCCACGACGAGGATTAGTTCCACCAGAAAACATGTATTTTGAGTTTAGTCTAAAGGTGAAGGGTGATCCTGACAAAGATTTCAGCAAAGGCGTAATAGAGCATCATGTTGTTCCCTCTGGACCAATTACCAGGGTGCTGACTAGTTGGCTGAGTAGAGTGGAGTTGGTGTTTGTACCTATTAAATATCCAGTGGCAGCTAGTCTTCAAGTCAAGATTTTGAAGGGACCACCTTTCGCTGGCAAAGTAATTGCTGGGATTAGTGAAAATACTGAGACTCATATGATTTTGTATGATAGTAGAGGTATGAAAGGCGGTGGTACTTCGTTGAGTTGTGGAGATGATGGCTCACTTGTGTTAAGTCGTAATTTGGTGGCTGTCCCTGTCCCTAGATACTATGATGATGAAGATGAAATTGTGCTCCATGTTCGCTTCCTTGATCATGATGATGATGTTGACGATGAGGATGCAGGCACTTTGGTCATTCTGCAATACCCTAATGTAGAGCAAGTTTGCAGTCAAGGCTCCTGTGAGATGCAAGTGAAGGTTGTTTGGACTAGTATCCTGAACAAACCGAGGGCGAAATATATCTTTACGAGAGGGACCAGAATGCCCAGAGCTTACACTTGCCCTGATTATGAACCTCTGTTTTGATGGTAGGGGTGTTTTGTTTTTGACAAATCAAAGCTTTATTCACATAATGGCCGTACCGTTTACAATCAGAGATGATGAATAAATCTAGGTACTTCCGATTCCCACTAGTTGAAAACTTGAAATGCTAGAATCTAGTGCGATCTTAGCTAGAGTAACAGACTAACAGCTACCTTGTTTGCCTCACGATTACAATGCTGGAACTGATTTCTGGCAAAACCTCTAGTCAACTGAACACATTCAGCATAGACTACCGCGTCACTCCCATAATAGCTTGACTGTCATATCAATTGATCAACGAAATGTATCATATTAATGCAGAAGTTGGGGTTTCAACTTTCTTTGTCGGAGAACAACCTACCTAGACCTCGGGCCAGCACGTTTCAAAAAAAGCACGGCACGGTAGGCAATCGGCCGTGTCCGGACCGGCACGCGTGCCGCAGCTCGACTTTAGGCACGGCACAGGGGGCATGAATAGGGCCCACCGGCACGGTAGGCCCGGCCCGTTAGGCCCGTCGTTTTATCTGTTTTTTCCTTTTCTGATTTTTATCCTAAAATAATTAAAAATAGGTAATAAATAAATAAATAAAATGCTAATAGTGCCGTGTCGTGCCGGCTCGCATACTTCAAATCGAGGAGCGGCCCGGCCATTAACGGGACCGGGGCGTGCCACGGTATTGTGCCGTGTCGTGTCAAAAAAGTCGTGCTTTGGCTTGGCCCATTTGGTATCAGATTATAACCTAATTTGTAAACCATGCCGGTTTCAAACAAATTTGTAACCATGTCTAGACTCTGGACATCGTAATTTATTTGCCCAAGGTGACAGTATTGAAGTCGTTGTAGTACGTGCCAACCGATCCACATGGAGCAAGGTTTTTAATCGCTCGCGCTATTTGAAATAGCGCAACCTTGCAAAAAAAACGCTATGAACGAAATAGCATGCTAATAACGTGCTATTTTACAAAATAGCGTGTCACGAAACATTGTTCAGATTTCAGCTTATAGCAATAGAAATGACAGATTCCAGCAGATAAAAGTCTAAAACTAAGGCGAGGAGGCGACGGCGACCAGCGGAGGCGATGCGGCGAGCAGAGGAGGCGGCAAGAGGCGGCCGGCCGTGGCTGGAGGAGACGGGCGAGGGCGACGCACCGGTGGCCACCGCTACCGCTCGGTAGGTTTGGTCGGTCGAGGGCGAGAGAGTTAGGGTTCGCTCGGTCGAGGGCGAGGGCTATAGCGATGTGGTTAGGGTTACTGGACCTAAAAGCACAAAAGAATAGTGGGGTGGTGTTAAATTCTTCTGAAAAATAGCGCCGCGTCGAAAAAATAGCGCCAATACGCGTTATAGCGTGAAATTACTGTATTTAACGCGAATAACGCCGTAGTGAGTAAAATATGCATAGCATAGCGTTTAGTAGATATGCTATTAGCAAAAACGTGTTGAAGTCGGTGCAGAACGTGCCAACGGATCCGCATGGGAGTCCAACTCGGACTCCGTCCAACTCCAACCAGACTGAGGCGTATGTACTTTCTCGGTCGGGCCGTAGAAACGAGACGGACCGATCGATCGAGATGGAAGGGCACTCGCTGCTGTCGCCGTCGTGCGTGGACGGCCGCAAGAGGAACGTGTGCTACAACTATGACTCTGGCATCGCCAACGTCGACTACGGCGCCGACCATGTCATGGTGCCCCGCCGCATCGCCATGACGCACGCCCTCGTCGCCTCCTACGACCTCCTCCCCCACATGACCCGCCTCCGCATCAGGCCCGCCACCGACGACGAACTGCGCGCCTTCCACGACGCCGGCTACCTCCACCTCGTCCACGACGTCACCCCAGACGCCTACTCCCGCCGTCGCGACAAGGACATCCGGGCGAGGGCCAAGGCCTGCCAGGTCGGCGTGCCGGACAAGGACGCCGACGCCGAGGTGCAAGTTAAATTAAATATAATTATACTAAACTTTATACATTTTTAAATAAAATTTAGCTTTTATATTTCATTAGTTAGCATTGTCATTTGTTACTCCATTTGTTTCATTTTAATTGTCGTTGAATCGCATGTGTCTAGACATGAGATATTATGTTCAAAATAAAAACCAAAAACAGGCAGAAACACACATCTCCTTAAATATTTTTTTACAATTAAGGATGTACTCCTATATTATTGTGTGAATATTTTCCTCTATTTTTAGCATTGTAAATTATATTGGTAGAGTTTTTGAAATGTTATGACGCGGAAAATATCTTAATAGAAGTGTTGAGTGTATGGTCATGTAAACAAATGTATAGAAACTTCTTGAGTTTAAGTTGAAATAGGTTGCAAGTTGGCATGACAATTATTTTTCATGATCAAATGTGCCTTACACATTATGGTGGTTTTAGACTTTTAGTAATAAGTTGAAAATGTGTTGATGATATGATCTAGTGAGTGAAACAATATCATTTATATCATGTCCGTCCTAAAATAATAGATTTGTCCAAATGTGGATATATCTAGACACGTAACACATGTAGATACATGTATATTTTGATAAATCAAAGATACTTTTTAAAAAAACTTTATAAATCAAAGATACTTATTTTAGGAAGGAGGGGCAAGTAATTAATCACCTACAAACATGAAAATAGTATGGCTTGTGTTAGTCGTGCACGCACAAAAATCAATTATCTTCTACGCTAAACGAAATCGTATCATATTACTACTCGGAGTAATACAGATTTTCAACGAGTCCAACTCGGACTCTGTCCAACTCCAACCAGACTGATGTTGGATTTGAAGCGCTAGATCAACCTCGTAGGAAGCACCGAAGCAGCAACTTGATCGGTTACTGGCTAGTACTCGTACGTGA
Organism: Poa annua; assembly: GCA_026929855.1. NCBI lineage: Eukaryota > Viridiplantae > Streptophyta > Magnoliopsida > Poales > Poaceae > Poa > Poa annua. Next base: position 83,701,229 of record CM049432.1, read on the forward strand.
GTAACTTAGCTAGACGTGATCCAGATGGATTCGTGAGCTAGCTTGCCGACCGTATACGAGCGATTCTATCCAGCGAGTATTGTCTTTGCGAACATAGCGGCCGAACGAAAACACGAAACAAATTTAGTTGTCACAGACCCGTATCGAGCCTGCCTTGCTCCGCTCATTATTTCTTCTGCTCATTATTTCTCCTTGTGCTTTCGTTACAAGAAGCAGCCCGGCCCTGGGGTGTTTTTTATACACATACGACTAGGGACTTGGAGTAGGAGTAGGAATCGTATTACTAGTAGGACTCGTACTTGCTCTTTTCCTAATTCTGTGCATACACGGAGTAACTTCTACAACTGAGCCCTATATATGTCGGTCGGCCCGCAGAAACAAGAGGAAAGATCGATCGATCGATCCAGATGGAGGGGAACTCGCTGCCGTCGCCGTCGTGCGTGGACGGCCGCAAGAGAAACGTGTGCTACTACTACGACTCCGGCATCTCCAACGTCGACTACGGCGCCGACCACGTCATGGTGCCCCGCCGCGTCGCCATGACGCACGCCCTCGTCGCCTCCTACGACCTCCTCCCCCACATGACTCGCCTCCGCACCAGGCCCGCCACCGACGACGAACTGCGCGCCTTCCACGACGCCGGCTACCTCAGCCTCCTCCACGACGTCACCCCGGACGCCTACTCCCGCCGCCGCGACAAGGACATCCGGGCGAGGGCCAAGGCCTGCCAGGTCGGCGTGCCGGAGGACGCCGACGCCGAGGCCGGCCACTACGACAACCCCGTCTTCGACGGCCTCTGGGACTACTGCCTCCGCTACGCCGGCGGGTCCCTCGCCGCCGCGCGCGCGCTGAACGGCGGCCGCTCCGACGTCGCCATCAACTGGTCCGGCGGGATGCACCACGCCTGCCAGGGCAAGGCCAGCGGCTTCTGCTACGTCAACGACATCGTGCTCGCCATCCAGGAGCTCCTCAAGCGCTTCGCCCGCGTGCTCTACGTGGACATCGACGTGCACCACGGCGACGGCGTCGAGGAGCACTTCAAGCAGGACGACCGGGTGATGACCGTGTCCTTCCACCGCTACGACGACGACCGGAAGTTCTTCCCGGGCACCGGGAAGGCCGAGGACGTCGGCAAGGGCAAGGGCGAGTACTACACCCTCAACGTGCCGATGAAGGCGGGCATGGACGACGACGGCTACCAGCACGGCCTGTTCATGCCCATCATGGGCAGGGTAATGGAGGCCTTCGCGCCGGACGCCGTCGTGCTGCAGTGCGGCGCCGACTCGCTCCACGGCGACAGGATCGGCGGCTTCAACCTCTCCGTCAAGGGCCACGCCGCCTGCGTCGGCTACATCCGGAGCTTCAACGTGCCGTTGCTCCTCCTCGGCGGCGGCGGCTACACCGTCAACTCACCCCGAGCGTTCGGTCTGTTCGGTTTGCTCGGTCCGGTCTTTTCGGTTAGTGAGAATTTCGGTCATGCAGAAATGCTACCCATATTACCTACGGTCTTTTCGGTTATTCTGTATTCGGTCTCCGGTCTGTTCGGTCCGGTCTTCGGTCATGACCATATAGACCAGATAAGAAATGGCAGCACAAAAAATGGCAGCACGACATCTTACGGTGGCAGCTCAAACGAGAACTAAATGGTAAATATCCATACGTTAGTAGCAAATATCCATACAAATAATTGGTAGCACAATCTAGCAAATATCCATACAAAACATAGCCAATATTAAATCTGATAAGCACTTAGTCTCAACTCACAACACATTGACCAGAAGCACAAGTGCATGTATGTCATACAAAGGTGCTGGACAGTGCACAACTCTTCACGCATTGTTATGCTTGCTTGACTTGGCCGTGGCCAGGGAAGATGCAGCAGCAGCCTTGCGCTTCCCTTTCTTTTGTTCATCTAGTTCTTCAAGCAACTCTGCATATGAAGCATATGTAAGAATAATATGGATGGTTGTAGGCTTGTAGCAGCAACAAACATGTAGCAGTAGCAAATAATTTAACTTCTAACTCCTCCAAGTTCTCCTTGATGTCGACAGGATCAGTACTCCGTCTCAGCCAGTCTTGTGTACAGACTAAAGCTTGTACCATGAATGGAGTGAGAGATGTCCTGAAATCGTCAAGTATACGTCCACTTGTGCTAAAGGAAGACTCTGAAGCCACGGTTGAGATCGGAATAGCCAAGATAGCACGAGCCATCTTTGCCAAGGTTGGAAACCTTGATGCATTCACTTTCCACCATGCTAGGATGTCAAGTGTTGTCTCAGGATCTTCACAATCTTCAGCAAGGTATTTATCAAGCTCAGATTTACTACTGCTCAGATTTGGAATCTGGTCAAGACTATCACTAGCAGTCTAGCAGAGCTGAATCGATTCCATTAGGCCACTAGTAGAGAAGAATAGAATAACAGAGGAGATTGGCGCTAGTAGAGCTGCATCTGGTCGAGCTAAATCTGGTTGAGACTATCACTATTCAATAGTAGAGCTGAATCGATTCCTCAGTTTAGTTCTTACCGTGGATTTTTGCACACTGTGCCGGAGATGCAACAGGGTTGGAGATGAAGCGCGGCAGCGTCCGAGATGCGTCGGAGATGCAGTCGCTGGCGAGGACGGAGATTGGCGGTTGGCACGGCAGCGTCGGTCGTCGGAGATGCTGCGTCGTGATGCGACGGCGGGCCGGCGACGCAGCTGCAGGCGGCCGGGATTGGAGATGTGGCGGCGGGCGGCGGCACAGGCACGCAGGCGCAGCTAGCTAGGTCATGCTAAATGTGAGTTGGGGACTGGAGACGAGCGAGTATGGCTCTGCGCCGCGCCTGAGCCTGTATGGCTGCGTATGAGAGATTGAGAGGAGACGTGAGGGCCTCGATGGGCCTGGGCCTCGACGATACGCTTCGCTCGTAATATCACGGTTAATTCGGTCGCATCGGTCTTCAGACTATCATAACCGAGCAGACCAATTTTAGTTCGGTCACCTGGCTCACGAGACCGAGTTGATAACCGAAGACCGAATTACCGGTTAATTCGGTTTCGGTCACGGTTTTTTCGGGTTTGGTCTTCGGGTTCGGGTTTTTATGCCCGGGGTGACCGTCAACCACGTCGCCTCCTGCTGGTGCTTCGAGACCGCCGTCGCCGTCGGCCAGGAGAGGGAGATCCCCGACGACATACCGTACCACGAATACGACAAATACTACAAGGACCAGGGCTACAAGCTCCATTACGCGGTGCCGGCCGGAACCAAGAAAACCGGAAACAAGAAGGGCGAGGTGGACGAGATTAAGCAGAAAGCCCTCCAAAACCTCTGCATGCTCAAGCCACCGGAGACACATGGAAGCAGAAGCTATGTTGGCATCGACGACAAGGTCCTTTACGACGACCACTACGACTGTAATTCCAAGAGACACAGGGAAGATGACGACCCCATCGAGAGGCTGCACCGGCTGTGCGGCCAGGCGGACGCCGTCAGTTTCTTCACTGAGCTGGGGAAGAGAGAGCAGCAGCGGTGGAAGACAGAGGCTGCATCTGCATGCACCGGAAGAAAATACTAATCATGTATGACCAGGGGTTTTTCTCATCAAATTAGGAGCAGACGACTAACCCCAAAAGATTATTCGTTTGAGCAGGCTTCATCTGTTCTCCTTTAGATTGTACGGATTTCATACTATTTTGTCAGTACCATAGGTTTCTGTTGTGCTTGTCAATCCTGCAAAGCAAAGATAATAAAGGAGTGTCTATGTATTAGTCGATTAATTTTCTCTTAAGTCTTAACCACCTCAAAAAAGTCGGCTTAAATAAAAATACAATAACGTTGAGTTGCACTTTTCTGTATAGAATAGTGCAAGTGCACGTTTCTTTGAACCGCAATTTCATTTTTCTATAAAGTGAATGAGATATAAGAAAACGTTGTACTTTGCAAATCCGTAAAATATGTTATGGCTAAATTAATTTAAAAATTGTTTCAGTTATTTGAAATTATGAACTTTTTAAAAGTCTGGATAGCAATCCATTCAAAAAAGAAAAGTGAAACTACCGTTTAAGGCTGCACTTTTTTCGGAAAGGTGCAATTGGGTAAAGATGTGTGAGATGTTTTTTTTGCTATGCCGAAATTGCACTTTTCTTAATTGCCCAAGACATTAAAAAAATATAAATTAACTTAGAAAGAGACGGAGCTAAAACTATTATGGAGTACAATGCATATACAGATAGGAGCATCTAGGCTCAGAACTTTACAAGAACCTTGAACAAGAACATAAAAAGCAATCAGGTCCTCAGCTGGTCGGAGGCGTTCACGTAGGAGCTAGTCGGCCGTGTTCGGGGCTGGGTGTCGGCGTCTTCGTGAGGAGCACGTCGAGGTTAGCCGTCACCGGCGTGCTAGCAGATCTGTCAAACATGAATCCATCTGACGATGTGTGTAAGCAGCGAGGGCAACAATTTTTTGACGCGCTCTTTTCTCACCGGGTACATAAGGGTGTCGGGATGTTTTTAATGATTATTAGTGTGGTATTAATTCTCAAAAAAAAAATGTCGAACACGAGTGTCTGTCGAACAGCGATGAGCGAGGTTTCCATGGTCCGCCGCCGCCGCCTCGCGTCCCCCGTATTGCCGGACCCGGCGGCTGCGGCCCCGCTGGACGACGATGACCTCCTCCTTGGGATCCTCCTCCGTCTTCCTCCGAAGCCGTCCTCCCTCCTCCGCGCCTCCGTCATCTGCATCCCCTGGCGCCGCCTCGCCTCCGACCCCGGCTTCCTCCGCCGCTTCCGCGCGCACCACCGGAAGCCCCCGCTCCTCGGATTCTTCTCCCGCGAAGGATACGCCGGCGGTTACCGCTTCACTTCCACGCTGGACCCGCCGGACCGCATCCCCGCGGGGCGGTTCTCTCTGCGGCAACGCCCCGGCGAGGAGTTCTTGGACTTCGTGGGTTGCCGCCACGGCAACGCCCTTCTCCTCAACAGAAAGCGGCCCGAGGCCGTCGTGTGGAACCCCATCTCCGGCCACCAGTGCCGAGTTGCTTTTCCGCCAGAGTTTGATCTCACCACCGTCATATTCGCGGCCGTGCTCTGCGCCGCCGGGGATGACGACCATGGCCACGTGCACGGCGATTGCGACTTGAGCTACTTTAAGCTGGCCTTGGTGCGCCGTGGCGAAGATGGCACAAGTGCATTAGCTTGCCTCTTCAAATCAAAGTCTGCAATGTGGGGAAATGTTATCTCAACGACAACTAGAGATAGGTTGGATGGTTGGACAAAGCAGGGCGTCCTCGTTGGGAATGCATTATATTGGTTGATTGATGGTAAGTAAGCTACATCCTTCAGTTTGATTTTGACATGCAAAAGCTTGTTGTAATTGAGAAGCCAGTATACCGCAATACCGTAAACTGTTTCCCCCGGATCATCCGGACACAGCAAAGTACTCTTGGACTCATTGTTTTGACACAAGAACTGAGCATGCAGCTATGGGAGCGGAAAGTCGATTCTGATGATGTTGGTAGATGGGTCCTTCACAAAACCATTGAACTGGTCGATCACCTTTCACCAAGACTTCGCGGCAATGAAACGTGGCCACTGATACGAGGGTACGATGAGGATCACAAATTCACAATGTGCTATTTCTGCGGGCACCTGTCGCTTTATTCATGATCCAACTCGACTCCATGGAGTCCAAGAATATTCCTGAAGACCATTTCATCACCTGCCGTTTTCCCTACACATGTTTCTATGCTTCAGGTAATATAGCTGGCCCTTACATTGTAACAGCACCAAAATATATTTACTCTTTTGGTGTGTGGCTGCTGGAGTGCCATTCCTGTGCTTAAGGGTTCGCTAGCAATTCTGGCATAAATTAAATCTTTTGTTTCACATCAGTTTTTCTGAACTTATGGTGGTGTTTATTTGTGTTATCATTGGACCATGTGAGTGCGAGAGGAAAAAATTAGCCGTCTACTGTCTATTGATTAATGCATAAAAAAGGCTATGGTTAAGTTTATGTGTACATATCTACAGTTGATCATCTTTTCATAAGCTACGTAACAGTATGGAATTGACCAAACATTGTTAAACTTAGATCCAAACCATCCTAAATGTTATATAATCAACTCGGGTTTGCACATTTGGAGGCTTGGCAAGTTATGGCTCACATACGGGTATGATTTTTCTCTGCAAGATAGTACAGTAGCGTTGCTAGGAATGGAAGCGTGTGATATCAAAAGCTGAAAGTTCTACATATATATAGTACATGCGCCTGAAATTTGCTAGTATTTGTTTGCTAATAAAATTTATGTGGTGTCACTTCACATCACACTCTCGTAGATTTGCCCCCGTACTGTCTATTCATGTTTCCTGTTAACCACAAATCTTTGAAAACGACCTGCATATACATCTTGTGTACGAAATTTGAATTAAACAATGTAATTCTATTCAATTTCTGTTCAAGATTCGGCTGCAAATAAATTTCTTTGTACCAGACTAAGCAATAAGGAACAAAAATGGTTTGATTTATTTTCTATTAGGCCAGATTTATATAAATCCTAACAGTTGAGTTATTTTTTACACCAAAATGTGTCTGTTAAAAATTATTACCATTGGTGCATTTGACTTAGCATGGAATAAGTCCACTCCATAGTACTTCTAGATAACACAATTAGTAGATGGTCTCTAGTTTTAAAAACCTTCATGAGTAGGTAGATGCATATTACCATTTTGAGTGATTCCTTCTGTTTAGAGTAAATGTGCTCCCATGGGCACTCTATATGTTTTTACTTATTCCTAACCTTGAGTTGAAAGCTAGTAATCTGCTCAAGTTGTGAATAATGAAAGTAGGTTGATGTGAGTCCTAATTATAGCACCTTCACCCTCTCTTTTTTGTATTGAACTTTTCATGGATTTGTGGTTAACTTATTTGAGTTCTTTTTCTTGTAGACTGGGCAACTGGTGGCAGAGATAATGGACCTGGAATGTCAAGCAGTACATGGCCTGATTATCCTATTTGATAAGCTACTATGACGTGTTAATGGAACATGTGATGTAAATTCTGCTTGTGATTCAGATTTATTTATTACCTTGTCAATTTTCATATAATTCTGCAAGTATTTTTGTAGTTCGTGACCAGACTAGGATAAAAAATTGCTTTCAGTTTGTAACAGGATGCATATTATGTAAACATTTGTGTTTACTTCTTGGACCTTCTGCTTCATCCTGCTATGCCTATTCTAATCCTCTAACCAATCCCTTTCTAGTCATCGCAATCATCTTCCTGGTGTTATTTATCAATCTTATGTCTGTCAAAATTGATGAGTGTAGACAGTAAGATTTTAATGTATCTGTCAGTACAAACAACAAAACAGCTCATCCATTTCATTTCCTTGTGCTGCCTATCTTTCCTTGTTGGTTCTAAATGAAAATTTTGCTAAACTGGTATATCTGGGAGCATTTTAGCTTTAAAGCCGTTACTATTACTTTATATAAAGGCAGTGGTGCCCCATTATCTGCATACAATAAGCTCAGTAGTTGTGAAAATAAATTTTACAATTTGAACTAGCTGAGAATTTACCGTTTGAATTGTTATTCATGCTCAACAGGTATCCGGAGCTTCTTGACACTGTATTGCGCTGTCTCATTCTCCTGGAAGCACTGCAATTCGTTTGGTTATATCCAACAGCAGAAGCGTGGAGTTTACACACAGAGATTATTACAGGCTCCTTGTTTGGATATGTACCTGCCTTGAGTGTCACCAGCCATGGTGAAATGCTGTTAAACCCAAAATTCAGAGAATTGTGAAGGTATCTGAATTCAAACTCAAAGTGTCGAGTCATATTTGGTCATCCGCATATATGAAGATAATAGCAGGCTCTGATCCTACATCTAAAGATTTATCAATACTGCTATCTGATTGCATGCATCTAAACTCTTGACACTTTGTGTAGCATCATATATCATATTATTTTCAGAACATACATCGATATGGATACACTAGGAACAATCGAACCCAAAGAAGCAGAGACCTATTAACTTGAACCCTCTACCCAAACAAAATCATCTTTCATCCAAGAAAACAAGACACATAATTACTATCACGTCACCACCCAACTGTCCAGGCTTTGAGGCTTATTTGTGCATTCTTCTGACCATCTATCTCCAGCAGCAGAAGCGTGGAATGTGCAAACATTACTGGGAGTAGGCCTTGCCGGGCAGAGCCACCGGCCTAAGCTCGCCGCCATGGAGGAAGCTGGCGAACCACTTGGCAGAGTGCCTCTGGTACCTCGTCCTCTCCTCGGAGTTGAAGTCGACCCCGTAGAGGCCAAAGCCCATTTGGTAGCCGAAAAGGTACTCGAACACGTCCAGGAACGACCACACGAAGTAGCCCTGGACGTTCGACCCGTTCCTGATGATCACGCAGCCACGGAGAGGAGAATGGTGAGTAAGCTGTTGTGTCAATTTATTCCAGGTGTCGTATTGACCTTGGTGCTGTGATGAATGAATGCAGTTGGTACCTGCTGGATTTGAGGGTCGCCTCGATGTAGTCCTGCAGGTACTGTGACCTGAACTCGTCATCGTAGGTGTCTCCGCTCGAGGGGTCGTTTATGCTCGCAGCTCCTGATGGGTATGAACAATTGAGGGAGATGAGTAATGAATTATTGATGATTTGTCAGTAGGATCATAATCGAGTTGCTCAAAGTTCTATTAGAAATTTACCATTCTCGTGGATCATAACTACGGGGTTCTTGTATTTGACCTGGAGGTGCTCCAGCATTTTGTTCAGAGCCCACGGTGTCGATGTCATGAAATCGGTTTTCAACCCGAACAGCAGCTGTTTAAGCTTAAGTTTAGCGACACAGACATACTAATGATATACACATGTTGGAAAAACAGTTCACTTCCCAACTGATTTTTAAGATGAAATGAAATGTATCGGTAAATACCTGGTTTGAGTTCAAAAATGGCACCTGGTTCTTTGAGTTCAAAAATGGCACTGCAGGAATACATTTACGGAGACGTTAGGTTAATCCATTTCTCTCTTTGAATTGTGGGACAGGACATATAACAGAACTTGGGTTGAGGTTACTAAGATTCTTACTGTCATATTTCACGGCTGCATCACCCATATAATCTCTAAGGCTCTGATCAAGCTTGCTAAGATCAGCTTTCACATATACGGCAATGTAGTGGTTAAATCCGACAAAATCGAAAGATCCCCGAACTCTCTGCAGCTCTTCAGCGGTGAAAGATGGTAGCCTCGACCCAACATTCTTCCTCATTACTGGGGGGTAATCTCCATGCACCAACGGATGCATATACCTGTGTCATGATAACATGATCTTAGTTGTAGTCACCCACAAATTTTAGCTGTTCCTGTTCCACTTGAGATATAGAGAAGAACATACCATCCAATGTGGAAATCATTCATCCTTGCGGCTGCTGCTACATCCTCGGATGTTTGCGTCGCAGGCTCGTACCACCAACCGAGCAATGTGAGCCCGATTTTTCCTCCTTGTGTGGCCTGATCAGTAAGAAACAAACAGGATGTTCGTGTTATACACCTGTGAGAATGACTGATCCTAAATGAACAGGTTGGTTCTGTAAAATGTTGCATTGTTCCTAACCAGGTACTTCTCTTTGTACAGGGTCGCCGCGGAGGCATGCGCAAGCAGAAGATGGTGTGCTACAATATATGGCTCTGTGGTTGAGTTGCCGTTGTCGCAACTGAGGACGCCGAAAGGGAATGAGCATCGTCGTGGTGGGAGGATACCCTGATCATATCCGCCAATCGGCTCGATGTTTGGCTCATTGATGGTGCTCCAGTACTTCACCCTGTCGCCAAAGTTCTTGAAGCACACGTCTGCATACGCGGTGTAGTCATCTCTGCAACCACATACCAGAAGGCAGAAGACAACGTTATTTCTTCATTCTTTTATGGGATTGCACATAATATCTAGGGCACGAAGAAAGTACATGAATTTGCGGCTCAGCATTCCGTTGTATTCATCTTGAAGAGCCTGAGGGAAGTCGAAATGATATATCGTCACGTGAGGCTGAATTCCTGCATGAAACACAGAAAAGATGCATCAGTTATCTCCATGGAGCCGGACATATCAAAATCCTTGAATCGAGTTCCTGGATGAAAGGATTCAGTCTGCCATGCATGAGACTGAATTACTTACCATGGCTTATGAGTTCATTAATTAGATTGTTGTAGTACTCCAGCCCCTTGGGATTGACAGCTCCTCGCCCGTCTACATGAATCACAAACAACCAAATCAGTCAAAATGCCGGCCAATTTTTTTGCACGACACAGTATTTAACATGTGCAGTGGGTTCTACTGATGCTGTTTGCACGGCCTTACCGGGGATAAGCCGAGGCCAGGCAATGGAAAACCTGTACGCGTCGACGCCCATCTCGCTCAGAAGCTTCACATCTTGCTGTTGCCAAAAAACAGAATGAGTGTGAGTTGGCCATCAAGTTGCTGATCTGAGAAGTAGTATGGCATTAAGTCGCAAAGTAATTAACCTTGTACTTGTGATACTGATCTGCGGTCACGTCAGCTGTCGCTCCGCCGATGGAGTAGCCTGTGGAAGTCAAGGAAGCCCATGTCATGATCAGGAACGTGGAAATGGACGGTGTAAGGCGGAGAGAAAATGGAGTGAAATATGAAGAGAAGATCAACCTGCGTGTGTGAATGTGTCCCAGATGCTGGGTTTCCTTCCGTCCTCGTCGACCGCGCCTTCGATCTGGAAAAAATCAGGCGAATGATCAGGTCAGCAAGACACCGTACGTAGTACGTACACACATACTCCAGTCCATTAATTACACAATCTCATCACAATTTTTCTTCCTCCACTCCTGTAAGAGTTTCAATTGGATGTGCCGAAAGTCGCTGCCTTTTTATCATGGTTAATTTCTGCCGATAGTCACTGCATGTGTTCTAAAATTGCACTGATCAATGTATATATATTCCGTTTTACTACTCCACGCAGGGTGACTAGCAGCCGCAGGAGCAAGCGGACAACCCGGTGACAGCGAACCGGCGGTGAAAGAAACGGGGCGAGGATGGAGACGTTTTGGGTGGTTTCCTGAAGACGAGCATGTCTTCGTCAGAAACAAAGCATAACCGGAGCTGTAACGCGGGTTGCTTCTGGTGGCAGGACGGCTCCCTTCAAGACTCAAGTGGTGGTTAGCTTCGAGCTCGAAACAGCAGAGTTAACACTACAAAGGCTTCTCGGTACATTTTATATTGATATAGAAGAAGCAAATATGACATGGCTGAAGCCAAAAGAAAAAAACCAAACATGTCAGGGCCTACTAAATGAGAGAAATCATCCTACTCCGTCCAATCTCTCTGAAAGATATTAGATTGTCATTTCTTGTAGTCAACAACGCTTGATGTAGTCTATATTGAAAAATCTAAAACTATATTGAAATATCTAAAACATCTTGTAATTTGAAACTGAGGGAGGAATATTATTTCCTTCCATCCGATCGATGGCTCAGTTCGTTTCACTTTCTTTGATATGAGGCGTCACGTATGTCGTGTAGTATGGCCGAAAGTAGATCCCCGTCGACGGAGTGAGTGACGAAGGAGCAGGCCAAGGAAAAGGAAACCCACGATAGCAACTTATCGACGAGAAAAAACCACACCAGGGAATAAGAGAACAGAACCTCTCATCGACAGAGTGAGTGACGAAGGAAAAGGAAACCCACGACGGTAACTTCTCGACGAGGAAAAATCACACCAGGGAAGAAACATGTCGAGCCTCCGTTTCTTTGAAGGTAAAGATCGACGAGAATATGAGATATTCGTGTGTAGAAGTATGAACGTGTGGTCGAGTGTGGCTTGGACCGATCGGCGACGCACGGACGGACTCACGGACTGCTGCTGGGGGTGAGAGGACGTACGTGCGGGCCTGCGGGGAGGGTTCTAGCTAGCACCTAGCAGCATGAATTTCTCTTTGTTATCGTTGATCGTGATGCGGTATGTTATACAGCATGTTTGATTTGTCGTACACTTCTACTGTACAACGCACTACTAAGTTACACTTGCTTGTATTTTAGTAGAACAACGACACGCTTCAGTACTATCTGTGTGTTCATCCAAATTAAGGTTTCGATCGACGAGAAAGATCGTGGAGGACAGGAGGAGAAATCCACGAGCTAAGCGGCGTGCGTACCTGGTATGCGGAGGAGCCGGTGCCGAAGACGAACCCGGGCGGGAAGTCATCCTTGGTGATCGCCGCCGCCGGGGAAGATCCCGCCGCGAGAAGGAGGAGGACGGCGCAGGAGAGCGCCGTGTTCCGGGCAGCCGCCATCATCGCGCGCCGGTCGCCTAAAGATCGTGCTGTCTATCTAGCTCAACGGTGGTGGCGTTGGTGGTGGTGGTGCCCTATCGTCTTGTTCTTGTCTCTGCACCGCAGGCCCCGGCCGGGCGCGCATTTTATACAGCTTTCTCCGCCGCTAGCTGCTGCCGACGGCCACGTCCTCGCTGACGACCTTTGTTGGCTACGCTCTCTTGGCTGGCTCGGGAGGGACGCGCGGCTAGCTTTGACCGCTGCCGGGGCCGCGTGGCGCCACCGGGCGACACGACGCGACCGCCGCTCTGGCATTGGCTGCGACTGTGAGCGCCCGTTATGGTCTGAGCTGTCGATCGCCGTCGCGAAAACGAATCCGCCCAGGTCGAGACTCTAGAATAGCGGAGCACGATTCCTGCACGTCGACACAGCCAGAAGACCACCGTATCCGCCCAGGTCGAGTGCTATCTCTACCACTGCCGCAACTGACGTACTCTCCATTCCAAATTAGATGATTTCTATTTATTAAAAAAAATATGTATGTGGACATGCTACATGCTCTTTTTGTTAAATAAAATTCAAGTAATTTGTAAAGGAAGGAGTACGTGCGAGTGCCAGTACGACATATGGCCCAAGAAAAATCAGTGGATTGCTACTAACCTAATCATATTCCAGTGAATAAACTTGAATAATAGACGTCGACACTAGTTAGTTATAAATTTATAATCAGCCTATGCACTTGCTCCACGTTGAAGGCTGGTCTGACTCTTAGCTAGAGTAGCAAACAAAGTTAGGAGCTTGGCCGTCCGCCAGGTCGATGCTCCTTGTGCTTCTCTACGTCCTTCTCCTACTTCGTCATGCGTATTGTACCATATCGATCGAGCTCTTTAATTTGGACGTACGTACGTACGTGGCGCCTGATGCCTAAGTAAGTCTTCTCTTCTCTAGACATCCGTTGGACAATCTTTCCTTCCCATGTCTAGGACTGCTCATTAGTTCACTCAGGACATTCTGTTTTCAGCATGTGGTGCACAGCACAGCACAGTCCAAGTGCAACTTGTGCACCTGAAAGCAGCAGGAAAAGGCAGTTAAGGTGAGGCACCTGAAAGTGACTTCCAGTTCCAGTTGCAGTGTAGCACGAAAAAGCAATCAAGGTGAGGAAGAGAAGGCCGAGGATAGCCGATCGATGCCGCTGGCGAACGGCCACCGACCACCTCCATCGCCACCGAATCGGCCGACGTCGACCGTCCACCGCTTGCTCTACGAACCGCGACTGATTCGGACTAATCACTGCACACCCCATCCGGCCAAGGAACTTGTCTAGTTGACCTTTTTAATTTAAAAAGGAGGCCAATGTTAATTAGCCTATATATGGGCTTGCTGCACGTATGGTGCTCATCCAGCAGGCCGGGCCGAAAAAATCAAGGACACTGTGCTAAACTCTGTGAAATGAGAGCTACTTTCTTCTCCCTCCGTTCCAAATTATATTAGTTCTATTTAAATAAAAGTTTATGTATCTAGATATGTTACAAATCTACATCCACTTTTTAATAAAATAAAGTCATCTAATGTGGAACTGAGGGAGCATTTGTCAAAATACCCTACCAACTCTACCAAAATCTTGGTGCATCGGCGAATTGAGGAAATCATGAAGGAACACAAAAAAGAATGGATTGTCACTTGACGATACATGTCTCATAGACTTTTAGCTTTGCTAGCATAATTGATTCACCGGGGATGGAGCTGAGGGCCTCCGGATTCTAAACTCGTACAGCTCTATAAGATCGTGTCCAGTGATCACTCGGCTGAGGGCCTCCGAATTCTGGGGTAATTGATCCATAACCGTTATTTTTGTTCCCTCCAAGGAACATCAACACCGCAATTTCTTTTCCAAATGTATCTATTTAATACAAACTTCACTGAATAACGTATATACATGTCTGACTTGACGAGTGTTGTTGTGTGACATATTCCAACATCCCAATGCATGCTCTCAAAAAAATAACTTCCCAAGACACCTGTTTGTTTCACGGATATATTTCCTTCTATGGTAACCAGGTTCTAAATATCAGTTTTATTTTCGCAACTAAAACAAGGTTAAAAGTTCAAGATGTGGGCTAAACTATTTGATCCCAAATTCCCAATACACTAATGACGGAATAAAGAATTGGTGCTAACCACCACACCACATATTCTTCTACATACAATATACAGTGCAAATTTACTTGTTCTTGAGTACTTAGAAACTTCAAATTCAAATTTATGGAACCAAAAGTTGGGGCTCTGTGCAGGAGTGGGTCCGGGCCTGATTGAATGGCACCAAAGTTAGTTACGAAGTATCATATCCGCGTGGCACCTGCTTAATTTTCTTATATTTCTGCAAAATGTTTTTTTTGCAATTACCCACTCTGCCCTGAGTACGTACGTGTGGTATGTGAGCAGCCACCGACGTGTGCGTGGCTTCCGAGGACTCAAAATCTCGCCAGCACGAACTCAAATCGGCAAACCGCACTGCATCCTTTCTGCTATATCTCCTTCTCTATTATTGTCATTTCGAGACCTTCTGTTCCCATGTTTAACCTGGTTCTAGAAGTTGGGCCCCGCCATTTTTAGCAGTTTGTATGCTACCTAGAAGCATGGTGACAATCGGTCGACAACAGAGTCACAATCGTCTGATTTCTGTGACAGTTTACAATACTACGATAATTGGGATGCCGCTAAATGAATCGTCAAAGTTGAGTGCGACGGTTAGATTTTTTTTTGTCTAAAACAGAGAAAATATGTATCCGGAATTGAGAAGTTACCGCGACGAATATCTAAACCGAGTACGGGAATGGAATCTACTCGTCGACGCACACACATTTCATACAAATTATTTGGAATTAAAATATAATTGTGTACATAAGGAGTAGAGATTTCTGCAACCGAGCTCCAGTGCTTCTGCTACCTTAAAAAAATTGAAATATATATTTAAAAGTTCCAAAAATGTGTCAAAATAGTCATGCGTGTTCTTGATGGTGTACTCTATAGACTTGAAAAACCGCTATGCAAAAAAAAAAAATTACAACCCACCTAAATATGCCAAAATGGGAAGAATAGAAACTAATTCTTGTCATTTTTACGTAGATGGAAATATAAAGTATTTTACATTAGGATTTCAGACGTCTGTAGGGTTACTAGGGTACTTCATCAAGAGCCGCATGATTTTTTCCACTATTGTTTTAAAAAGAAATATGTTGTTTGAATTTTTAATGTGGTAGGAGCACTAACACTCGGGAGAAAAAAATACTTTCCGGTAGATAAGGTACACACGCCTGGCAGCTACCCTATGTAACATGGCCTGGGCCTGGCCCAGCGAAAACGGTTAACTCGGCCATTTCTTCTACTAGCTATGACTGATTTCGTGCCATGTAGAAATACGGACTGGCCCAGAAAATCAAACGGACAATTTTGCATGCCGGCACCAGTCCGGAAATCCTAGTCACCGCACAGGTCGGAGTTAGTGTAGCTCCGCGTACCCCCCCGGCGGAGTGGACCGGCCCATTAAGAAAAAGATTTTGTTTCTCCTTTCTTTTTTTTTCTTTTTTTTTGGCTGTTTCTTCTTATTTTTCCATTTTTTTCTGTTTTTCGTATATATTTTAAATATTCAAAACTAAAAATGTTTAAACATAAATTTGTTTAAAACTAAAAATTATTTAGCTGGATTTAGGGATGTAACCATCAAACCGCATGAAAGATTTACTCGAAAGGTTAATGAAATGAATGAATCTTCTAATTCTAATAGTTAATTGACGAAGCTAGTGCCCCGTCGAGAGGGCCCTTTTGCTCCCTTTTTTTATCTGGGAGAGAGGCAAAAGATAAGTCTAGAGAGACTTCGACTCTTTCAGGGAAAGGCTTTTTAAAATATTTAAACTTTAGCAATGTCTTTCTATATTTAAAAATCTTCAACCAGAAATTGGTTCGAAACCAAAAAAATATGATTTTATAAAAAAATCGAATTTGGAAATTGTTAAGTTTAAATAATGTTCAATTTTCAATGATCATAACTACAAAAAATTAAAATTGGAAAAAGTTCGTAATGGGCCGGCCCATTAGTGCGCGTGAACATGGGAGGGGGTGCGCGGAGCTGGGCTCCGTCCGCCTAGGGCGGAAACTAGGCGCCCCCTCGCTCCAGTCAGCCCTCAACGGGGTGAGGCGTCTGGCTGATATGTTTATCGTTCTGACACTGTATATGGCTTTGAGCGCACCTAGTCAGTGATAGTACGTGAGTTCGGAATGAAGTTTTGTTGTGTTTTCCTTGATTTTTTTACACAAGTACTCCCTTTATTTTAAATTAATATACTTGTATTTGTCCAAATATGAATATATCATGGCGTGGAGCTCCGGTACCCATCAGGCTCGCTTCGGTGTCATCAGTGGGCAAGCTCGGATCCTAGATCGGGTCCCTTTCGACACTGGCGTGAGGCACTTGGCGGCCTCCTATCTTTTACACATGACTTTGTTATCACCAATCTTCATACACATTGTCCGCTGGCAGGATCAGCGCTCCGAAGCCTAGAGCGAGAGGGTAGACGGCCGGGACAACACTGTGGATGCGGTGTGGCGATGGTCTGTGGATTCATAAGGAGGCGTGGTCGATCCTCTAGTTAGTTGTCTCGGTTGCCTCTTCGAGGTGTGATTAATCATGTTCTCAATTTGTTTATTTTTTATCTGGTTAGTAATAGTGTTTCTTCAATCACTTTGGATTGGTTTGACTGTGTGGTTTTATTTATGAAACGTGGCGAATGACTGTTTCGAGGAGCAAATATGAATATTTGAATATTTATTTAGGGTCTTGATACATCCCTCATTGGACAAATGTGTGTCAAATAATTTACAACGGATGTACAAGTATATTCCATGATATATGGAACCCTGAGCACAAACACCAGCCGTCCTATTTTATCCTATACAAGAATCTGGTACATGTGTTCTCCTTGCATCAAAAGAACCATATTTTTCAGATAAATACATTTTATTAATAAAAAGTTTTAAACATTACACCCTGCTTTTGCATAACTAAGATGTAAACAGACACGAGTTCACCAATAACCAATTCAGAACAAGTTGTAAAAAAAGCAAATTACATATCAAAAGAACATATGCACATAACGCGCAGAGACACGAGGGGCCGTCTTTATTTCCCTTGTTACTGGACGTCTGAATTTCGGGAGTGAGCAACCGGCCGGAGCTCGCCGCCGTGGAGGAAGCCCGAGTACCAGCGTGCCGAGCTCCTGACATGCCTTGTCCTCCCCGGAGCGCTCATATCGACGCCGCACAGGCCGAAGCGCAAGTTGTAGCCGAATAGGAACTCGAACACGTCCAGGAACGACCACACGAAGTATCCCCGCACGTCCGATCCATTCCTGCAGTGCCATTTTGAAGAAGAAGAAGAAGAAGAAGAAGAAGAAGAAGAAGAAGAAGAAGAAGAAAAGGAGAAGATGAATTGCTTGAGTTTGAGAGAAGGTGAAGGTGCAGGCAAATTCAGCAGTAGCCTGCAGGTAGAAATGCCACGACGGGTGTCGGCACTCCGCACCGTATGGAAAGGTAGAGGGCTTCTGGGTAATCTTGCAAGAACTCAGCCATGTCCTCGTCGTCGTTGCCGTCGTGCTCCACCTTGCTCCTGGTGCCGGTGGCATCTACATATCCTGAACCAAAAGAAAGAACATATACTTCATTCATCATGCATGCTTGACCAACAGACACGGGGAATTGGAATTCTTAGATGTTTGGGTCAATTTTATGGACAATTCTCAGGAGTGGTATGTTGTTTTATGGTGATTCAAATTCATATTACGATATGAAGTGAGCGGCTAACTTCGGAGCGAAGCGGAGGCCCGTCGCCGGGAGGCTTGGGCCGTCATTCCACTCTCATTAGTCAACCAACATTCTTGCTATGGGTGACATCATTAATCAGAGATAAGAGTGTGGAGACTGAGGAGACCTTGTACTTCTCTCTGTACAGGGACACTGCATGCTGAAGCGTGTGCAAGCAGGAGATGGTGAGCTGCTATGTATGGCTCCATCGAAGAATCCCCTCCAGTGCAGTCTGCCCTGAATGGATAGGAGCAGCGGCGTGGTGGTTCAGAGCCGTTGTCATAGCCGCCAATGGGTTCTAAGTTTGGCTCGTTTACAGTGACCCAGTGCCTCACCCTGTCACCGAAACTCTCAAAGCACACGTCTGCATAAGCGGTGTAATCTTCTCTGCAGTTATTTTTCTTTTCATTATCATGATAGATTCAGTGATGTCATTTGACCCGAAACACATTGCGCTGAAGTAGTAATTTGACAATGCACTTACACGAATCTGGGGCTAAGTAGCCCACCATACTCGTTTTGCAGGACCTGAGGAAGATCCAAATGGTAGATGAGGCTGGATTCCTACGTAATATGGCAGCAGAATTATCGAAGGATTAGTCACAAAAAAATGAGATGCACGAAACAGGGAAAAGATCATAAAGAGATGAATTATTGGGATCCACCGAAATTCCCTAAATTTTGGGTTTGTTTGGAAAATGTTTCTGTTTTTTCTTGTTAAATGTTGTCAATTTCCATATCAAATGAATTTGAATTTGGTCCGAATACAGTCCAAAAATTTAGAAAAAATATTAAATTTAAGAGCCTTGGAAGTGAAATTCTAATCAATGCATCACCATGCCATTTCTTCACAGAAAAGTATTTCATATACCGTGCAGGATGAGCTCATCTATCATATTGTTGTAGTAGTCCAAGCCCTTTAGGTTGATCTGTCCTCTTCCACCTACACAATTTTGTCACCGAGTATCAGAATGTTTTGCGCTGAATATCACGCTCTACCTGTACTCGTACACTACACTTCCTACCAGGAATAAGCCTGGGCCCTGGGCCAAGCAATGGAGAACCTGTACGCATCCAAACCCATCTTGTGCATAAGTTTTACATCTTCCTGATACCAAAGATTATTGTTTATTTTTGGAATCAAAGTAACCTCCTTGCTTGATTGGCAGTCTGTCTGAGTCCCTTCAGAATTTTCAGAGGCAACAACAATTTTAACGCTCACCCGATCGATCTCTACTATTCCTGGCCCGCTAACCCAAAGCCCAGCCCAACTTCGAACTGTATTACTCTGGAGTGAGAGTGACCTTTGGTTGCTAGCTCAATCGTAGAGGAAGCTGACACTAGTATCTCAGGATGTTTTTTTCCGAGATTAAAGGTTTGCCTTCTTACAAATCACGTATAGGATCTCACTTTGGTCAAATACTATTGAAATCCCACCAGAGGAGGTGATTCGAGAAGTGTGGGGTGGCCGGTGAGGTGGGCGCGGTGGCATGCTCATTTACTTCATCTTGTCGGCGGCAGATGCATCGTCATCGGGCAGCCTCGCTCTGTGTCACCACGTGGCGGACCGACAATCCGTGACTTCGAGTCACGCGTTCCCCATTGCACAGCCGCATTTACCTCCGCCAATGCCGCTCAGAACCCTAGACGAAGCTCATGCATAGGAGGTGGTGCCGGACGGTGATCGCGGTATCAAGCACGAGAACCTCGACTACATGGAGGCATGGCGACACTCCGCGTAGATGGCGGCCTCCTCCTCGGGGGCGCCTCCACCTCTTGTGCGCCATGTGACGACACGTCGACCTCGCACGAGGTATAGTTAGGATTAGACTTTAGGGACACCAGCGAGGCCGTTTTTTAATTTCATGCAAATTCCTGTAAAATATAACAAACTTTGTGTGAAAATTGGAACCTTTTTCGCAATTTTATTTTAGATTTTGCTTTAGGGCTGCCGGTGGGAGCAACTTGCAATTGGCTGGAAAAAATGTGCATGATTTAGGAGGTGATAGACCTAATTTAGAGGGTACTAGGAAACATGTCCGTGCGTTCCAATGGGAGAAAATACTTTCAGATAAAAAGTTTGGCGCATGCCCATGTGTTGCGATAGAATAATAAACACAAATGTGAAAATATTGCTCAAATGTTATATTTAGAATGACCACGAGCTTGTGTTGTTATCATCTGGTCTATGTTGCTCTTCAGTAGTGGCGGTGGATTCATGGTCGAGTTGACAGAGTTGTGGTGGAGCTGCCAGATTCGAGGTTGAATCGATGAGATAAGATGTGGTGGTGGTCACCGGAGGGAGAGGTGTGAGTTCAACATGAATATTTCAATTGCAGTTGCCATCACGTGTTGGTCTTTATGTTTTATATTCGCATCCCAAATGTTCTTTCAGAACAGTTGGTTTGTTTGTGGCTTGACCAATTTTTATGGCAAACTGTACATCAAGGAGAGCTGGTTGGTGTAAGATTTTTGGTTCCAAAATGACCTAATACGGATGGGATTCGATGGTGGCTGCTTGCGGGAGGAGAGCGACAATCAACCTCCCTCAAGGCCAAATCCCTCCCGAGCCCATGTACATTGTCCATGTTGATTGGTTGTGGATTTGTGGATAATCGGTTAGAACTTTAGCGGAACCGCCAGATTCAAGACTAAAATCGATGTGAGAATAGAAGACGGTGGTCACGAGAGGAGAGGCATGAGGTTGACATGAAACTTCCGATTAGAGTTAACGTGCGCGCATGTTGGTCTTTTTGTTATATATCAGCAACAAAAATGTTTATAACTACAACACTTGGTGTTTCTTTCGTAAAAAACATGACAACGTTTACGTCAAGAGGCCAAATGACCAAAAAATATGACAGTTATTAAAATGCTCTCAGAGAGGAGTAACATCATAGTTTTGTATGCAGGAGACAAAAAAAGTAAGTTTTGTATTGCCAAAAGATATTATATTTTTTATTTTAGTCTGGACCAACGGAATATTGGTGGAGGAATAAGAGAGCTCTATTATGTATAGGGACTTTAGATATTGGAAGGATTTAGTCTACTGTACCATTTTTCTAGATTTCTCAAATCTCTACCTTTTTAAAAGAATTCCTCTGAGATTTTTATTATTGTTGCGTCAGGTGCACGCGAGCATCCGATGCTGGGGCATCGCATCCGACGGTGTGGACTCCTCGGGCCGGGGTCCCAAGTCCTAATAAATAGGCCTACCCATCCGTGCTCCGGATCCAAAAGAGAAGTCTCACCTACCTCCCTGCGCCTCCACATCCGATCTAGGGTTTCCCCGCTAGGGTTTTTCCTCCTCCTCCCCGGCGGCGGCGGCGCAAGATGTCGGAGCGGGTGAAGGGCACCGTGAAGTGGTTCAACACCACCAAGGGCTTCGGCTTCATCACCCCGGAGGACGGCAGCCCCGACCTCTTCGTCCACCAGTCCGTCATCCAGTCCGACGGCTACCGCAGCCTCAACGAGAACGACGTCGTCGAGTTCGTCGTCGTCACCGGCGACGACGGCCGCACCAAGGCCTCCGACGTCACCGCGCCCGGAGGGGGCAACCTCGCCGGCGGATCCCGTCCCAGCGATGACGGCGGGCGCGGCGGCGGTGGGTACGGCGGTGGTGGTGGCGGTTATGGAGGTGGTGGTGGCGGCTACGGCGGTGGTGACCGCTATGGAGGCGGTGGCGGCGGCGGTTATGGAGGTGGTGGTGGTGGCGGCTACGGAGGCGGTGGTGGCGGCCGTGCCTGCTACAAGTGCGGCGAGGAGGGCCACATCTCCAGGGACTGCCCTCAGGGAGGCGGCGGTGGTGGCGGCTACGGTGGTGGTGGCGGCGGCTACGGTGGAGGAGGTGGTGGTGGCTACGGCGGTGGCGGCGGCGGCCGTGGCTGCTACAACTGTGGCGAGGACGGCCACATCTCCAGGGACTGCCCCCAGGGCGGCGGCGGCTCCCGCGGAGGCGGTGGTGGCGGCGGCTACGGCGGAGGTGGTGGTGGCGGCGGCTCCGGCCGTGGGTGCTACAACTGCGGCGAGGACGGCCACATCTCCCGCGATTGCCCCAACAAGAAGTACTAGGCGGGCGCTGCCTTCCACCCGTCAGATCTGACTGCCGTTTTCCCGTTCGCTCCTCCTCCTTTTACTCTGCATAAATTTCACATACCTAGCATCCAGTCAGTAGTAGTATCCTGCGTCGCTCGTAGCAACAAGAAGAGGAATCGACGTTTGATCTCCGTGATGGGTTCCATGGTTCCAGAAGAAGAATCGCTTGTCTTATGTCCGTTTTGAGTTATTTTGCCGTGTCTCGTGTGTTGAACCTGATCTATCTAGATCTATCTATGTATTGGATGAAGTGGTAATCCACATCTGGTTTGGTGCCAAAAATAAGTCCTACTTTATGATCTGTGTGTGATGAAAGTTTTGATGTTTGATGGTTCAGTCTACTTGCATGATCTCTGTGATGGGAGCTGTGCTGTTTCATAGTTCCGGAAGAGAAATTGCTTGTGCTGTGTTAGTTTCAGGTTATCTTGCTGTGTTGTCTGTGTGGTCGATGGCATGGCCTGATATTCTAGTTCTCTGCAAGGTTTTTCATGTCTTCCTGAATCGTATGAGATTAACATGTAAAAAATAGTTTAAGTGGTGTTCGCGAATTCATTTGCAACCCAAAGCAGGACAAACCAAACTCTGAATTCTGAACTTGATTGTTAAACAGATATGTCTGCACACTGTGAAACAGAGAGAGGTATTGATGCATTTGATGACATTTGAGTTTATATGTGCATCTTGTTGTTTGCAACATCTGGGATTCGTTTCTCTTGGATGCTGTCTGATGTGGTCTTGTATTCATCTTATGATGGAACTGAAAGAAACCTATATCCTCTGTGATCAATACTCGCTGTAGGCTTCCTGTGACGGTGATGCTGGTCGCAGCTCAGCACCGTTGAGGAAGCTGGAGTACCAGCGGCCAGAGTTCCTCATGTACCTCGTCCTCCCTTTGGAGTTCATGTCGACGCCACACAGGCCGAAGCGCCTGCGATTGCCAAACAAGATCTCGAACACGTCGAGGAATGACCACACAAAATATCCATGTGCATTCGATCCGTTCCTACAACCAGAACAAAGAAACTAGTCAAGATCAGGAATCGCTTGATCTCAATCGAATTCGGTTTTATTTCTTAAACTAGAGTTCCTGTTGAATTTGCACCTTGTTTCCTTTTCTAGGATAAAAGCATTCATGATAGACATTTTGATCAGGATAAATAAACACAATATATTTGGAGGAAAATGAACTCACTGTACGGAAAGGTATACAACTTCCAGGTAATTTTGCAGGAACTCTGATCTGTAGTCATCATTGTACTCCATCTGGCTAGGGGTTTTGGGGATGTCTCCATATCCTGAACCATTAAACAAGAGATTTTCCGCGTTTTTTATTTTGTTTTACAGAGGTCAACAGGTTTAGCTTTTAACTTAAGCATGTTCTAGTGTCAGCAGTACTTGAGAATTTAGGTTGTCCTTTTCTTCTCTTTCCACGTACTTATTTTTCAAAGCCAAAGAATCAAACAGTCTACCTACCGTTTTCATAGATCATCACTCGAGGATTTCTGTACTCGAGCTTCATGTGATCCAGTAGCTTCCTTAAAGCCCAAGGAGACTCAATGTCATCCTACATAAGTGTACATGTTACATCAATAGAATTTACAAACCTTGCAAATCAGAAGATAAGGACGGATATCATCACCGTAACCGCAAGGTGGCTGATGTGCCGTGTTTGCTGAAATAGTTTGCTTCACTGAAACATATATACCTCTTGAATGCCTGGAGGTGGTTCTGAATCCAGGCATGAACGTGTTACACGATGTAAACAGTGCTTATCTGGATTGCTAAGAAGAGCAGCTTCTTAATTTAATTACCTGCAATTACGGCTGCGTCAGCGTAGTAGTCCCTCTGCTTCAGATTGAAAGCCCTCTCGTCGGCTCGCGTGAAAGTACTAGGGTAGTGGTTTAATCCGACGAAGTCGAATGATCCACACACTTTCTTCGACTGCTCCACTGTCAAACCTGGCAACCTTGCGCCGACCCTGCTCCTCATTACCGGAGGATAATCCCCGTACACCAAAGGATACATGAACCTGTCCAGAGAGGGCATTAGTTCTTCAGCAAACTACATGTCTGAACAAATTACTGGTGAAGTGTGCTTTGGAGACTGTCAATGACAGCTTTTCAGCAACCTGGGAGATTACAACCACTAGTAGTAAGTACTAACCATCCAATGTGAAAGTCATTCATCCTCCTTGCAGCAGCTGCATCCTGGGATGTATTGGTAGCAGGCTCAGACCACAAGCCCAAGAGAGTAAGTCCTATATGACCTTTTTGGGTTGCCTATGGAGTGAGCATAAC
The DNA here is from genome assembly GCA_026929855.1 of Poa annua. Lineage (NCBI taxonomy): Eukaryota > Viridiplantae > Streptophyta > Magnoliopsida > Poales > Poaceae > Poa > Poa annua. Next base: position 83,725,761 of record CM049432.1, read on the forward strand.
AATGCATGATCTTGTTGATTACTGGTATCAACTACAATATCTATTTTGAGTTTGTGACGAACCTGGTACTTGTCTCGATACAGGGAAACTGCTGAGGTATGTGCAAGCAGGAGATGGTGAGCGGCTATGTATGGTTCCGTCGTGGAGTTCCCTCCAGTGCAGTTCTCGCCGAAGGGGTAGGAGCAGCGCCGCGGTGGCAGCATGCCGCTGTCAAAGCCACTTATAGTCTCGATGTTGGGCTCGTTGACGGTGACCCAATGCTTCACCCTATCCCCAAATCTCTTGAAGCAGGTATCGGCATATGCAGTGTAATCATCTCTACACCACAACACAATCAAATTAATGAAGAGCATCGGGAAATTCTGGATCTTCATCATAATTCAGTCTTGTTCGGCAGGTATCGCACAACTTACATGAATTTAGGGCTGAGCAGTCCACTGTACTCGTCTTGAAGAGACTGAGGGAGGTCAAAATGGTAGATTGTGACATGAGGTTGTATGCCTACACCACATGTGAGTAATCAAGATCAGAGTGAAGGACATGTCCATGTCTGTGCGATCTTTCCGACTACTGCAAACATGTCCACTACTGCAGCATGTTTATGCAAAGTCAGATAGAAAAAATTAATCTTTACCGTGGAGTATCAATTCATCTATTAAGTTGTTGTAGTACTCCAAACCCTTTGGATTAATCTTTCCTCTTCCATCTACATACAGTGGCACTCAGTATCACAAGATCTCAAAGATTTACTGCTTACTGATTGGGTACCTGGAATAAGCCGGGGCCATGCAATGGAGAATCTGTAGGCATCTAAACCCATCTCACTCATAAGCTTTACATCATCCTAATGTGAAAATAAAAATAAGCTCGTTTAATTAGTTAGCATATATCATCGGATAATAATGTGCTGGACCAGACCACCTTGGCTATGCATTACATGGTTGTGTGAGATCTGATCCCATGAACAAGAATATGTTATATTTAGCTGACCACAGAAGACTAACAAAGCAATTCACAGTACACCTAGAGCTTGTTGGCAGGTCTTTTGATTCCTAAGTGGTATCCTAGTTTGAAATCGATTTGATGAACACACAAGGCCGTTGTACTACAATTTGGAAAATAGAAAAAACATAGTAATGTATTAATTAGTGCACACTGAAGCAAGTTTGTCCAAATGTATGTAAGGATATAAAATAAGCAAGGAGGGGCAAGACGCCAAGACAGATGCAGGATTAATCCCATTTGCTCAATTGGTTAACCATCCGTTCTTATACCATTGAGCTTTTCTATGAAAGTACTCGGTACAGAATAAGGCATAACTAATAACCTTGTAATGATGGTACTGATCTGCTGCAACATCCCCTGTAGATTTGTCCGGGGAATAACCTGTCAGCATCAGCATATTCCAGAAATGAGACCACCAAAAGATACATTTTTGCAGGTATTGAATTGTGACACGATAGATGAGCATATCACCCATAAAAATCATAATCTGAACTGACCTTGATGAGTGTAGGTGTCCCAGATGCTGGGCTTCCTTCCATCTTCTGCAGCAGCCCCCTCCACCTGAGCCATCCAAAAAGGATTACATCCTTCCTCAGCAGCATAGTGTGCCATGGTGACCCGAGATGTATTGTTCACTTCAGTTGCACTTGCACATACAAACCTGGTAAGCTGAGGTGCCTGCGCCGAAGATGAAACCTTTGGGGAAGTCGTGGCGGGTGAGCGCGGCGGCGTGATTCGGCAAGACGGCGAGGAGGAGGAGGAGGAGCGGCGTCAACAGCGCCATGAACAATCACCACCCGGAGCTGGAGCTGGAGCTACACTTACAGCGCCGCCGCTGCTCGTCGCCAATTTAAAGCGGCCGAGACAGAGAGAAGAAGGGATGGGTGCTGCTGCGTGGCTAACTTGGGCTTTGTTTTAAGCTGTATGAGCCATGACACCTGCCGTGCCGCATGCGAGGCCACGTGCCGGAGCTTGAGCGGTCGACGGCGGCGGCGGTTGAGACCGAGGTCCGAGGCGGAGGCTGCGGCGGCTGTCGTGGGATCCCCGTCGGAGTCGCACGAGCCCTGGGAGGAGGAGGGGCCGATATATGACCTAGCGCTGACGGGCAGAAGGCGCGGTCATGGCGACTGGTGCCATTCTGCCGGATTTGGCGCCGGCTTGTTGATCTGGGAGGAGGACGAGGACCGGGGATTCAGGGTTCGGAAGACCGGGGAATGTATGGACCCCAACCTCCATTGCCTTCTTGCTTGCTGACCGCGAGAATCGCATCTGCCGGCCGGCCGCCGCCGTAATTTGATTTTCCGGCTCTGAACTTGCTGTCACATTGCTCGTCGGAAGAAAAAGAGAAGCAGATGAACATAAAGAGTTTCTGATTTCTCAATGACAATAGAGATATGGACCCATCTCACTGAAAAAACGTTGGTGCAAATGGGTGCTATCGCACCTGATATTCAAAAATAAATAGTAATTCGAAAAGTTCAAATAAACCTGAAACTTTCAGTCGGGAAAAATGATTAAGTATTGCACATGTATCAAATATGGGCGAGAGTGTAAGTTTAATTTCACCATGGGTCAAAGATTTGGAAAGAACGACACTATATCCACGCTATATTCATCATATATGTCTTTTTCCCTGACTTTTATGAAATTCGTTTCGTGGCCAAACTTTTTATACAAAAAAATATTTAATCATCTTTGAGCGCAATTTTTTATTTACCTTCTTGAATTTCTATAAAAATTATGCGTATGAGGCACGCCGGTTGCTGTGATTCATTATTCCACATCCTGCATACCATTTCATAAGGTGGCAAACCAACTTAGAACAAGGCCACAACAAACAGCAACAAAATGGGAAAAAGCAAAATAAATTATTTCCACATTCTTCCCGTTTATCAAAAATTGCATCGAAGAAAGCAAAATGGACATAAACAAGTGTAACAAAAACAAAAGGGCAAAATTGTTTGGCCGGACTGCGGAACGTGGACTCAGCTCAGCTAAGGGTGTGTTTGGTTTGGAGGATATGGTTTGGTGGTTGAGTGCATCCCCAACCACCTGGTTAGGGGTAGCCATTTTTATTGTTTGGTTTGAAAAATAAAATGTGGTTGATGGTAACCATTTTTTTGTTTGGTTAGAACTATGAAAAATGGATAGAATGGTGTAATGACCACTATGCCAAGAGGTGGTGAGATTACCCAATATATGTTTTAGCTCTGATTAAACAAAATACACACTCCTCATCTCAAGATAAAATAAGTCCGGAGATCAGTACATACTGCAGTAATTCCCATCGATTCTAGCAGTTCTCTCAGGCGACTGCACCACTAATTTCCTAACTAGCTCTCTCATGTGGATGCTAGTCGCTGCCCAGCATGCTCGTGTTCATCCGCCGCCACAGAAGTCAGAAGCAGAAGAGAGCGGGCTGGACTCTAGAGAGAGCGCGGAAAGGGGCAGGAACAGGTCGCGAAATAGGAGCGACTACCAGCTCGTCCGGCGCTGTTCGCATGTTCCGAGCCGCCGGCCGATCTTGCCGTTCTGGCGAGACGGGGTCACATGGACAGGGCATCCCTGCTGCGAACTGAGTTGGAGGAGAGCTACATGTACAGCCGCCGCCGACACCGTCCGGAATAGATCCGCTGCTTTCCAAGGTGAAGGCGCCGCTCGGGTCAACTGATTCGCCGCCGCCGATCTGGCCTTCCCTGAATCCTACTCTTGCTCGTTGCCTTCTTCGGGTGAGAGAGTAGAGGAACGGGGGGAACAAATGATGGATTTCTCTCTCTCCAGCGCAGGGTGGACGTGTGCCGCGAGTGAGTCTAGCGCGAGAGCCAAAAGTGGTTGTGCTCATCCGGCACTTTCGGAGGGACGAGCTCAACCACCGTTTCGAAGCATATTCTCCAGATTGTGGTTACCCCTATCCATCTAACCCTATAAACCAAACATATGGCAACCACTAAAAAGTGGCTATCCCTAACCACTCAGGGGATAGCCACTGAACCAAACGCACCCTAAGCCACCAATACTTCATCACGTCGTCCATTTCCAAATGAACGGCCAGCGTGTGCCCCAGGTACGTACGCTCTCCGACGTGATGTCACCCAACCAATGAGAGCGTCCCGAACACCGAACAAAGGGGCCGAAGCGTATAAAATGCGCACAACACCTCGAAAATTCCAAACACCAACAAAATAGTCCCTCCTCCCTCTCCACTTCGCCGCAGCTAGCTGCTCTCTCGCGTCCGTGGCCATGGCGAAGGCGAGGGCGCGCTCGGAGCGGTCCAGTAGCCGCCCCAACCTCCTCCTACTCGTTTCTCTCGCTCTCTTCTCGGCGCTTCTTCTCCTTCCGGCAGCGACGGCCTCCGCCGCGGTGGCGGTGCCGGCGGCGGAGGGGGACGGGGAGAACAGGTCGGCGGCGCAGTGGGCGACGGGGAAGGACGAGGGGGAGCTTGCCGCGGAGCGGGAGGCCGCTGGAGGCGGGTCCGTCGTGGAGGACGACTTCGCGGGCGGGTTCGGCTCGCTCGACAGCATGCTGCAGTGGGCGATCGGTACGTCGAGCTTGGATGCCCCAACCCCTCTTTTCAGATTCAACCATCAGCTCTTTCGATCAGCTTTAGAAAATGTTGAATTTCGGATGGATTCTTATGTTGAGGATTTTAGCGGGCCTGGGAAGTGTCGCTCGGTAGTAGGATCTATGGGAATTTTGCCCAACTCGTTTGACTTTGGGCTAACTTTGGATGGTGGGTGGAAGTAGTGGCAAATTACTACTGTAGTTAATAGTCTGTGCCGTTGGTAATTTACTCCAGTTTTTAGGATCACAGGGGCAAACAGCTGGTTCTGAGATGTAGGCGCTTGCAGCTAATGGTTGTAATTTGTAAATGCATTGCGAAGTACTGAACTTAACCTGCATTTGGCTGAGTTCTGTTGGCACTGTTGATGCAGGGAATTCTGATCCAGGAAAGCTGAAAGAAGAGGCAGCGGATGTGCAGAAGTTATCGGAGGATGATCTGCTCAAGCGGCGTGTGGAGATTAAGGTGAGATTGTTGCTTCAGAATTATTCCTCTGGCCTCCGAGGGTTTTGTATTGTCACTGAAGCATTATCTTGAGACTTCTGATATGAAAAGCTCTGGTCGTCTCATATGCGTAAAACATTTTGGGAAAACAATTTTGCTAACCAGCTCTATTGTTTGTGTGTACTTGCATAAACTTGGCATGACTGATTCTATTCACATCAGAATTTAGTAGTGACCCTAGTTGTTGAAGTGGTCTGTTTTTAGCTCCATGTGTGTGCTAATATGTGATTTGGATTACCACCACATGTGTTCTGATGTCAAGTTAATAGAGTTCTAACGCTTATTGCCGTCGATTTTCCTTAATACCCTTAATGCTGAAGAACCTGTGTCACTAAAATATATTCTTGTTCAATTTCACAAGGTTTTGCATTATGTATCACACCTTCCTTTTTTGCCGGGAATTTTTATTCCTTCCTTGTAGTAACTATCCTGGTCCAGCAAAAGGCAGAGCATTGTTTTGCAATTCCTATGTTGAATTTCCCCGTGGAATCTATGCTGACTAGGTAAGATGGGCATGAGTTAGGTAGATAGCTAGTCTCCTCTACGTAGATGGAAGACGAAGCATACACATGATTGCAGTTGCATGCTATACTTAATCTTATCGATCTTCTTACAGGAGTTGATGGAGAAGTTAAAGATGCCATCAGATGCTGACCTAATGAAGATTGCAATCGCTGACTTGAACAATTCTTCCATTTCACTGGAGGACCGCCAACGTGCATTGCAAGAGCTTTTAATTCTTGTTGAGCCCATTGACAATGCAAATGGTAAATCTGCACTTCCTTTTATTCCTCCATCGGTATGCTAGTATCTCACTGCTCTGCAGATCAAACAGAATGTCCACTTACAACTACATATAATTCAAACATCTAACTTTTAGCATTTAGAGTTCAAGCAAATGAAATATTCTATGGTTTTTTCCTAAGTCACTGTAAGATTTGTAACAATTTACTAAGGTGCTCCACATATCAAGTTTATGTGTTGTTTACTAGATTTAGGAAAGACAGAGCCACCATTGAATGCAACAAAAGCTTTGTCTGTGTGAACTTTTGGAAAATTCTCTGAAATTGTATCTTGCTCCTGCATATGTGATCAGACCTTGACAAAATTGGGGGCCTTGTTGCTGTGATTCAAGATCTTAATAATGCAAATGAAGAAATACGGACCTCCTCTGCATGGATCCTGGGTAAAGCCTGTCAGAATAATGCCCTTGTCCAAAGCCAGGTACTGCCATTAATTGTACACAGAGGAACAGTTGGATTTGAATACCATATCTTGTTTCTGCATAGTATAAATGTTCTTTCATTTTCAGACTAAGAGCACGTGGGTGCTTTCTCTTATATTTTCCTTTAAAGTTTCTTTTGATAGCTGAGAGTTAATTCCCTTATCTATTTCCTCCCAGATCACAGGGGTGCCTTGTTGAAGTATTTCTCATCATTTTTCTGTTCGAGCCATCTCATATGAGCTGATTGTTTATTTCTTGGTCAGATCCTTGGTTATGGAGCTTTGGCAAGATTAGTGAAGATGGGCTATTCCACTTCGGCGGAAGAAGCTGCCAAGGCAATGTATGCTATATCCGCTTTGATCAGAGATAATGTAAATGGTCAGGAGGCATTCCGTTCAGAAAGGGGAAGCGCAATGTTGCAGGTAGTGAAAATCATGTCACAGCAATACAAGGCACAATATTGGTTCCGCCGTGACAAAATTTACCCCTTTTTTGCAGCACATTTTGTCAAGCAGTAGTACAGATGTTCGGCTTCAGAAGAAGGCAGTGTTTCTGGTAACAGATCTAGCAGACTTTCAGCTAAATTCTGGGAACTCAGGCCTTGCTTTCTTAAGCGAGCATGTTCTCCTGAAGTCAATGGTCGACATGCTATCAAAATTTGACCTTGACCTTCAAGAAAAGGTATGATTGGAGATGCCCTGTTCCGAAACTCTTTTTTTTGTAGTTGTTAGCATTGGTTACGAGTTTGTAATCTACACGTACATGACAGTTGTTCTGTACCCTATCTTGTGATCTAATACATTCTTAAGCATGAACTTATTTTCCCAGAGCAATTTATGCTAGTAACATTTTGCTCTACCAGAGATTCGAGCAACAGACAGGTTTTAACCAATCATTTTGTTTTTTATGACAGGTTTTGTTGGCCATCAGGAGCCTACTGAAGCTTCCCTCAACCGACGCCATGGACCTCGAGTCCTGCGGTCTTGACAGCGTGCTGTACAGACTGGGCGTGCAGCTGGAGGAGCTGCCGTCAGAGGAGCAGAAGGAGTACGCCGGGGAGGTCGACGCCCTCCGGAGAGAAGTCCAGACGCTCTTCCAGCAGAAGCTCAAGCAGGTAAGCAAACAAGCGCAGCAGCTGTGAATTCACTGATCAGGTGCAGCAATGGCAACCGTCTGAAACGATTTCTGGGCTAACTTTCGTTTTCCATGCTTGCGACCTGCAGGTTCAGGGCACGGCCACATTAGCGTTATAGATGCTCGGATGAAGCTGGATGGGAGGAGGGCGGGAGGCGGTTCGGATGATCCGGTGCTGAGTTGAGTGTCTTGTTTTTACTGGAGGGGTGGTTGTTAGTGCTGTAGGATTCTGGATGGAACGATAGGTAGGCAATTGAAACATAGGTTAGGCAACTTGACTGTATTATTAGTATTGGTTTTCGTTCTTTGCACTAATAACTAAGAGCACGATCTCCTCTCCTGTTGTGCGGTACAATATTTGTAGTGTTACACCAGCGCTGCATATGGAACATACATAAATTTGTCTTCTGTTGTTATAGTACAGTACCTCACTCTTTTTATTGAGATCGTGCTGTGTTGTGCTTCAGTGATAAACGCATTCCGTGGTCCAAGATGGGACCGAGTAGAAGCTAGCTATCTTGCCAAGGGCCTCTTCCTTGGTCTTGAATGTGTTGCTATGCAGGAAAAGGTAAACTGTTGTGAAAAGAAGGTGTGGTTTTGAGTTTTAGTCTTTTGCAACTTAGCTAGCCGGCAGTAAACTGTGAAACCGTCTAATGTGTATTGTTGATGATTTATGTGTAACAAATAACATAAGAATCACTAAAATTCATATCAAACCATATATTCATGCAATTGCGATTACACATCCAACACGAATGTATATTTTTACAGAATACATTTTTATTACGTTATACTAGCTAAGTCAAATGGTTCTAATGTTGTCTAGCATTAAACAACACATCGACTTTGAAATCATGCTTCTCGTACGTAGTGCACCCAAAACATGATCGCCGGGCAAGGTAATTTCTTGCCTTCGGAACTTAGACTAGTCATAGTGGGAAGTATCATAGAGTGGTATCATATTTATGATACTAATCTATGTTACTATCTCAATAGTGGAGAGTATCATATGAGTGGTATCATATAGTTATGCATTTATTAGCCTATAGACTCATCTTGTCTTGGAATCCGCTATGTTACGGTATCTACCTATGATACCACCATCACCTCTCTCTTCATTAAATTCTTGCCACATCACTATTTTTGCATACGTGGCACTTATGATACTACCTATGTTACTCCCACTATGACTAGTCTTAGGAATGTAAATTTTATCCGAATCACATCTTGATCAAACTGCTTATATCCTACTCCTTTCGTTCCTAAATATATCCCTTTCTATCCTTTTTTTCTGCGCACATATATGTATACATGTTTTAGTGTAGTAAACGTAAAGCCACATGTGAGTTTTTTGTACTTCTATGGGAAACATGATACATGCGCATACACTCACCTCTATAAATGCACATCATACTCTTATAAGAGAGTTAGGAGTGTGGTTGTACCCCCAACCCAACAGAGTTCAAACCACAAGTTTGACGTTGATGTTTCTCATTTAGGCAATATATTTTTCATTTAGGCAGAATATATTTTGCGTTGCACCGTGTTTGTAAAAAAAAACTCTTATTAGCACCTCCTAAAGATTGAGCCAACAAATTAGATTTTGATATTGATGAAGTCACCATGATCATCTTGCTTGACGGAAACCACTTAAAAATATTCCGTGTAAATAAAAAACCCTGAAAACTCAAATTCGGGATTTGAATTTTGGTGAGCAAGCCCTTATGCCTTAACGTTGGTTGAATTCAAATTGGATAAAAACAAGAGAACCTTCTGCTCGGTGTAGCAGAGCACGTGGCACGTCGTCAGGATCGATGAACAGATCCATCCGTCCCTCCCACGGCCTCTCTCCGTCCGAGGAGAGGACCACCACGCTCGCCGTGACCACCGCCGAGACTCGCTCACCTACCCACCCCCGGCGGCCCCTTCCCCACCGCACGCACGACCCAGTCCCCTTCCCCCCCTCCGTCGCCTGACATGCCCGGGTAGGTAGCCCTCCTCTCCGCGCAACATTTCCCACACCCCAAAACCCGCCTCCACTCCCCACCCACCTCTCCTCTCCGCGCGCGTTCGATCGTCTTCGGTCGCTGGCGGCAGGCATGGAGGCGGCCGCCGCGCTGCGCCCCTTCCCCGCGCTCCCCGTCAACGCCGCCAGGGCGACGGGCTGGCGGCCCTCGCGCCGGCGCCAGCTGTCCGTGGTGGCGAGGCTGGACGGGGGCCTGGGCGGCAAGGGGGTGCCCACCACCAACTACGTCGTGCCGCTCGACAAGCCCACCGGGATGACCCGCCCGCTCGTCGAGATCCTCAGGGACCTCAACAAGCGCGTCCCCGACAAGATCATCGACCCCGAGACTAACACCGTACCATGGTGAGCAGCCAGCCATCACAACTCGCTCATCCTTGGCCGCCTAACTGTCGATCCTTCTGATTACACGCTCAGAATGCGCTCCATATATTCCGTTGGGATTTAGTGGACGCGAAGTTTTGTTAGATTATTAGCTTTGTTGGGGTGTGCGAGTTGAAGCTGGTTTAAATTTCTGCAGCTGCTGTCTGTGTCTTCCTTCCCTTGTTCTTAGCTAATGAACCGAATTGGTACGAGTGGACTAATGAAATACTTAGTCCCGACCAACGGATTTAGTCCTGGCAATGCTTTTGCTTTCTATTGGATTGATGCCATGATAGATAGCTCATCCTAGTTCCACAGCTTACAATAATTCAGTTCGGTGGAAAGGGGAAAAGGAAATCCAACTGGGGGCACTTCTTATACGGTAGATTCGATAGGATAGTTGTGAAGTTGACGGGGTCTGCTTATTTCACCTCTCCGACTCGATAAGTTTTTGCTGGCCTAAAGTAAATAAGCTTAGGGCACTAACCCATGCACTAATTTGACCAGACTTTATCACTCAATAGTTTAATACTTCGCAACCTAGGTTGTTGATGCCTTGTTGCTAGATCCGGAACACCCGGTAGATGGAAAAGTTACTTGAGCAACTTGTCTCGCTTTTATCATTTGGTTGATAAGATATGTAGAGTCAGTGGTCAATCATTTGGTGTTGTTGATTAAGTTATGCATTTTAGACAAGGACAGGCTGGTGGATGATTACGTTAGTCTAAAAAGAGGATGAGGCCTGGTACTCTGGACATCCTAAACTGATTATCAGCTACAGGTCTGTGTATGCTGTCATATCATACTTTATAAAAACCGTCGTGCCTATGTTGCTTCAACATAAAGCGCGTGGAACTGGTTTTATATCTATAAAATATCGTACACTTGCATGATAAAACGATTAAATTTACATGTACTGTCTTTTTAGCTGGTACGTTATAGTACACAGCAAATTTAAATCATTTCTTGACTCTTAAATTGGATCATACCTGTGATCTGAATTTCTTCATTTCTATCTACTTTTTCGGGACTAGGAAGTACTAGTATATTGGAGTGCATGCCCTTAGTTATGGAAATTGGCAAACAAATAAATCACCATGGTATATTAGCTATCCCTACCAGCGGAGAATATTTTGCGAGGTTAAATAATAGAAAGTAGAGTACTCATGGCATCTACCTCTTCTCAGGAAAGAGTGACAGTCTAGCCTATCTGCAGATCTCTTAAGCTAAAAGTACAACCATGCTTTCTTTTCCATTTCATAACACATTGGTAAAAGTTTGTTGCTATTTAGATCCCTTCATTTTGAAGAAGCTTGTCCTGTCCAGTCATTGGCAATATTAATTTATAGCATTTTATTTCGCCATGGGTGGCCTTTGGGATGAATAGTGGAGTAATTAAGGATGTAGCTACAAATTCTGTGCTAAGCTGGCACAAATTACTTGGATTCGAGGAAACCCTTATTCTAAAAAATACAATGAAAGTGAACCTGAGAAACATTAACATACAATATCTGACATTTGGATATAATTTTTACTGGCATAAATTGGGTTTCTACTATGACTGCTCTTATAACAAGATTTGAATTGATAGAGAGTCATGTCGGTGAACTGTTTCCCTTACAAAATCTTTTTCATCTCGGATTGCGCAGGTACCATGCCAACAGAATGCTGAGCTTTTATGCACCAGGTGACTCCTCATTAAACTTACGAACTTCCCTCTGTGATTAATTTTTTCACTTCTGGTGGATTCCCTAGTCCACTCACCGTGGTGCTTCCATTTGTTTGAGTACAACTTTAGTTCCTAGTTTGTGTTTTCATGCCTCATGTATTTGTGCCCTCACAAATTTTATATTGACCAATATCAACTGAGCAAGTACCCATGACAAAGCTTATACCATGCCGTACCTGTAGTTTGCTATGCAGAACCAGAATGATGCCTCATTATACTCTGCATAAATAGTGCTTGGCGAAGGTGCCATGTCTCAGCCACTAAAAGTTTTTAATCTTGTTATGCTGGATTGTGAACTATTTGGATCACACATAAACACTCGAAGGATACCCACATAGAAAAAATAGAAGAAATAATTTTGTTAAACATCAAACACAGAAAGCACCATGTGGTGTAAGGAAAAGTGATTAATGCTTCCTATTTTTTCAGGTTGGTGTGGTGAAATTCGTGATGTTATTTATTCTAACAATGGAAATGTGACTGTGGTCTATCGAGTGATTCTGAAAGGAATTGATGGAGAGGTATCTCTTCTCCCTTTTCTCATTTTCTGAGAACATTGCCCACTATATATTCTGCATTGATCATTTTTGGATGTCAATAATATAGAGCGAACATTGTTGAGAGTCGATCCAACTGTACCAATTCAGTTTAGTTGAGCATCATAGAGAACAACCTTCATTTTCCTTTTAGTCCAGTTTTCTTGCCATACAACTTGACACTCGTATCTGTGTGGTATAGGCTTTCAGAGACGCCACAGGCTCAGCAAAGGTGCACGAAGGACGTAGCGACGATGCTGTTGCGGCCGCAGAGGAAAGGGCTTTCAGCAAGGCCTGTGCAAGGTTTGGGTTTGGCCTGTACCTGTACCACCAGGACGAGATCCCATAGGTTGGTCGGCATATTCAGCTACGTTTCTAGGAACTCTGCTGAGAGTTTGGAATACTTGGTGTCCCGGAGGAAATTTTCAGACCATGAAGCAAGCTTCCTCTGGTGCTTACGCAAGAAGTTTGTAAATTGTTCTTCTGTTGCTGTCTGGTGCCCGACAGAATTCATCCAGTTATTAGAGATAAAACAAAAGGAACGTGAAAGATGTGGTTCATTACTTCACTGCTGTATTTCCTGCCTCGTGCGGGTATACTAGTTGTTGGAGTTATATTTTTTCGCTGCTGTACCAGTTTTCCTTTTACTTTTTCTTAGATACTTTTTTCTCTTACTACTAACACTCTTTCAGCATGTTTCGCCATTCAAATTTTGACATGAACTGTATTGTACTAGTTTTCTTTTTATATCCACAAATTTGTAATTTTTTAGCCCAAAATACAATGATTTTTTAACGGAACTTTGCAGATTTGTACATCACATTAGTAATGTATCCGCCTAAACAAAAATCAGAATTTTTTACACCTATTTTGTTAAGAACATACCGGGCTCCATGGAGCCCATATGCCAAAACTACACTCCCCATGTAGACATTTAAGTAAGTCATGTACATTTTTTTATTGTCTAGATCACAAATGGTCATATCTCTTACGAATATCATTTGTGATCTCCCCATTTAGGCTCCCTATATGTCATCTATTCTTTCTTTTCTGGTCTAATCAATTCGTCGTTTAAGTAAGTCATGTACACTTGCGAAAATTCGTAAGAGATATGACCATTTGTGATCTAGGCAATAAAAAAATCTGTAAATAAATAGTGCTCCAGTTATATTTTTCGCGCCTCTTTTGCAGATGCACGCGGTACATTAACCATCTAATATATTTTGGAAACTAAGAAGAGAAAGAAGAATAAGATAAATTATGGTTTTATTAGGTCTCATTCGACAAATGATGAGTCTTAAGCGATGCAGAAAGAACTAATTCCTCCATTTCCAAATATAAACCTTTCTAGTCTTTTTTGGACGTATATATCTAGACATGTTTTAGATAACAGAGTGAGTACTTCGGTTCACTTGTGTGTAACCTAACTATATGTCAATATGTTAAGAAGTGCAAGTAGATGCAAATCGGTTGAAAAGTGCAAGTATATGTAAATCGATTGAAAACTACAGTTTACAATATTCAACGAAACATAGAGTTACACTTTTCTGTATCGATTGATAAGGAAACAAATATCATACTAAAAGAAATAGCGGCGGCCTCCTTCAGATACTATACACACTATAGCGTGAAAAATATCAGATATGCTTAAAAATAAAGGATTTTAGCCAGACTAAATGATGTGGTCTAGAAATTGTTAAATAATATATGCATAATCATGTACAAAAAACATTATCCAGTTGTCTAGAAGGTTTTCTGAAATCAAGTCTAGAAGGTTAAAATCAACACTCCACGGAATAACAACATATTATAAATATTTATTCACAAGTCATCAACATTGGAGATGTCACCTTTCAAAGAGGAATATATTATAGTTCACCACTAAGACAAATAAAAACCAATTTCTACTTCCTGGCTAAGGTGGAATACACCGTAGAAAGTATATAGCGTTTTAAAGTTATAACATTTTAGCGCGCTGCAATATTATTTCGTGAATATCACCATAGCACGTAAAAGTGTCAAAATTTAGCATCCTATGTTTTTCATGATTGATATACACTCCAAGTTGCTAAAATCAAAACTAAGTGCCACCTCTTTTTTTCGAACCGCTCCCCAACTAGGCACTGCGCAAAATCAAAACGGCCAGTGAACCCAAAAATCATCAGAAGAAAATATGGTGCCAAACTCGTCTTTACCAATAAATTGGGTTTTAAAAATTATAAATTAGGTGTTTTTAGACACGGAAAAACAGATATTCAAGAAGCGCCGCAGCGGTAGGGCCTCGTTTCGGCCCACCTTGAACACACTGTCCCCACGCGCACTGAAATCGTTAAAAAAAGCTTCCTTTGCAAAGGTGACTCCACTGTTGACACAGGTGTCAAAATTTCCTTTGCTTGCGCTCCCCAGCTTTCCTCTGTGCGTGACAAGTGGCGTCTACCTGTAGGTGTGTAGAGGGATGTACATGTAATTATTTTGAGATTCATTTCTTCAAACTAAAATATTTTGAGAACCGTTTATCCGAATTACGAACCATTTTCACTTTTGAACTACTCGCGTCAAGATCTTCAAAACTAGATATATTGTTGATAGGTTTTGACGAATTTTTTTTACTTCGGATTATGTATAGTTCGTACAGACTGGTATGTGTAGTTGCACATCCAATTGAAACTGAGTGTAGTTGTATGTGCAAACTGATCTGTCTAATTGTATGTTCTACCATGTTCTATACAACCTGATTGTATAGTTGTACGACCTGATCTGTACAACCTGGTACAACGTGATTTGTGTAGTTATACGTACAATCATATCTATCTAGTTGTACTAGTTAAGTTTATTTTTGTACATAATGTTGTATGATGTTGTACATCTTATTTATAACTAGTAAAATGCCCGTGCGTTGCTACGGGCGGATAAATAGCAAGTTATCTAACACCGGAAACAAAGAAATTTTCTATGTTAATTGAAAGCATACTCTTCTGCATTGAAATGCTCGACTCTAAGGTCCTACATCCCATATAAATATATACTCATAAGGTGCCACGATATCAGGGTGCAAGAAGGTAAAGAAATCTGACAACTTTTCGAATGACCTTCTTAATTACAAATTTAAGGGAATACAAAAGCAACACAACATACCGTTTCGCTTGTTTCGGGACACTTATGTGGATTGCTCGTTTTGACCACTCAAATTCATCCCATTCACTCATCCGGCCATCATAGTGGAATAGCAGGATAGCAAAGTTATCAGAAAACTGCAACAATCAAGTGTTCACACAATTATGCAGTTTACTATGTCACAGTTTCATGGTATGTGTGAATTTATAGGTAAAACTATACATGACATAACACAAACAACGTTGGGGCGGCAACAATTTGTCAATATAAGCTAGAACACTCAGATAACTAAATGAATCTCAGAAACTTACCTTCTTGGCTGCTCTATTTATGTTTTCCTTCTGTGAAATTATCCGTGTGTTGCAATGGGGCGTACGATTCTGTTCCTTATGCAAAAAACATCCAACGAATTGCAAAAATGCAGCCATATGTGTCTAACTTTCAAGACTATAACATGCAAAATCTGAATGCATCTCCATCCTTCTAACTTTAGAGACTACATCATGCAAAATCAAAGACATATAGAAAGAGTCCCAAATAGGTCATTTTTTCACTTGTGTTGACTGGAGCAAATCAAGACACTGCATTATTGGGGATAAAAGATCAGAAACAGCGGCATACCTCCTAGTATGAATGTGTGTCCTCCTAGTGACTGAAAACTTTACTTCCAAAATTGGTATCTTCAACTGAATTACTGGAAATTGGAAACAAAAACTGCAGAGCAAGCATATGTACATGATCTCACAAGTCAATTTTTTATTTAAAAACAACACCTTAGAAGGAGATAGACACTTAATTATTTCTAGTCATTTGTTGTATTGCTCTTACTTTTTCTAAAAGATACAGAGAAATAATTAGCAATCAAGTATGCACATAGCATACAAAGCATCAACTATTATTCAGTTTTCGGCTTGCTTTTTAGCGAAACAACATTCCATCATTTCAATTATTATCAAACTTTTGATCTTTCTCTGTCAGAGGTGGTAAATGAGAGGTACCAAGATCCAACGCTAGCAAAATATGCAAATAAATACAGAAAATTGCTCTTATATAGGAGTGAACAACACTGACAAGGAAGTTTAGTTATTACAGGCATATGAATAAACATGCAGATGGCTCTACTTATAACCAGAAAACATCATTTCTTGTAAATTTACTCATATTTCTCTCCGTCAAATTAGAAGTACATGGGATATTCACTACGTCTAATCAAATAAAGAACAGTCTGCCACTCCATAATAATAATACTTCAATCTTGAACAGTTGCCCTCATAGATCTTGAATACTCCATAATAATCTTCAATAGTATTACAAGGTTTGGATAGAGGAGGTTGCTGTGCTGATATGACCTTGTGTGAGGCTTAATTAACTGCCCAATTATAGATTGTGTACGCAAATGCCCAATTATAGATTGTGTACGCAAACTGTAAAATACACACTGAGAGAAGCAAATCTTTAATTCCACTCAAACACGAACACATTGACAGTATGAGAGCAAGAACAATATAGGTTATCAAATATTACTGTTGTAGACTTACGGTGTTCACTTCCCTATAAACAAAAATTTTGCCAGAAGAAAATGAATGCCGACATGAGAAATGCAAAATCACAGTAAGTATTTGACAAACAGTTTCAGGTGGACAGAGATAAGGTCATCGTGCTGCATCCCTTTCCCCTTGCTGTAGAGCTTGTAAGATCCTACCCTGCAAGGCAAAAAAAACACAAGCATGCATATTCTTTTGAGAACTTGCTCCATGAATCAATAGAACCAAAAAAGAAGTTATACTCAAACACATTAAGTATGTGCCTTTTTGTGTAATGTCCACAAAGGTGATGTCAATTGGCCATGATGCATCGAGATTGAGACACTATCGTCTGCTCAATGTTTATGTATTTCGACTGTTCCACTGGTACAGAGGTGCATAACGTAGTGTCTGTAGCTTTCGCTGCACAAGTGCCCTTTTCCATTTTACAGAGTAGAAATTTTCTCCAAGAAACATAGTTTGGGGCGAGTGGTTATACCGTAAGAAGTAGTGACCTTCCTCCTGTACCAACTCTGTGCTTCGCCCTCCACCGACTCGGTCTCCTGTTGTGGGCAGAGCCACGCCGTACATGTTGACTTGTTTCCACCGCCGTACCGCACCTCTTCGTCCCTGCCCTTATCCCTGCTCCCTGCATGACGTGGGGCTGCCTTGCGGGTAGCCCACGATAAGGCTACCTGGGCCGCGCCAAGGATAGAAAGGCCCACAGGAGGCCCATGCGGGGTACCATGTAACCTAATCCAAGTCGGTTAGGAAGCATAACCTGCCATATCTGTAGTTGCCATCGGCACCAACCACCCGAGACCTGGCCGCCTATAAAGTCAGGAGGGTTCCTCGTCCCAGGGACATGCTCATAGCTACAGCACAAACCCTAGCGAGATCGCAATCTCGCCATTGTAACCACAACTCGCATCAATAACCAGACAAGCAGGAGTAGGGTGTTATTCTTCGGGAGCCTGAACCTGGGTAAATCCTTGCTTGTCAGCCGTCGTGACCACCTGCACTCATCTCTCTCCCCATCAATCAACCCGGGGTGCACAACCCTGGGACTTGTCGAGTTAACACCTCGTCAATTGGTGCCGTCTGTGGGAAGTCAAACAAGTGCTAGGATCATGGTCGCTCCGGCTCCATCCGCAATGAAGATCGGCGCGTCCGCCGTCAGGGAGTCGATCCGATTCGGCTCCTTCGAGTCTACGACTACCGCGCTACGCGCGACGGCGTCACCAAAATCGCCAACCATCACGTCCGCTGAACCCGCTGAGATCGCATCTGCCGCACCCGCGGAGATCGCGCCTGCCGGACCCGCTGAGATCGTATCTGCCGCACCCGCGGAGATCGCGACCGCCGAACCCGCGAAGATCGCATCTGCCGCACCCGCAGGGGCCGCGCCAGCTGCATCCGCGAAGAGGACATCTACATCGACAATCTCGGCAACGGCCGCACGAATCGAATCTACTACCCCAACCTCGGTCGCGCGGTCGATCGAGTCAAGATCCACCTCGACCGTCGCACCCGCACGGGCGACCAGGGGCCCGCGTCCGACAGCCATGTCGCGCGCGCCCTCATCTTCGTGGAAATCTCAGGTCTACCCCAAGCCAATCGCACTCGCCCCGGCGAGCGTGGGCACATGGACAATCGCGAGAAGACGCGACAGCGGCTGCGCCGCACGCCACGTTGCAGCAATTTTCGACCCCGAGCAAGAAGCGGGCGACAGAAGCAGCAGCGGCAGCACCAACTCTCCGACTCAAGTCTACCCCAAGCAAGTCTTCATGGCCGGCACAGCACCGCATGACGACGAAGAAGAACCCGCATATCCGCTAGAGGTGGACATGCCGGACCAGACTAAACTTGTCATCACGCGGGACATGGCGATCCAAGACATGAAGCATGTGGACGAGGGCACGTTCCCCCCACCCAACGCACCTCGAGAAGACCACCTGGCGGTCCAGTACTTGCTACGCAAGGAAGGCGAACGAATTCGCGCCGAAAAAGCCGACCTGCTCAGGCGCAAAAGGAACGCGGATGCATCGAGTGCCAGGCGAGCCGCCCTCTCCTTCACATCCTCCACAGAGGTTAACCAATGAGCACGGCGAACCAGAGCCCGTGTCCCCCACATGGCAGAAGCTGATCGAACAAGGCTCACTCGCAACCTCGACTCGTCCTTCGTCACCGAAGATGAAAACGGGATACCCGTCCCAAAGACGGCGAATGTCGCCCTGATCTCAGTCGAAACATACCTCCGGCTCACGCAGCCACCGGAGGGGGACGCACGCTCCCTTCTCCACAAGCAACAAATTGCCTCCATAAGGGCAATCGAGGAAGCTCTGGCGGCCAAGGGGCCAAGTAACCGAGCGCACGAACCAACGACATCGGGCATCCCAGCGGCGCAGCGACAGCCAGTCAAGGACATTCGCGACGTCCTGACACAGAAGACGGTGGACCGCAACCGCAAGGAGCGCTCGGCTAGTGCGGCAAACGCGGACGACCACGCTGACCGCGACTTCGAGCCGTGTGGCGCGGCATGCTTTAGCTTCAACATCCGCGACACCCGCATGCCTAAAGGCTTCAAGTTGACGGCTGGCACACCAAAGTACGACGGGAAGCAAGACCCAAAACTGTGGCTCGAAGACTACCTCATCGCTTGCACCTGCCAGGGCGGAACGTCGACTACGGCAATGCAGTACATCCAGCTCATGCTGACAGACTCGGCACGCGGGTGGCTCACAAGACAACCCAAAGACTCTTTCCGAACATGGGAAGAATTTCAGGATAATTTCATCAAGAGTTTCTCGGGAACATTCGCCAGGCCGACGACCTACATCGAGTTGCAGTCCTGCAAGCAAGGAAAGGATGAGTCGCTCCGCTCTTACATCCAGAGGTGGACACTCCTCCGCAATACCATGGAACCCGTATCAGAAGATCGAGTGATGGACGCCTTCATGCATGGCGTCGCTCGCCGCGACCTCCGGGAGGAATACGGTAGGCTCCAGCCGAAGACCACAATAGAACTCATGAAGACAGCCAACCAATGGGCCGAAGGAGAGGACTACGTCCGCGAAACTTCTCCCAAAAAAGAGGGCGAAACAAGCAACTGGCGCGAGGCACGTCAAAAGAAGAAGCCACGTTACACCCACGATTCAATCGAATTAGTAGCGGCGGGCTATGAAACCCCCCGTGAGGACAAGCGTGACGGCAGCCGACAGTACGAGCAAAGTCGGCAGCCCAGCTCGAGTCAGTACAACCGTGGCAGCAGTAGCATCGGCCACAATGATGGAAGTCAGAAACGCGAATGGAAGCGCCCGTTGACCCCAGCAGAGGAGCTGATGCAACCCTGTAAGCATCACTCGTTTCGCAACCCGGAAACAGGCAAATGGAGTTCCAACCACCTGTTAAAGGATTGCCGCAAAGCAAGAAAGATTTACCATGCCATGCAGCAAATCATAGCCCCGGTGCAGGCCGTACAAGCGGCACCGCAGCTAGCCATCCAGGCAGCACCCGCAAACAACAACCAAGTGCAGGCGGCAGGAGCGTTCCCCCAGCCGCAGCAGCAGCAACAAGGTCAGTCGGCAGCAGCCGACACGTACCCAGCCGCACGGGGACAGTTGAACATGATCCAGAAGGGACCCCCGTCGAACAGGCGCCAGAAAATCATCACACGCCAAGTACTTCAAGCCATCAACAGCCCGCGCGCGGTACCAGACTACCTGCGTGGGTTGGAGACACCAATCACATTCTCCAGGGCAGATCACCCATCGGAGGTAATCCGACCCGGGCACGCCGCACTCGTGATTGAGGCCTTGATCGGCGACTACAACCTGAAGAAGGTATTCCTGGACGGAGGCAGCGGCATCAACATCATATTCGCCGACACCCTCAGAAGAATGAACAGGTCGACAGAGAAATTGCCGGAATCGGAGACTACCTTCCACGGCATAGTAACAGGGCAAGCAATCACGCCCATGGGAACAATCACACTCGACGTCATCCTCGGTACACCCGAGCACTTCAGGAAGGAGTCGATAGACTTTGAGGTCGTCGACTGGAAGTCACAATACCACGCCATCCTCGGACGCCCGACCTTTGCCAGGTTCATGGCAGTAGCCCACTACGCCTACCTGATGATAAAGTTGCCCGGGCCGAAAGGAGTGATCACCGTCCGCGGCGACTTCGGGCTCTCCAACAACTGCGACTGCGAGTTCGCCAAGATCTCCGAGTTCTTCGGCGTCGAAGAGCACTTCAAGGCCATATCAGCCGACAACGACAAGACCGTCTTCCCGGCTCATAAGAAGCCTGCCAAAGACGTAGCGTTCAACACGAATGACGACACCGTCACCCACCAAGTCCATCCGACTGACAGCAGAAAGACGGTCAAGGTCTCATCGAGTCTGACCCCCGCATAGGAAAGCGCGCTCGTCGAGTTCCTACGTGAGAACTGGAAAATATTTGCATGGCAACCCTCTGACATGCCAGGGATACCCAGGGAACTCGCCGAACACTCTCTGAAAGTCCACAAGGACGCAAGACCAGTCAAGCAATCCATGCGACGCTTCTCAGGACCCAAACGAGACGCGATCACCATGGAAGTCGACAGATTACTGCACGCCAAGTTCATCCGAGAGATCAAGGATTCGGACTGGGTCGCCAACCCGGTTCTAATGGAGAAAAATAAGACGAAGAAACTACGCATGTGCGTTGACTTCACCGCAGTCAACAAATGCTGCCCCAAGGACCACTTCCCGCTCCCGCGGATAGACCAGATCATCGACTCGACAGCAGGTTGCGAGCACCTGTCCTTTCTGGATGCCTACTCAGGTTACCAGCAGATCAGGCTGAAAGTCGAGGACGAAGAGAAGACAACCTTCATCACACCCGACGACGTTTTTTGCTACCAGACGATGCCGTTCGGGTTAAAGAATGCAGGTGCCACGTACCAGCGGACAATGCAAGCATGCCTCAAGGGGCTAATCGGGCAGATCGTCCAAGTCTACGTCGACGACATCGTTGTCACTACCCGAAAGGAGGATACCCTAGTCGACGACCTCCGCAAGGTCTTCGCGGCACTCGACGTGTATCAGATCAAGCTCAACCCAGAGAAGTGCGTGTTCGGCGTGCCAGCCGGAGAACTACTAGGGTACCTCGTATACGCAAGAGGAATCGAAGCAAACCCCGAGAAGGTGCAGAACATACTCACAATGCCAGCACCAACCAAGCTCAGGGAGGTGCAACGATTAGCTGGCCGAGTCGCAGCTCTCAGCCGGTTCATTAGTAAGTTGGGAGAGAAAGCCTTACCTTTCTACCAACTGATGAAGAAGGCAGACAATTTCGAGTGGACACAAGAGGCGTAGGACGCATTCGACCATCTCAAGAAAACACTGACAACCTCTCCAGTACTCGTAGCACCACTGGAAAATGAGCCGCTGTACCTATACGTCTCAGCAACGAACAGGGTGGTGAGCACGGTGCTCGTAGTCGAACGCGAAGAAGAAGGGCACAGTCACCCGGTGCAGAGGCCCGTCTACTACCTTAGCGAAGTACTCACCTTGTCCAAGCAGAACTACCCTCATTACCAGAAGCTGGCGTACGGAGTCTTCATGACCTCCAGAAAGGTCGTCCACTACTTCTCCGAGCACCCGATCACGGTGGTAAGCTCCTCTGAACTAGCAGACATTCTCACAAACCAACGCGCGACAGGACGATTCGCCAAGTGGGTTGTCGAACTAGGACCATGGGGGCTGAAGTATGCTCACCCGAAGTCCGAAGTCCATCAAGGCCCAAGTCCTCCCGGAATTCACCACCGAGTGGATAGAAGCTCAGCTACCAAATGTCCCCGACTTGTCCAACGCATGGACAATGTACTTTGATGGCTCCAAGAAATTCAAGTCAGCCGGGGCAGGAGTCGTGCTCATCTCTCCCAAAGGCGACAAGCTCAAGTATGTCCTGCAGATGGACTTTCCGACGCCGTCCAACAACGAAGCCGAGTACGAGGCCCTGATCCGCGGCATGCGGATGGCCAAGAACTGCGGCGCCACGCACCTCATGATCTACGACGACTCCTACCTGGTGGTACAACAAACCATGAAGTCCTGCGACGCCGTCGCCGACAACATGATCGCCTACAGAGACCTCTACAATCAATTGGAAGACAACTTCGACGGCTGCGAGCTGCGCCACATTGGCCGCGAAAGCAACGAGGAAGCCGACGTCCTTGCTAACATGGGCTCAGACAGGGTGCCAGTCCCACCCGGCGTCTTCCTCGAGTGCATCACGCAGAGATCCATCAAGACTCAGAATACAGCAAGCACTGCAACAACAAAAGGTGATGCCAACCCGCCAAGCCAAGACAAGGTCCCCATGGAGGTCATGCTAGTCGAAGCCACATGGACAGGACCGTACCTGGCATACATACTACATCAGAAGCTGCCAGCCGACCCAGTCGAAGCAAAGCGCATCATCAGGCGCTCCAAAAGTTTCACCGTCATCAACGGAGAACTCTACAAAAGAAGCATCTCATTAATCCTGCAAAGGTGCATAGATCCAGTCGACGGCCAAGCCATCTTACTCGACATCCACGCGGGTATCTGCGGGCATCACGCCAGCAGTCGGGCACTAGTGGCCAAGGCGCTACGAGCCGGGTTCTACTGGCTGACAGCCATGCATGACGCCGAGGAGCTGGTAAAGAAATGCACAGGGTGCCAAGAATTTGCCAACAAGCCACACGCGCCAGCATCGGAACTCAAAACAATACTATTAGCCTGGCCCTTCGCCCAATGGGGTCTGGACATGGTGGGCCTGCTGAAGAAATCCTCACCCGGAGGTCACACTCACCTCCTGGTTGCAGTCGATAAGTTCACAAAGTGGATCGAAGTCGTGCCCATCACAAGTTCGATTGCATCCACAGCGGTCAACTTCATCAGGTCAATCATCTTCAGATTTGGAGTACCGAACGGGATCATCACCGACAACGGCTCGAACTTCACAGTCGAAGAATTCAAGGACTTCTGCTCAGAGCAGGGGATCAAGCTCAGCTACGCGTCTGTCTCGCACCCGCAATCCAATGGGCAAGTGGAGAAAGCCAATGGCCTCGTCTGCAACGGCATCAAGAAGCGACTGCGCGTGCCCCTAAAACGCGCAGCGGGAGCATGGGTGGAAGAACTGCCATCGGTCCTTTGGAGTCAAACAGATCCATCCAGTACACTCCATTCTTCATGGTGTACGGTGCAGAAGCGGTCCTCCCCTGCGACATCAAGTTCGACGCACCGAGAGTAGTCGCCTACGACGAGTCGGATGCAGAGGAGGCACTCGAGGACAGCAGAGACACCCTGGATGAAGTGCGCGACATCGCCCTGGCACGATCAGCCGTGTATCAACAGGACCTGCGCAACTATCACACTCGGAGGTTGCGTCCAAGAGCGTTCGTTGCAGGCGACCTGGTTCTTCGACTCAAGCAAAAGAAGGTGCACAAGCTCGCTTCCCCATGGGAGGGCCCGTACATCGTGACAGAAGCAATAGGCAACGGAGCTTACCGCCTGAAGGACTCGAAGACAAGAGCGGACTGCAGCAACCCGTGGAACGTGGCACAACTCCGCCGGTTCTACGCCTAGTTCAACCCAATCATTGTACAAGAAAATCAGCGCGGCAGGTTTCAGACGCACTCTTTCCCTTACCAGGGTACCTGAGGGGACTGGAAGGGTTTTAATGAGGCGGCCTGTTCGCAAGAATCAATAAAGTGATTTGAAGAAAATCTGTCTCCTTTACCTGTCACACAGAGGAAGCCGAAATCCTAGGCCGCCACTCGAACCACTCGGGGGCTGCGCCACACAGGTTGAAATAAAAGCTTAGGCCGCTACCCGAACCACTCGGGGGCTGCGCCATACAAGCATAAGTCAAAAAATCCTAGGTCGCCACCCGAACCACTCGGGGTCTGCACCACACAGGTTGAAATAAAATCTCAGGCCGCTACCCAAACTACTCGGGGGCTGCGCCATACAAGCATAAGTCAAAAAATCCTAGGCCGTCACCCGACCGACTCGGGGGCTGCGCCATACAGGTCAAGTTCAAAATCCTAGGTCGCCACCCGACACACACGGGGGTTGCGCCACACAGGTAATACTTGTAACCCTAGGCTACCACTCGACCTACTCGGGGGCTACGCCAAACAGGCCTTCTCAGAAAAATCCTCAGCCGCCACTCGAACCCACTCGGGGGCTGCGCTGTACAGGTCAAGTTCAAAATCCTAGGTCGCCACCCGACATACTCGGGGGCTGCGCCAAACAGGTAACACTTGTAATCCTAGGCCGCCACTCGACCTACTCGGGGGCTGCGCCACACAGGTCTTAGCCAAAATCCTAGGCCATCACTCGAGCAACTCGGGGGCTGCGCCATACAGGTCAAGTTACAAAAATCCTAAGTCGCCACCTGTTAAAATCAGAGACTGCGGCATACAGGTCACACTTGAAGAAAACCTAGGCCGTTGCCTAGCACACTAGGCGACTGCGTCACACAGGTCGCAAATCAAAACAGGCATTTTCACTTTCGAGCAAGCAGATCAATTCTCATGACTGGAAAGAACTTTAATCTATTACATCAAGCTTACACAGGCACATTTTCCCTCTATAGCTAACCCTGTACATCAGACGACAGCTACTCTAAACTGCAGGTTCGGCCTTCGACGCATCGAGGGGACCTACAAGGCGCTCACTCAGGTCCTGAACCTGCCTGATAATTCGACGCGCAGCCGCTAAGGTCTCGTCGAAGTCGTCGTCACCAGGCAGGCCATCAAGCACCCTCTCGAGCGGAAGATGCGGTCGGTGCATCCGGACGTACGCCAACGCCGCATTCGCCCCAGCCACGAGTTGAGCGTCGACAACCTCCTTCAGCCCTTCACCATCGCGAAACCTCTCCAGCAAGGCGTACATCCCGTTCGGCTGCGCATTGTACGGGAAGTACACGCGATTGATGTGCCAGAGTGTCTTCCGGCAATTCTCCAGAAGAAAAGCAGCGTGCCACGTACGATCAAGCATGGTGGCAAGAATGCGCCCCCTCGACTTGTTCACCAAGAACTGCCGAGCTTCATAGGAGTCGCCAGACGCCTCTCGGGTAACTCGCTCCTCAACGCGAGCCCGCTCGGCCTCCCAATCAGGATTAACATCTGCACGCATAAAAATGCAAGTCAGAACAAGAAAGAAAGCCAGCAAAGACGGCAGCCGCCAAAGGGATACAAACCTTGCAACTGCCGACTGATCAGGTCGATCTCCCCAAGCAAAAAATCCTCACGTCGCGAGAACTCCGCCGTAGGATGCGACTGGGAGCGGTGCAGCAGCCGCTCCGTATTCTTTAGGGTCGCCTCAAGCTCCACCACCTTGTTCTTCAGGTATGTGATTATCCGCTGATCATTTACACTGCGTGGAGGAGCCGGCGCCGCCCGACGACGGCGAGCACCCGAAGAAGAAGCCGCGCCACTCGGCTCGGCCACAGGAGAAGGCAGAGCATCATCGCGCACAGCATTCTGCCATGGATACGTAGAGTCAATACAATCATGCGACTGCGAAGCGCAGATCAACTCAGAAGAAAGAAAGTCAGCAAAAGCAATATTGAAGGCCAAAAGACCCGACAGGGCAATATTCATTACAAAGCAAGAAGTTCAAAATACAGACCGCGGCGACTGCCGAATTCCTAAAGCTACGCCTACTCTAAGGCTGCGGACTGCAACCGGGAGCGACCCTTCCGAGCGGCAGCCGCCTCGGTCGCCTTAGCAAGGGCCCTCTCGAAGAGTGCCACAAGCTGCACGGCCAGCTGCGAGGCACGCTCCTTCACGCCACTCAGCGACGCGGTTCGGCCATCGGGTTTGCGAGGAAAACCGCTGACGACCTTCTCGAAGTCACCTGGAACCTGATGGCCTAAGAGGAGCTGGAAGGTGAGCTCGGAGCCGCGTACCGTCTGCGACCGCGTGAAGTCGGCGATGGTGGTCGCATCCTCAAACGGCGCAGCAAGGGCGTCCACGGCTGCCGGCGGTTGGTCACCCGGGAAGATACTCTGGTGCACCACAGTGAGGGCTCCAGTCGATTTCTGCAACGCGGCTGCGGACTTCTTCAGCGCGTCTGAGGCATAGGCGCAGACCCGGTCGAGGAAGCCAACAGCGGTCGCCAGGTCAACTGTGTCACTCGACGCGTCTTCTGGAGGAGCTCCACCGCAAGTCTCTGCGCAAAAATTCAAGGTCAAGCAAAGAAAAAAGACCAAAGACACAGTAGGCATCAAGCCGAAACTTACCCCCAAGAACACCGGCGAGTGAAAGGAGACGACCGACTTGAGTCTTTTCCTGGGCGACCCGCGCCAGCTCCCGCTCTCTAGACTCGTGAAGAGCCTTCTCAAGCTCATCAACCCGCCCAGTAGCCTGGTCCAGAGATGCACGCAGTTGGTCCCTCTCTTTCTCCAGGCGAACGTAAGCCGCGGCTGCGTCGAGCTGTTGACGGTAGTACGGCTGAAGCAAAAGCAAGATGTTAATAAAGTTGCTGGCGACTATACTAGTCACCCACACCTTCGGGGGCTACTCCCATCGGGAGCGCTGATCGCGCACCTGATGAAAAATCAAGAATGCAAGAACAAGCATAAAAGACTTACGTGGTCCAGGAGTTCAAGGTCCTCTGCAGCCGAAGGAGGAACGCGGCTAGACGATGCAACGCCGGCAGGCTCAGCAAGCACCTTCTCCACCACCGCCTGAGTCCCCAGTCCAGTCGAAGGGGCGGATGTATGCTCCACGTCCCGGAGGGGGGAGCTAACATTGCCAGAACAGTGGCTGTAGCAAAACCAAGCACACCTGTCAACCTAAAACGTCGCAACTGCAAAATACAACTCGAAGGACACACATCATAAAGAAGCTCACCTGGGGGTGCCGGCGTCGTCATAGCTCTCCAGGGAGGCCGAAGGCATCCGCGCGAAAGAACGAGGAGCCGCGGAGCTGACTGGAGGAACATTCAGGGGTTCGTCCCAGCCACCCGAGGACTGCGCACCCGGCGATGTCGCGACGACCTCCTCCACAGTAACGTCGGCATCTTTGGCAGGAGACGACGCAGTGGCAGAATCGCCACGACTCGGGAGCTTCCGTTTCTTCCGCGCGGGTTCCTCCACTTCATCCTCCTCCTCCACATCATCACGGGGAGAATGTGCGGAGGGAATCTCTTCGTCTTCGTCTTCCTCCTCGACAAACTTTGACTCGTCGTCGGGTCCGTTCTCAGGAAGAGGAGGAAGGCTGATGAACAGAGCTCGACCCTGAAGCAAGTAGACACAAGTCGAATCAAAAAGAAAGGTAGACTCAAGTCGAACAAGGACAAAAGGAAAATAAGACAAGACTTACCTCAGGAACGGGGTTCGAGGCCCCGTAAGGAGAAATCGGGCACTTGACGTTGCACGTGTCCGCGACTCGGAGGTTGGTGATGGATCTGACGTTGGCCTCCACCTCCTCATCGTCAAGCGGCTCGGCGCTGACGCCTTCGGCGGCCCACATCGGGTGAGGCCGAGCGCTGAGCGGCTGCACCCGAAGACGGAAGAAGGTGGCCATCAGGAAGACGCCACCCGCCTCGCGCCCAATGGTCTTGGTCAGATCGCGCAGCAGGCCCAGCAAGGGCCGCACGACCTCCTTCTCCACGGCGGTCAGCGGGTGCGCCCAGGCGCCGATCTTCCGCAGTCCACGTCCGCTGTCGAACGCATCCAGGCCGTCCTGGTTCGACTAGACGTAGAACCACCTCCGGCGCCATCCTTGGACGGAGTGGCACTTCTTCATCTGGAAGTACGCGGTGTCACCGCTCACCTGGATTCCGAAGCCGCCCACGGGGAAGGTCAACCCGCTCTTCCCAACGTTCTTGTGAACGAGGAAGAGCGACTCAAGACGTGCAGCAGATCGTCAACAGTGACGTCATCAAGCCAACGGCTCCAAAATCAATTGAAGCAACTCGACAGAGTAATTAGAGTAGTAAGCTTAAAAGCTGAAATCAACAAGGTAGGATCGGGCGATGATCCGAGAACCCGAAGAAACCATTCGGGTGGCAACATAGTAAGCTCGAGCAGCCGAATCCATCCACAAGTAAGCCAAACAGGCTGAGTAGAAGCAAGCTTCACAAGAAAATGAAGGCAAAGTAATTCGACTGCAAAGGTTACTCCCATCGGGAGTGGCCGGTTCGACTGAAGAAATCGAGTTCAAACTCAAGATCAAGCAATCCAATGGCGCGTCCAGGAGGAAGGAGTCCTTTGTTCGACTCTACGCTTCGACCAAGCACTCGGGGGCTACTGACGTGGGGCTGCCTTGCGGGTAGCCCACGATAAGGCTACCTGGGCCGCGCCAAGGATAGAAAGGCCCACAGGAGGCCCACGCGGGGTACCATGTAACCTAGTCCAAGTCGGTTAGGAAGCATAACCTGCCATATCTGTAGTTGCCATCGGCACCAACCACCCGAGACCTGGCCGCCTATAAAGCCAGGAGGGTTCCTCGTCCCAGGGACACGCTCATAGCTACATCACAAACCCTAGCGAGATCGCAATCTCGCCATTGTAACCACAACTCGCATCAATAACCAGACAAGCAGGAGTAGGGTGTTATCCTCCGGGAGCCTGAACCTGGGTAAATCCTTGCTTGTCAGTCGTCGTGACCACCTGCACTCATCTCTCTCCCCATCAATCAACCCGGGGTGCACAACCCTGGGACTTGTCGAGTTAACACCTCGTCACTGCATCTACCGCCGTCAACAGCGGGGCACCATAGAGGATGCCGTGAAAGGAGAGAGGCAGAGGGAGGAGAGTAGGGAGAACGGGGTGACGGTGGGCAACGGGTGGGTGGCTGCTAGGGAGGAGGGTGGGTGGCTGATAGGTCGCCGGAGCCTAGCCGGAAGCAGCGGCGGCGTCCGTCGCGAGCGAGAGAAATTGGGGATTCTTATCGTTTGGCACTTTTACAATTCGGCCCATTACTTGGACTGCGGGTTGATTATCAAGAAACAAGAGGACTAAATCACAAAAAAGCTGCGACGTACGACGCCTCACAGTAAGGGATATTATATAGTATATATACTAGCAAAATGCTCGTGCGTTGCAACGGGACAAATTGATTACATGATAGTTGTCTAAATAAGTATAGAATTGCTGTAGCGTGGCTCCAAACAAATAAAATAACATGTTATGAAGATACTTTTAGATGTGTACTTGCCTATTGTATTGTGAAATACTAACATTCATAGATCATAAGTCTCTTTCCTACAACAATAATTTCAACCATTAGAACATCTTCTCCAACTCCAATAGACTTTGTCGTTGTTCATGTTTTTGTTATGGATGCGGTGCATTAAGCACATCACTTTAAGTTGTTGGAAGGACCTAGTATGCAGCAATGCCCATGTTGGTCGACCGATATTTAACAAGAATGTTTCACAATGACCTGGTATTATTTCATTGACTTTTTTACTCTTCCAGCTTTAACGGAGCTCTAAAAAAATATGCCATTTTTTCCTACTACTTGATATTTGATAGGCTGATTAAAATTTTTCATCGAGCTGATAGTTACTTGACGGGCTAGAGCTAGCAGACTCTCTTGATTCTTCTCACGGTTGGTCGCCCCCAACCTGTTCACAACCATTCGCAACCATGTCGGACGCAACAAAACATGATCAAATTCACTTATTGTTTTTTACACCAGAATAATAAAGGCTAATAATAAAATATGGTGTACTATAGATAATGTGCATGGTAGGACCCTGTTCTGGATGTGGACGTTCAGTCTAGCACTCGTGATGACGTTCAGTCTTGTATTCCGGCTGGGAGGAGGTGCAATTTCAGTTCTTTTTCTTCGAGAGAGTAGATGGGATGGAAAGTGATTAAATTAGCATTTAACATAAATTGATTAGCAAGCCATTAAAGCTTCCTTAACTGCTCCCCTATTTTCCTTCTATGGCCAAGCTGGAGGGGAAATAGGGAATACAAGCGAACGGACTCGCTGGAGGACCGCGAGCAACCTCGCCCAACTCCTCCGCCATGGACGGATCTCCAACCTCCCAAGCAACCACGTCAAGCTATTTCTCTTCCAAAGCATCCTCGTCCAGTTCCTCCGCCGTGGATGGATCTCCAACCTCGTCAAGCTCCTCCACCATGGACGGATCTTCAAGCTCGTCCAGCTCCTCTGCCGCCATGGACGGATCTTCAAGCTCGTCCAGCTCCTCTGCCGCCACTGCTCGACACTTCATATATTGCCACCTTCAGACATGGCACAAGGACTACCGATATGCTGATCTGGGCTGAGGTTGAAGAGTGAATCAGTTAAAGACATTCATGGAGGGGGCCTGCCGTGCAGCCGCCTCGCCGGCGCCGCTTCAAACATCCAAGAAGACTGCCGCCGCGAGCGCAGGCATCCCGTGGCTTCTCAGGAAGCGCGCCAGCAAGGCGCCACACGGCCGGCCGCTCGGCGCGCAAGAAGAGCGTCCTGACATCGACGATGAGGTGGAAGACGAGGGCGGAAGCTACGCCGTCTCCACGCCCTCCGCCGTTGCGGGAGGAGGAACCCCTGAGCCGGCAAGGAAGCGTCGAGAGGCGCTGGCGCGGCTACGATCGGCGGTCCTGGCAGTGGTGGCGCGTGCGCGGCGAGGGCGCAGGTCAATGGGGTCCAGCGTCACCGGCACCATCTTCGGCCGGCGCCGCGGCCGCGTGCACCTGGCGCTGCAGACCGACCCGCGGGCGCCGCCGGCGCTCATGGTGGAGCTGAGCGCCTACTCCACCGACGCCCTCGTCCGGGAGATGTCCTCCGGCCTCGTCCGCATCGAGCGGGGAGGAGGGGAGGCCCGAGAGGGGCGACACGCGGGACCAAAGGACGGACGATAGAGTTGACCGGTTTTTCACTTATTGTGGGATTGCGGGTGTGATTTCCAGATTTGTCAGGGACTAAAGTGCAAAATTGCCAGGACATACGACGCCTCACCGTAAGAGATATTATATAGTAGAGAAAAGATCAATCTGAATCTATATCTAAAGCGGACCCGCGCTTCGTACCCAACCATTTGACGGGTCGAGAGAAAGCGTGAGCGGGCCAAACAGACTTTCACGAAGGTATCCATTCTTCGAGTAGTGATACCCCGCGCGCACGCGTACACCTTGAGCCGACGTTGGCCCCACACGGCCACCCAACGAAGCTAGGGAGAGAGTTGCAACGAGAAAAGCCGACCGCTTCGAGAATCCTCCGTCCAGAACCGGAACCGCGTGCCAACCTCCTCCTCCCCCAACCCATTCGATCCCCGTCCGGCGACGCGCGCGGCGGAGCAAGGTAGCAGCCGCCCCAGAACCGGAGGAGGAAGAGAGATGGCGGAGAACCCGCAGCTGTTCGGGAACGCGATGCCCGTGCCCTTCACCGGCGAGATGTTCGTCCTCGCCCGCGACGGCGTCGAGTTCCACGTCGACAAGATCCCCTCGTGCGTAACCCTCCTCATCCTCCTCCCTAGTTCTCTTTGGCCGCGCCGGGAAGGATCGGGGGCCGTGATCTAGCTGTCTGTCTATCCCGGATGGGGATTTTATTTGTTTATTACTATTAGGGATTGATTAGGGTGGTTTCGGTGGGGGAGGAAACGTATGGGGACTAGTAGCTTTGAACTTGGCGTTCTTCTTCATGATTAGTTCATCTGGAATTCGTCCAGGGTGCTGCGGGGGACCGAAAACTGAGCATGGGATTTTTTTTTGCATTGCCAAGTAGTAGGGCTAGACCTGCCGCATGTTCATTATTGTAAAACCTACAAGATCGGAGCTTAAATAGCGGGGTGTTGCATAATTGACCTTTATAGTTCATACTTTGCGCACCGATTATGGAATTCAGAACATCCAGTCGGAGCTGTCGGATGCTGAATATTGTATGGGTTGGGTTTTGAGAATTTAGCGTCGGGACATTCTGGCACGGCTGGTAACTATGGATATGTGCAATCTGTTTATCATGCTGAGCACCTGAGCTAGACGAGGAGTGTTTTCATTTTTTTTTGTAGTGGTTTGGAAGGGTTTGTTAGTTATGTTTGTCTTGAGGTTCTGCCTTGCCACTGCTTTGCGTAAAACAACCAACCGAACATGACAGACATGCGCGGTTGAGTAGCGGCATTTGTTTGTATGAGCACCTAAGTTAGAGCAGTGCTTTTATTGTTGTAGTATGTATGTTACAAGGCTCTCTCGGTTATGTTCATCTTGATTCGTGTCTTGTCAAGCACTTCTCTTTGCGAAATTAACTGAACTGGATAATATTGGTCTCTTATGCGTGTTCTCCGTGTTCTCAGAGCACCTGGTGGTCACGCAAAAACAAAGGGCACCATTTACCTGTCCAACATAAGGATGGTGTTTGTTGCCGCCAAGCCTGTTGGTAACTTCTTTGCTTTTGATATGCCCCTGGTGAGTAATTGCATTCTGGAAGTTATTCCTAGATGTTCCCTATGAGTTCCATCACATCATGAGTTCAGGACGAAGATATGAATTCTCTGACATGGCCCGTTGCTTGCAGTTGTACGTGCATGGTGAGAAATTTAATCAGCCGATATTTCACTGCAACAATATTTCTGGATTCGTTGAGCCGGTGAGTTATCACAGAGCATCACAGCAAAGAACTGGAGCATGCTTAAACATTCGACATTCTTAAAGCAAGCAGAAGATACTAACATTGGGGGTTTTCAATGCAGGTTGTTCCAGACGGCCAGAACAGGGCTTTGTACTCGACCCACACCTTTAAGATCTTGTTCAAGGAAGGCGGCTGCGGTACCTTTGTGCCGCTCTTCCTGAACCTGATCACATCAGTGCGGCGCCACAATCAGTTTGAAGCCCAGTCTGCTGCTGCGCCCCGTATGGACCCTCTGCAAGCTGCGCAGACTCCTGTCGACGATATGATGCGTCATGCGTGAGTGCACGATCTGATATTTCCTTATCTCCTTGTTCCCGCTACTTTCCCTGTTGTAAACGAACGCCGCTTAACATTTGCAGGTATGTTGATCCAAATGATCCTACCAAGATTTTCCTTCAGCAGCCTGCTGCAGAATCCCAGCTGAGGAGGAGAAACTACCATGGCCCTGCTGATAACGCCTACTGATGTTTAGGTCTGATTGCAAAGTGGATGTGAGGTCGATGACCTGTGTGGTGTTTACGAGCATCTGCGATTCCCGTCTTTCTGGATTGTCGCCAAAGGATGCAATGAAATATATAGTTTGATCTCAAACAATTATGTATTTCGCTGTCGGATTCAGTAAATATTTCAGTAATAAATGTGTATATTTTGTGATCTGCTCAACTTTTGCTTAGTATGTCCGCTACCCCTTTGTGTGTGTGTTCTGGTCGACTGACGACGCTGCCGTTTAAGCCTGGCTTGAGATCAAAATATACTGGTCTTAGACATTTCACTGGAACTGTCCGTTTATCATATCTTAGTGCCTCGTCATTTGGTCCATTGTGATTTGAGAGGGTAACCAGAAGATACAGAACTGGCTTGACTTTTTACTGTCACCCCTCCCATTGCTTGTCTGTTGCACTTACCCCTTGTATCTAGTCCCTGTGTTTGTGTTAATTTCAGAAATTGTTGAGCTACAAGTTTAGGGCAACTCCACCAGGATGTGTCGAGGACTCGAGTCCAATGAAAAACGCGATGAATCCACAAACATCGGTGGTCAGAAAAGAAGCTAATTTAGTAAATCTACCTCGTGCAATGATGTTTGCAATTTGTTGTATTATCTAATCCTTCACACTATTGTTTCTTCTAGAAGACATCAAATAAACAAGAATCTAAGATGACAAAACTTGAATGAAGGCGGAGTAGGATATTTGTTTTACTTTTGTTCCTTCTCGAATCATAATATGCCTACTGAAAACATAAATTAAAGACAAATCGGTAAATATCAAAGACAGATTGAGAGTAGGTCTCGCTTCTTCCATTAGTATCGCTGAGGCTATTAATTTTCCAAGAGATGGAGGTATCTTGGGTGCCCTCAAGTTACCACCGACGAATTGTCTTGTAGTGCCAGGGTTTTGATACAGTCGTCAACGGTAGCATTTCTGAAACAGTGAGGAATTGCAATAATAAGGCACCAACAGTCCAACATAACTTAACAAAAACTACAACTAAAATGAATTTGCGTGTGATTACACAAGTTTTACCGGTGGAGGCAATTTAGTCATGTTGGATCATAATAATAACGATGCATGTTCTGATGTTTAACTAACATTATTCATATCGTTGGGAGATTTCGCAAAATATCTATGACTATAGAAATGGAGTCATTTCAATGAAAAGAGAAAGGATTTTCTGACCTCTGGGATAAGAAAAGCTATAAACAAAGCACAGATTGATTTAGAGTATCCTTATAAGAACTAAATGCAAGGCTCTAATCGTGTAAAAACTAAAAGCTATCCTTCCATGGAGTAAAGAATAGAAGCACAGCATAGTATATTCATACCTTTGGTCATGATCCCCATGGATATTTAGAGCCTGCTCAGAGTGTGAAGACTGACAGGAATGTTGTACCTGTTAATAATTCCATATGTAGTCAGATCAATTAGTGAGACAGTAATTAGACCGCACAGGATATCATGATTCAAGGTACTTCTGTTCTTAGTCAATCAAACTATACTGTAACAGTAACACTACTCAAAACGAAATTTTCGGCACAATACCTGGAACAAAGTGAAGACAAAACAGTACCTTGTGGAGTTCAGTTTTTTGGTCGTTTGCACCATTATGATCCTTTTCCTTTGCTTGTTCCTCGATAGGCGTGGTGACATGGTCCTCAGAAGTAGCATTGTCAAATACTGCATCAATATCAGCAGCACTGATTTCACGAGCAGCAACCTTTCGATCTTCAGCCATGTGTTTCTTTAATTCTCTCTGAAGAAAGATGGTTATCACTTATCAGTAATAAGTAGATAATTCAGATGAGAAAATAGACACGACGAACAAGCAAATGCATTCATAAACAAACCCATAAGAATGATCTTGCAAGCGTCAGGATGAGTTGTCGATAATCCAAGACGGAACGCTCGACAAAGTTAAGCCAGTCCTCCTGGATTTCAAAAACAGTCATCGCATACTGCATGCACAACCAAATCGTTAGACAAGACCTGGATGACATTAATCATTGCTCATAATAAACACAGACCAAGGACACTATAATGAAGAAAAACTAAAAAATCGAAAATAAAACCTTAGTGCTAGATTTATCTGTAGGCAAAGTAGACAACTTTTTCTTGATGATCTCCAGAAGCATAGTCCCCGTCCTGCATTTCTCTTTTATCACATCAGCAAAAGGCTTGGGTGCCACAATCCTTCTGTTAGGTCCACAGAACATCCATCTGAATATATCGTTCCTGGGTTTGAAGCGCATGACATCGTGCTCATCAGAATCCTTACAGAAGGTCACACCACCAAAAGAACCATCGCCCTCTAGCACTGTTGTTGGGTCCAGAATGGACTTAAGCCTCCGGAGGACTTCCTTTGGGTGCTGGCTGCAGAGGTGATCCAGCAACGAAGCAGTGTCCGTGTGCTTCATGGGAGCATTGTCATGACACAAGGGGCAAACCCAGAACCTCCAGGACTTGTGTTCCTTGAGAAAGCTTAGCGCGGCAGACACGGCGAATGCGGCGGCAGACGACGACGGCGGATCGACCTTCTCGTATTCCTCTTGCAGAGTGTCAAGCCTCACGCACATGAACCCGCTCCGGGCCTCGGCAGTCATGGAGTTGTTCCAGTAATCTTCGGCCAGTGCAATGATCTTGACAACTAGTTCACGAAGCTGCCTGGAGAGCAAGACCAGCTTCGCGACAGGATCGGCCCCGTTGATGGATCCAAGAGGGACGCAATCTTGATCGGGGTCATGGGGAATCTCCAGGGCGAGCACCCGGACGCACTCGCTCTCGGCAGCGTCGTGCTCGCCCAGGAGAAACAGCAGCTTGGCGCGGAAGGCGGCGATCGGGACGGAGCTGGGGAAGCTCTGCGCGGCGCGGTCTATGGAGGCGAGAGGACGCCGCAGGCATGCCCTCTTGTCGGGGGCGGCGTCGAGGCCGCGGACGAACTGCAGGTCCACGTACGCCTCGAGGAGCTGCGCGCGCGCCGAGTTCGGGAACCGCTCGGCGACGCTCTTGGCCTGAGGCCGCGCCGCGTGCGCCCCGTCGCGCCTGGCGACGTCGAGCACCCGGTCGACCTCGGCGGCGACCGGCTTGTTCCTCAGGCGGTCGTACGCCCTCCTCGCCCTGGACCTGGCCCCAAGCACCCTGTCGTTCGCGGTGGTGGAGGCCGCCTCGGGCCCGCTGGGCATGTCGTACGCCGCGTTGTGCTTCGCCGGGTCGACGGGGGCGGACATGGTGATGGCGCGGCGGTACTCGGCCTCCGCCTCGCGGAGCATGGAGGACTCGGCGAGGGCGTCGGCGAGCGCGGTGGCGATGTCGACGCATTGCGGGACGAGCACCTTAGCGGCGGAGAGCGCGGCGCGGGCGGAGCGGAGGTGCGCGTCGGCCTGCTCCGTGCCGGCGGCGGCGTCATCTCCGCGGCAGGCGCGAATGGCGGCGAAGAGGTGGAGGTGCCCCGCGAGGAAGTGCGCGAGGGCCGATCTCGGGTGGGCGAGGGCGAGCGCGTCGGCGCGCTGCAGCGCGGCGGCGTGGTGGCCCTCGTGGTCCTGCAGCAGCACCTGCTTGGCCACCTTCCGCGGGTTCACGGCGCCGGATTTTCCCATCGACGGGTAGGGTGTAATCTGGGAGGCGAAGGCGGCGGCGACGAGGGACAAGGGTTTTGAGGATCCGAGGAGTCGAGGAGTATTTGTTACCAAAATGGGTTCGGGGTTTCCTTACCAAGAAATTATGGAAATGTTATCTCACAAACTTCAAAAGAAATTTGAATTCAGATTTTTGGTTTGACCATTTAACGAGGGTGCTCAATTATGAATTCAATTATTCAAAATATTTGGTATTTTTTGCCTAGCAAACCCATTTACCGGGAGTGGTCAGAAAAATCGGTTATCGGTCGCTGATCGGATTTACGACCTGGGTAACCAATATAATGGTAGCGAGTGTGGTGGTTTTTAGAG
Organism: Poa annua; assembly: GCA_026929855.1. Classification (NCBI taxonomy): domain Eukaryota; kingdom Viridiplantae; phylum Streptophyta; class Magnoliopsida; order Poales; family Poaceae; genus Poa; species Poa annua. The sequence goes on from CM049432.1 coordinate 83,763,547, forward strand.
AGGCATCGTTGCAATTGATAACGAAATCGGAGCACCATCGACCAATCGAATCGGAAAAGTGGAAAGTTTAGAATGGGTTTGGGTTTGGGAACGAAGCATGGGAATTTGGTGTACAATTCTGCTTATCATGTTGAGCACCCAAGTTAGATGAGGAGTTCTTTCAATATGTTATAATCATTTAGGAGGCTTTGTCGATTACGTTCATCTTGAGACTTTTCATATTAAATCTCTCACATTAATTCAGTTGACCACTAGTTGACTGTTCTTCTACTCATGTATAATGTTATTTTATCGACGGATTGCTAAATATGGTTGCTCCCCCCTTCGTGTATGGGGGTCGTTAGTGACGATGGTACCCTTAAGCCTGGTCGAAATCGAATTACTTGAGTATTCCTCATCATTTAATCTATTGAGAAGGGCAATTAGAATATGAGAAACCACATCTGGTCAGTTCTCTCTGTTTTGTTTTCTGGCAATTTGAGTACAATATTTGCTAAGTTGAAGGTTAAGGGCAACTAACTCCACTAAGATACCTCGGTCATAGTTGCAGCATGGCGCCCGATGATAAGACTGTTGTAGATGATTGGGAAGGATGAGGATGATAAGGATGTTGTTGATGATTAGGAAGGGCGAAGAGGATGACGACGCGTTCCAAAAGATGATGGATTTAAGTTCATGAGACATTTTTATTTTCATAAATGAGCTGATTTGTTCGGCTACATGTCTGGCATATTTAGCCATAGATTTCACGTACGTGCATCCGAGGATGCAGACAAAGTGGAATTCGCTCCTTGTACAAAAAGAAAATACAGTACAAAATACGGGACCATGTCATAAAATACTTTCTTGTTAGAGGGGAAAAGTACGTACAGTATAAACATTCGTCTACTTGCTACCGTCTGTCCTGATCAGCAACCTCCGTCCGTTCTTTCTTTCTTTGTCCCCAAGCCCTCAAGGGTTTTCCTCTTCCCTCGCCGCTGTTGCTGCCTTACCTCTCCCGCAAGCCTCCTCCTCGCAGCCGCCCGCCCGCCCGCCTGCTTGATCCGCCATGGCTTCCGGTAACTACCTCCAAACGCTCCTCCTCGTCGGCCTTCCCCGCCGCCTCGCGGGGTTGTCGCTGTTTTTTTTATTCCGTGCTCTTCCCGCGGTGTTCCAGGATCCCTTCATCGGCTTGCGGCCGCCGGCCGGCCGCTAGATCCGCTATAGGGGCCGTGATTTGGGGATTTCCGGTGGTCTCGGCGTCGGAATCGGAGCGTTTGGTGCGCGCGGTCTAGATTGATTTTGTTGGGGATATGTATGTGGCCGAGGGGAACTATTGTAGAGTCGTGGTTTCGGAGCTCGGCCTGTTACATGACAGATTGACAGTGGCAGTGGATTTTATAGGTTTTGGATCGATTAATGTTAGTAGAACATAGTAACGCACTTGTTCTATAATCTGATTGCTTCACACGTCCCATGTAAACTGTATACGGAAAGCAGAGTGTGCTTATAATGCCTAGCTAGATGTGACCTTCTTCCTTGGTGCTCTTTCTAGGTTTGAAACATGAAACCATTTTCTGCTGATATAGGGTGTGGCTTGGAGCCTTGTGGTTTGATGTTTTAAGAGAACCGTGATGATTATAACTCTGTTAAGCATGAATTCGTCATTCCCTACCGGTTATGATGCTTAAATAGCGCTTATTACTTCACTTATGTCATTAAAGACAGATAGCAAGCAATTTTAGTGTGGCTTAATTCTGTAGCCTCTGACGTTACTCTTTTATCTTTGTGCCATTGCATTTCAGATCAGAACAAAAGTCCTAAATCGGATGGGCCGTCTGAGGCACAAAAAGGGTCTTCACTGACAGCTGAGACAGGCCTTCCCAGTCCATTTGACTTTTCCAATATGAGCAGCTTGCTAAACGTATGCTTCCACCTTATGCCTTTGATAATTTTGTTAAGTGAGGGCTTAAAATGTTTTTTTCCCCTGCTGTGCTGGAACATGAAACATAATCTATTTTGTGAATGACAGAAGTTCTACCTTTTTTGTATGTACCTAACTTACTTGTCACGTACAGGATCCATCTATCAGAGAGATGGCTGAACAAATTGCGAGCGACCCTGTATTCAATAAGATGGCCGAGCAGCTTCAGAGAAGTGCTCCTACCGGGGAACAGGGTGTTCCAAATTTGGATCCTACTGCTTACATGGAAACCATGCAACAAGTTATGCAGAATCCTCAGTTTATGTCTATGGCAGAGCGTCTTGGGAATACTCTTATGCGGGTATCACATTGTATTTTGTCACTCGTAACCCTAGTTTTGTGCTCCATTTTATTTTGCCTAAAGTGTTTTTGTATGTATGACAGGATCCTGCAATGTCCAGTATGCTCGAGAACTTGACTAGTCCAGCTCATCAAGAGCAGCTTGCAAAACAAGCTGCCCGTCTCAAGGAAGATCCATCTTTGAAGGCTGTTCTTGAGGAGATCGAGACTGGTGGTCCATCTGCAATGGTGAAGTAGGTATCGTATGTGTGTTTCAATACCTGATTACGGCTAAAGTTGCTGAGATTGTTTTCTGTACTTAATCTAGGTACTGGAATGACACAGAGATTCTTCAAAAGATTGGCCAGGCTTTATCAGTGAACCCCCCAGGAGATGATGCTACTTCTACCGTACTATCTGGACCTCAAGAAACCGAGGAGGAAGGCGAGTATGATGATGAGTCCATTGTCCATCATACCGCAAGTGTTGGTGATGCAGAGGTAATTGATGTTGCATAATGGCTATAGGCTTTGACTTCTATTAGTTTCTGCTGATAGTTGATTTGCTCATTTGATCGGTATTTTATCCATGTTAATATCTTCACAAGAATTCTCTAGTGTTCTGTTTAGTATTTTTTTACCAGGTCTGTCATGATCTAACTAAGCACATAAACTTTGATTTATATGACTAAGGAAATCTCCCTACCTTGATGGTTTTACATCATATTCAGGCTTCCTTCTTTATATCATACGGGCAGTGTGCTTAGTAAATGGTCCGTGTAATATTTTTGTTTTAAAGGCAGCTAACAAAGTAGCTTACAATTGGTGATGATCCTGAAAATGAGTCCATTCTCAGTTGATTAATATCTGGGGTTGAACTTTGTGCACATTTCTCCCCGGTTACCACCTTTAATGTTTTTTTCCTTTCTAAAAGGAAATTTGCCTGAACTTTGCATTCGATATGGTTTCTGCCATCTTCGATAATTACTTGCATCGGACGAAACCTCTTATAAATTTTTTGTACTTATTTACTAGTATTAAGTGCTGCATTGACAAGTTGAATAATACAACAGGGTCTGAAGAAAGCATTAGATGGTGGAGCAAGCAAGGATGAAGAAGATGCAGAGGGAAGGAGGGCCTTACATTTTGCATGTGGATATGGTGAGGTGCGTAATGTGCTGAACTTCTGTAGAGTTAAACCAATGATGCACCGTTCGGACTAATGTGAATATCCCCTTATAGCCTACTATGTTTAAACACTCTGGCTTTTCTTTTTCTGTCACTATTAGGTTTAAATTCCATCAGTTGGTAAATGTACCTGGCTTGTTTAACTTGCTTCTAGTCATGGTATCTCTAGTTGCAGCCAGTTTGAGTATTGCACTTTGTGTTCTAGTAAATTGTTAATATTTGCAGTGACTCTACATGGTGTTTCTTAACAATCACTAGTCCTTAGTTGTTACATTGTTGCGGAATTACATACTGTATATACTAATCCAAGTTCTGAATTCAAAGGCCAGTTGTATGGTTGTTTCTATATGTTAGATATCTTCGAGGAAGTTCTGCCTAATCTAGAAAAAAGATGTCGATTATCAGCAATTAACCGGATGAACTATTGTATTTTTTCAGTTCAAGTGTGCAGAGATCCTTCTAGAGGCAGGTGCTGCAGTGGACGCGTTGGATAAGAACAAGAACACCCCGCTGCATTACGCTGCTGGGTACGGTCGGAAGCAATGTGTTGATCTTCTCTTGAAGCACGGTGCCGCGGTGTAAGTGAATCCCCATGTTTTTTCTGAGATTGGTTGAATAGCGGATCCCTTGGTTTAAAACTTTGTAAAATGGTCGCAGCACGCTCCAAAATCTGGACGGCAAGACCCCCATCGAGGTGGCCAGGCTCAACAGCCAGGACGAGGTCGTCAAGCTGCTGGAGCAGGATGTGTTCCTATGAAGCAAGCAGGGAACTTTGCTTTGGTTCGGGACTCTCGGTGGGGTCTTCTCCTGTCATGTTGGTTGCTTGGACGTTGGTTTTACTTGGTAGCTCTTGCCTGAAAATCTATGTGGCCGTTGGGTTGCTTCTTGACACGCATGCTCTTGTTCTGTCTTCTTTGACGTTGATTTGATCTCGCTGTGTAAGTTGAAGAAGTGACATGTCCGGAACCTGTGGGCAGTGGTGAGAGCCTGTTGCTATTTGCTGTGGGAACTGTCGAGGCTGATGATGGGTCGTGAATATTTTCTCCGTGTTTTTCCTGTGACAGATAGATGAAACCTTACTTTTCTAAGTTTTGTGATGGCTTCCAGTTTCAGTTCCTCTAATCTTTGGAGCACTCACTCTTCCTCGTCCCGCTTGACTTGTTAACTAGTCGATTCACGACTGGTCCGGTGTCGTTCTTACTATCTCAGACAAATTAAAAATGGCATTGGTGAGAGCTTGTGTGTTACTCTACTCCTAGGGCACTTTTGTTGTAGCTGACGGACCTGTTTGGAGTAGCTGCAGGCTCGTATATACCACTCACGCTTTTCCTTTGTACACTACTCAACTCGAGGTTTAATTTTTTCAGAAAGTTTTGTCTCTGATTATTGGTTTATGAGTTAACAACTTTTTAAGTTTTAAAACATGAAAATCTATTTAATGATAAACCGTCTATTCAATTGAATCCAAAGTTTTTCAGATTATACGATGAGGCGTAGGATTTGTTTCGAATTTTCTTCAAAGTTTGAATTTTGAGCTCGATTCTTTCCGTGACGGAATGAACAACGACTCAACATCGTCCGTCGCGTGTCGCCACACTCATCTGCATCTCTCCTTCTCACCGGGCCCAGTGGGCAGTGGCTGCGTGGAATATGCTGCGGCCGATCCGGGTTCATCACCTAGCGTCCGCCTGCGGTTAAGGCCCACGCAGCGTGGGCCACGCTTCTTTGGGCCCACTAGACACCGACAACGGTCTCTGATCCGTCACCATGCGGAGGCAGGCTGTGAAGCAACGTGAGCCGTCCGATCGTAAACGGACGTGCCCGATCGAACCCGTTGCCCGACCGCGACCGGTTGGTTGACCGGGAGGTGGAGCGAGACCACTCACCGCACGGCAGCATTTAATACTCCGGCCATGGCCGCCGCACCGGCGAGCACGGCGGCGCAACCACCACCACCACCACCATGCTCGGCGCCGACCTCCGGACGCGGTTCCGCGTGCTCCGCCGCCACCTCCTCGGCCGTCGCCACCGCACGCGGTCCCGGCGCCGGCGGGGCGGCGGCGCGTCTGAGAGTACGGAGGGGGAGGGGGCGCGCGAGCCGGTGCTGCTCGTGTCCGGGATGGGCGGGTCGGTGCTGCACGCGCGGCGCAGGTCCGACCCCAAGTTCGACCACCGCGCATGGGTGCGCGTCCTCCTCGCCGACCGCGACTTCAAGAAGTACCTCTGGTCGCTCTACAACCCCGACACTGGTGAGTGAGTTCTACTGCTCGATTCTACTGCTTGTCCCTCCGTGCTCTTCGGGCCGGTGTTCGATGGAACGTCTGGGCGGTTGTTTGACGCTTGCTCGATCCGGGTGGATGGATTCGTGCGCAGGATACGTGGAGTCGCTGGACGACGACGTGGAGGTCGTGGTGCCGGAGGACGATCATGGCCTCTTCGCCATCGACATCCTCGATCCTTCCTGGGTGAGTCAGTACTCTAGTAAGCTTATCGGTTTTGCTTCACTGGATGGCGCGTTGGTGATGCATGGCGGTTAATGTTTTTGCCCCTCCTCTTGAATCTTGAGCATGGCCCGTGGGAGCATTTTTTTTTTGAGGAGGTGATTCTTGTGACACTGGGTGTGTTATTTCGGGACAATGAACACATAGAGATAGAGCAACAAGTTATGCTTTATTGGTGCCGTATGAGAAACTTTCTTGTCCTCTGACTTGCTGGTGCTCTTGGAGAATGGATAACTGGATAGGGAAAGGCCTTTGGTTCATATGGACTGTAAATTGCATTTTGGTTGCGGAAATTCAAGGGTAAAAATACTGGATTTTTGTGGACACTGGTTTCTTACCGCAGACAAGACAAAAAATACCGAGCCTAAACTAATACTGTCCATCAAATTAATGTTTTCATTTTCTTAAAATTGAAGGCATGCAGCCGTCCTTGGTTCATGAAGTGTTCAAGCAAATTTCCCAAAGAGAACACATAACCATGCAGTATATGAGGAATTAGGGGGCTAAAATTGGTTGCTGGTGTAAATGTTTAATGGTAGCTGAGAATGGAGCTTTGAGACCATGATAATACACGCTAAGTTGCTAGCATGCTCGCATGCCATGTCTATGGATTTGCTTTAGAACAATAAAGCCATCGGAGAAAGTGATGCTGATGCTGCATAATTGCTCTTGGTACATTTTTTCACGTTTATTCCATTTTCAGGTGGAAATCCCTCACTATTATTGAGTAAAAAGCAAGAGGGGACCTTATTTTTGTGTTGTGCCGAAATTGATAGAGAATCTCTACTTCCAAAAAATATAGCGTTCTAGCTGTTCCTAGTTTCCTACCAAATGATTTTATGTTCCAGTATTCATGGGATGGATAGACTCTCATGGTGGGCAATGGCATTTAGTCATGTAGTCCAGTTCAATGTTGAAGAGGCGAACACGAATAATCTTCCTGATGCAACCAGTTGTCCCAAAGAACATAGTTTTTGTGTTCTGATTTGTGCTCTCTGTGTTTTAACTTCAGTTTGTAGAGCTACTCCATATGACTATGGTGTATCACTTCCATGATATCATCGATATGCTCATTGAATGTGGGTACGAGAAAGGAACAACACTATTTGGATATGGCTATGATTTTCGTCAGAGCAACAGGTATAATGCTCTAACTCAACTCAACTCTTAGATGGGTTTGTTTGCATGCTCCAATCAGCAGTATCAATAAATGAATGCCACTAAAGCAAATGCATTTTACTGTTGTGCAAGCACGAGGTGCTGTAACTATGGTTTTATCTGGCAGGATAGACAAAGCAATGGTTGGTTTGGGAGCTAAACTTGAGACAGCTTATAGGGCCTCTGGTGCAAAAAAAGTTAACATAATCTCACATTCTATGGGAGGATTGCTGGTGCGCTGTTTCATGTCTATGAATCATGATGTGAGTTGTCTTGTTTGCTATGCCACATTGCCTGTGCAACCAAATTCGTTTCTCAGACCTTCCCTTTTTGTTTGTTCTAGATATTTTCAAAGTATGTCAATAAATGGATTTGCGTTGCTTGTCCATTTCAAGGTAATGCACTTTCAATCAATTGATGTAGGCTGCAAATGCTGATCTATGATATAATAGACTTCTTATATTACTTCTCATATCTTGGCAGGTGCCCCAGGATGCATAAATGATTCTCTACTTACTGGACTGCAGTTTGTTTATGGTTTTGAAAGTTTCTTTTTTGTTTCTCGATGGGCGATGCACCAACTGGTAATTTCTTGACCATGTTGCAACTAAGCTTCATGAACTCATCCATGTTTGCTACTGTACACTTGGTATTACATGCCATATAAAAGTAATATCCATCTCTTCTCTCTATGTAGCTTGTTGAGTGCCCATCAATCTATGAAATGCTGCCAAATCCAAACTTCAAATGGAAGGAAAAACCAGTTGTTCAGGTTTGGCAAAAGAATCCTGACAAGGATGGCACAGCGGAGCTAGTTGTCTATGAAGCAACTGATTGTGTTTCTCTGTTTGAAGAAGCTTTGCAGAATAATGAGGTATCCATACTCACCATGTACTTGTCTTTGATACAATAATGCCATTTTTATTTGTTCGTGATGTATAAGGGACTCACAAGCTCATCTAATGAAGACAGGAAATATGTTGCATTGCATAAAGCTTTGTATTGTTGACCTGTGGAAGTTGACCTGACTCTTGCATAAAGCTTTGTATAATGATTCATTGACTCTTGGTTAGCTACTTGCTTGATCTTTCATTCTATTCTTTCATCTGTGTGTAGCTTACGTATAATGGGAAGACAATTGCACTACCATTCAATATGGCCATCTTCAAATGGGCTACTGAGACTCGTCATATTCTCGAAAATGCTAAACTACCAGATACTGTGAGTTTCTACAGCATATATGGAACATCTTATGAAACACCATATGATGTCTGGTAAGTACTATCATACGAGCATCATTAATGTTTTTATACTTTCTAGAAAAATGTGTGAAATTCATCTATAATTATTTTGGTCAGTAATCTTATCACTGTACAACGTTAAGGTACCATAACTATAGCATTACTTGGGCTGTTTATAGAAAAGCTGTCATGATTGAATATAATCAAAGAAACTGAGCTATCAGCTTATATTACGTAGTTCAATTTATTTTTCCTTTGCGAGGATAACATGTAGTTGTTCGGTCTTAGATAAAACTCAGAAGCTATTGAATCGGGTATAGAATGGAACTTCATTCCTCCTCGCTTTCTTTTTGGTGCAGCTATGGCTCTGAAAGCTCCCCAATCAGAGATTTGTCAGAAGTGTGCCGCACAGTGGTACTGTAGTCCTTTTTACTTGGAATCTAACATGTTCTTGCTGTGAACTTGCAATGAATGTTTTGCTTACGGCAATAGCATGCTGTCTATTTTTTCAGCCTGCATACACCTATGTTGATGGAGATTGCACAGTTCCTGTTGAATCAGCCATGGTAACCATTCTTTCCCTCATCTGAAGCTTTGGTGCACTAAACTGACTTTACTAGCCAACCAATAATCCAATACCATGTCCTTGTAAATGTGGTTACAGTTACACTATGCAGCTCTTATTATGCCTGACTTCGTTATTTGCAGCCTTAGATTTTACAGCTTCTCACGTACTTATGGAGCTCTATTTCATTGACAGGCTGATGGCTTCGCGGCGAAAGAAAGAGTTGGTGTCAGGGCAGACCACCGAGGGCTTCTGTGCGACGAGAATGTGCTCGAGCTTCTTAAGAAATGGCTCGGCGCAAGCAAGAAAACGCGGCGTCGGGTGTCAAAATCGCAAGTGATGGACGTGCTCCCAGAAAGGAGTCCAGATCAGGCCACTCTCTGTGAAGCCTAGTTCAGTCCATGGTAGATGCCGGCATCAACTTCTTCAGGAATGGTTATTTCGGTCCTTTCTTTTGGGAGACGTTTGTTCCACGCAAAAAATGTTTATACTGATAGAATAGTTGCTACATGGTGAATTAAACCCTATAATGTTGTATCCAAAACAAGTCTCACCGATCGAACAATGTGTACAGTTTATGTAGGCAGACACCGTTGGTGTATGTACAATAGAAGCAATTTGAACTTTCTATTAACAAAGTCGATATAGAAATGAAAATTATAAGTAAGTATTTTCTCTTTTACATGAAGAATTTGTGTTTTCTTAAGAGATGACGCATTAGTGCTTGGGAAGCATTTTTTAAATACGTACGGTAGTGCATCACTGCATCTGATAGGCTATCGATAAAATTCATTCTCTTTCACTTTTTAGACGAACGCTTGGATTTTATTAACCAATGAGAACAATTACAAAAGCCACAAACATAGGACAATAGTTCCCATGATTACAGAAAAGATCCTAACTACTTACTCTGTTCATAAAATGATGTCTCGACTTTTTCTAAATTTGTATTTATCTACACACTAAATCCCACCGCTTGTTTGCTATGCGTCGCATCGTTGTAGGAGAGTTGTCCCCATTGTTATGGAAAAAAGATGAGATCACAAAAGAAAACTTACAACTAAATCACCGCGCACCTGTTCGCGAGCGAGGAAACAAAAACGGCGAGATAATTTTACTATTTGCCACATTAACCACCACCTGTCATTGACATAAGGTGTGGCAAATTGTAAAATCCCCAAGAACAGACCTAAGGTGTGGCAACGAGCTGGAGAAACTCATGGCGTTCCACCCCGCCACGCCTCACCATCCTCCCTTCCACACATCCTATTCCTCTCCCCGCCCTTATCAGAATCCCGTTCGACAGACGCCCGCCCGTCCCCTCTGGTGAACTGGCCCTAACCCTAGATCGACCGGCGGCGGTAGGTGAACGATGACGAGAGGGTGTATCTGGCCGCTCCACGTGCCCGACCCAAGACTTTGGAGTTGTCAATTCCAGGCATTGGAGAACATAAAATTGCCCTATCCCCAAAGAAATCAGCGCGGGCCGATGCTCCTCACTATGGCTGGCCAAATGGTCTGCTTGAAACACGGGTTAAAAGGCACGACCCGGATACAGTCGACACAGTACTAGGGCCGTGTAGTGCACGGTCGCTCCTCGATTGGAAGCACGCGGGCCGGCAAGGCATGCCACGAATTAACTAATTTTATTTTTTTTAGATTTTATACCTATTTTCACTTATTTTTTAAATTTTAAAGCGATTTTTACATATTTTAAACTTTTAAATCTTTTTTATTTATTTATTTGCCGGGTCTTATGATTGGTCGAACGTGTCGGACCAGTATAGCTAGCCATCCTGGCCGTGCTTAACGGGCCGGCCCGAGTCACGACCATTTTGGCCCGGCACGAGCACGACCCGACACGGCTGTTAACGTGTCGTGCCGCGGCCCGGCTCGTTACGGGCCCGTGCCCATGTTCAAGCTGAGGCACGCGGGCTGGCACGGCACGGTTAACATTTTTTTAATTTTTATAGGCTTTTTACCTATTTATACATATGTTTTTATTTTTTTATAGCTATTTATACATATTTTTTATTATTTATTTACCGTGTCTAACGGGCCGTGTCGGACCGCCGGGCTCTATTCGTGGCTGGCTATGCCGTGCCTAAGGCCGAGCTGAGTCCCGCGGGCTGGCTCAAGCGTGGCCCATTAACTTACCGTGCCTTCCCGCGGGCTGGCTCAAGCGTGGCCCATTAACTTACCGTGCCTTCCGTGCCGGGCCGCTAGTGTGCCATGCTGGGTATACGGGCCGGGCTAACCTCAAATCGAGACCCGTGGCCGGCCCGGCCCGTTTGGCCTGCTACAGACTCCTCGCCGTCGTCTCGCCCCCTCGCCTGTTCGTCCTCCAGCCCCAGCTCTCGGCTGCTACGGCTGTTCTCCTCCTCGACCGTTCAAAACTCGCTGCCGTCCCGACCCGACGGTGCCTCTCCGTCCGTCGCCGCGTTGCCAAGCAACCTGTGGCCCTCCTTCCGCCCGGCCTCGCCCCGCAGGAGTCCCTCCCGCACATCTGCTCTGCCGGCCCGGAGATCCATCCGGACGCGATCCCTCCTCCTCTCGGTAAGGAATTCCTCCCCCCCACCTTTTGTCCCTTCTGCTACGGGAGTTCAATCCTAAACTAGATCTCGACCGATCAACCTCAGTTGGCCCCGTCCAGTGGGCAGCGCCGTCCAGGAGTTCATCCGGATCCCCCACGCGCGGGTGTGCTCCTGCTCGAGATACGCCTACCGTGGCGATCCCGCCGGCAACGTCTGTGTGGGAACCTGCTGTCCACGGTGATCACTTAGCTTTAGCTACCTACAGTATCCAGGAAGTATCAATCGAGGATGTGTGTTTCGCCCGTATTGGTTTGTTCAGAACTGAAATCAGTTTCGTAGATTGAATAAAAATTCACGGATTATATTGTTTAAGATCAGTCTGAGGTGGTGGTAAACTGTAGCTGCCTAGATTATTTCACATTCACTGTTTCTTTGATGGACAGGTGAACACCTGCGTCTCCTAGATGAAGCACATATACAAGATCATCGCGGTGCTGGCAGCCATCTCGGCCGTCTGGGTCGCTCTCCTTGAAACCTCGACGGTCCCTCAAAGTTATACTTGGTTGGTGAGTGCCATAAAAAAAATTCACTTGCTCATTTCTTGAAGAAGACACTGTTTGGATTAAGTTGCTTGCTTGTGGATTGTATTTTTTGTAGCTTCCCATCTACTTGGTAGTGGCGCTTGGATGCTATGGCCTTTTTATGGTTGGATATGGGCTCATGTTCTTCCCAACCTGTCCTCGGGAAGCTGTACTGCTGCAACAGGTAGCTGATGTGTCGTAGCATCCTAAACTTTGCTCTAGGCACTCTCTTTGCTATTTTAAAACTAGTTGTGGTTAGAGCCTATGTATTTTCTTGTTGTGCTAACATCCTTTTGCATTTTCCCCTATCCTTTCTTTTTTTGGTTTTCAAGTACGGTTATTCCATCGTTTGAATAGAAAGATGAGGAACTTTGACAAACTCTTAATTATGGTATAATTGTACGAATGTATATGCTGCCCACGATAAAGAAAGCCTAGCCAGCTGATACTGAAGCTCTCATTTTGCTGTAGACTATATATCCTTGGTTTATTTCCATTCCTAACTTGTCTGAGCTTGACTTGACATGTAGGATATTACGGAGGCTAAGGAATTCTTTGCTAAGAAAGGAGTTGACGTGGGCTCTGAGTGAGGTCAATCTCAATGATCTATGTTTTATGACCGGATTGATGATTTGTATGAAGCTGCTGCTGCCTTGGAACGTTAACGTAGTATCATGTTTTTGAAAAATGATATTCATTTGTGTTAGATACTGCCATTAATGTAGTTTTGGTGGAAGATGTGTCACAAATGTACTTTTGTTAGCTTTGGTGAATGACTTCTTACGGGTATACTATTGTATGAGAAAATTTGAGAGTGAACAATGAAATGAATAGTTTGTTAACAAGTGATGAATCAGTTTTGAAGGGATGTGTATCAATAGCACTGCAAAGTATCACCTCATGCCCTCATGGTGATGCTTGAAATTGCAAGTTTCTTTGATGGTTCACTTACTCCAGTGCAGACTTCTTTCTTAATTCTTGATGATGTCTGAAAAAACTGAGGTTGTGTGGAGCTCTGGTTTGTTGTCATTTTGAGCTCCTTTTCCATATGCAATTCATTTTACCTGACCAATACCATTATTTATATATGTTTACAAAACAATAATGAATCTACTATACAAGTATAATTCTACTATACACCTGTAGACATGTAGTCACATGCCAAGTTCACAAAAGGTGTTTTTCTTGCTAACTTCAGGCGGTAGCCGCTGAGGGAGACTTGTTCGAGGCTGGTCCATCATCTTCTCCATCACGTGGAACTTGCTCTTCTGTGAGGTTGTCTGTCGCCGCCTCCTCGTCCATTGTGCCGGCAACCTGGGCCCTGCCCTCCGCAGTCTCCCTGGAGCCCCTTCTCGCAATAGTTCTCAGTGGTCAGTTTTGAGTTTGTGACACTATCAGAGCAGATATTTCTAGCTATTCTTAGGGATGTTCAAAGGCAGCAACAGAAGGAAAAGGCAGTACTTGTATGAGTAGATGACAAGCCCAATTGCTGTGCCGGCAAAAGCAACAAAGTACATCCAATCGACCTGCATATTCCCAAAGTTTGCTCTCATCAGTTCAGTTTAGAGCAGGGTTTTTAATGTGTGATTGATTGGAAACATTCAAGTATCTGCAGGAATCTGAAGAACTTTCGGGCTTCCAGTCTATGAGATGCGAAAGGGATTGATGCACACAAACCTTCTCATGGTAAGCGAAGATACGGATTAGAACAGCCCACATGTCGGAGGTCAAAAGTGAGAGGTTCAGCATAGTTGCGCCACATATCTGAAACAATCAAATATCAACTAAATCCTGCAGAAGGAAATTGGGGACAGCCATGAATCTGACCACAGAAGGATAATGGTCTACCTTAAGGATGATAGGTACTGTGGAGTAGAACAAGAACATCGCTAGAGCAAATCCAATAAATGGGAGCAGCTGAAAAGATACAGAACGCCAGTGTCACAACAGTATCAGAATGACTGAAGCTCAGGGATGGAGGGAGACTCACCGCACCAACATTCCAGTCGGTTGATCTAAGTTCTTCCCGCTCAAGTATGCTTCTGTTGCGACGTCAAGGATCTAGTATTCCAATTTGCAAATGCATACCCACATGCGAGGTAAAACTTTCGGGTTTAACTACTTCTTGCACCCTTTTTATCTAATTACTAAACAAGTAACTGTGGTGATTAAATTGCCCCCTACATGGAGATGCAGTCATGTGGGATGAGACAGGTTATTACTTGATTATATTAGCACACATACGAGTTACTAAATCTAAATGTCTTCCTGAAAAATAAATTTAATTGTCTGCCAAGAAAGGAGATATCATATCATCAAACATAATGCAGCGATGCAATTCAGTCCGTCGTTGCTAACAACATATGAACTATTTTATTTGTCAAAGTTGAAGCAGCACATAAGAAAGTACTCATAGAAACATGAATGAACTAATTCATGATTTGCGTTAAGCCAAAGGATACATCTGTATGGCACTTATTATTGCTCCAAAAACACCTAGCATCGCCATCAGCTCAACCCTGCTACCTTTCTTGACAATATACTCCTGAAATATTGTAGACAAGAAATGTATATAGCACATATATTAAGTTCTATTATATATGATTAAGGAAGTAAAGTGTTGACAACTGAGGATTTAGTTGATACCTCGGTAGTATTGCTGACAGCATAAAGGGTGGCCCCACCAAATACAAGCATATCACCTTTCAGCGGGTTGGGTCCTTCTGCAAGATACTCCAAAATGTAAGTTAAGCTACAAATACTTTTCGTTTGTGCTTCAGAATTTAGCAGTTACCCTGTAGTGTCTGTCATGTTAAGACTACGAAATTTAGCAGAGCTTGGTGTGTGGCAACTCAAGTGTACACATAACTAAGACTACAAAACCTTGAATAAAGCTAGAGCAGCACAAATTATGAAGCTTAGAAGATTTTTTGGTAACGGAATCTGCCTCGTTTTAAGGAGTCTTAACATAACAAAGAAAGCTTAGAAGTTGGGCAGATGATGGAATGCTAAATAAAATACATATAGGGTACATTGATGACTCCTATGTATATTAGAAATTATGTTCTTACTTGACTGACGGTCAGATGCATGTACATCGGAGAATACCACCAGTACAAGGCCAGCCACGCAAACTCCGACACCAAACAGCTTCCTCAACCCATACTTCGTTTTCAAGAAGATCCAGGTGAAGAGAATGACGCAGGGAATGGCCCAACAGTCAAGGAGCATCACACTTGTCAAGGACGTGTATTGATAAGCCTTGACAACTTCATGAAAAAAAAAGACAAATCAGCATCTACCGAGGTAATCAAACAGGAACTCAAAATCCGATAACACCCCATTCTTTTCAGTTATGGTAGCTAATTTCGAACCGATGTAGTTAGCCTCGACGTCAATGATGGCGAGGATCAAGTAGTAGTACCACTGAATCTGCATAAACAGAATGTGGGGGTAATTAAAGAACATTTTCAGGGTTCCTGCTTGCAGAAAATCATTCACGGTTTTGGATTGCTGCGCCACCACATAAGACACCTTGGACCACTACTGGTGATGAAGAAACATCATGAGCAACTTGGGAATAACAGAATCAGAATAAGCATAAATATCCTTGCTAACATAAAGGCACACCGGTCCTGGGTTGAGGGATAAGATGCACCAATTACGCATCGCACAAGCAAAAATCAGGAAATCCACAATCAATTTCAGGCACTTCACTACTTTAGTCTGCAGCTTCTTGCCCTGCTATAGAACTGGAGAGCGAGTTACGACTTAAGACCGATTGCCATCCCCTAACTACAGAACTTGAAACCAGTATTTGCATTTCAAAAAAATCTCTGGCGGCACTCAAACATACCTTCACGCGCTGCCGTTTGTAGATCAGCACTCCTCCATAGACAAGCGCAAGGAGGATGTAGTTGAGCAGAGACTGCGACGTCGGCGCATTGACGCCTGAGAGCAAACATTAGAATTCAAAGCCTGTCTAGGAGTCAAATTCAAATGCCCGTGTCTAAGACTACGTTTGGCAATGGGGTGGTGATTATCCTAAAGCAAGAGAACACATTTCTTTTTGTGTGGGTTCAGACTTCAGAGCAGCTCTCTCAGAATCCCTGTCGAGCTCGGCCAAAATGCCACGAACTCAGACTGAATGAGGCAAGAATAGCATTGGACACTGAGGGGCGACGGAGCCGTACCTCGGCGGGCGAGCTCGGAGGAGGAGAAGCCGGTGGAGGTGATGAGCAGAGAAACGAGCTGGCCGAGAGCCAGCCCCACCAGCACCTCCCGCCGGAGCCACCTCGCCGCCGGCAGCGCCATTGCCAGCTAGCTGCTCTTCTCTTCTCTGCCCCCACTTCGCCAACGTTGTCGTATAGCAAGCACAGACAACCACAAACTGATGGCGTAAACAACAAAGCTTCTCTATTTGTTCTTCTATATATGTACGAACAGCCTCGCTGCCTTGTGGGTCCTGCAGGCGATGCTTGGGGCGCATAACCGGTGTTTTTCTCTTAAGGCATCGCTCTTTGATTCTCAGGATTTATGATAATAAAAAATAAGGTATGATTACAGTGGCATGTCATCTCTTGACTTCTAAATGATGTAGAAAAATGTTTGATTGCTTACAACAGATACATTGTAGTAATGTTTTCAAGACGAAGAGGTCAACAACTAATTTTCTAAGCAACAAAATCTTTGAAAAAATTCTCCAAAATTTCAATCTTGCAAAATCATATTGAATAAAAAAAAAACAGATATGAGTTATGGTTTCTGAGAGCACATGCTCCCGGTGAACAGTGAAACAGTTATAAAAAAAAGTCAAAAGTTCAGATTTTTATGTGTGCATGTAAAGTTTTATGTAAAGGGAATATGTGTGCATGTAAATTTTATGTAAAGGGAATATGTGATGTGTCCTCAGCGAAAAAAAAGAGTGTTGCGAAAGCAATTTTGCAAGTGCAAAGTTTCATGAAGTAAGAATATGTTATGTGTCCTCTGTGATTCCAGTGCTCTCGGGAGCAATTTTGCAAGTGCCAATTAGTTGTTTTGACACACATCATAAAACTATGTTTTTGTATAGAATTAAATGTACATATCGAACATGGACATGTACGCATTTGTGCATCTTATTTTCTTGTCATTTTTTTGATAGTAAGAACAACGTTTATTTTACGCCAGGGATATATGCTCTTGGACGCCGATTTGATTATCTGAGGCTAACATAATATTTTTTGAACGAAATATCTGAGGCTAACATACATGATTGAGCTATTGGTCATGCTATGCACCATGGTGTCATGGAATACTATTTTGAGTGTTTTGTTTATTATCTTGTGGTTATGATGGAGTACCATATATTCCACTTCTAGAAGTACAAGTACAATATTTTCCTCCATAAAAATCTGCCCTAAGTTGACATTGTGCTACTTGTGTATTGTTTGAGGTTGAGAAGTCAACATTGTGCTCCATGTTCATTGTTTCTTGGAATAGAACTGCATGTTGGGAGCTCTCACACGACGTCACTTGCGTGTGCATGCTAGGTCAACTCGTGGTGAATTATGCTCCTCCTAATCTCACAATCATATTACATGCTTGCACGAATGTTTCTTGACAGTTACACATGGATAAACACACTGCTCGAGACCGTACCATTGGGGACAAGAAATTTAAAAACGGAGCACAAAATATAAAAAATGGAGAAATATCACCAACAATTTCAGCCAGCACGGCCCGGCCTGTTAGGTACCGGAGGTTCGGCCCATTCACACTTGCCTCCAGGACTGCGGCAGTCTCTCCCATCTCCGTCGTCGGCGCCGGCATCCGCCTATGCCGTCCTTCCCCGCTTCTCCACCAAAACCCCAGACGCGGTGGAGGCGGCGCCGGACTCCCCCCCCCCCCCACCCCTCCTCCCCGGAGAGCCCGAAGCCCGAAGAGCAGATATTAGCTGCTTGTCTTAGTTGTCTAGGTTTCACTGGTATGTTCATGTTCATATCTGTCATTGGCTTGCGCACCTCAATTTCGTAATTTCGTTGATTCACGCTTAATGCCCATAGACGCATTGTGCGGAGCGTCGTAGGTCGTCGCTAAATGTGGGTTAGTTGCTGAAATGAGCTCAACTGCCAGTAATTTAGCTCATCGGTTGCCAAATGGTGCTATTAGCGTGCACGATTCTGTAGCATTTGCACTCAGATGGTCTCCGTGAGCTCAAGGACTCTAGTTTGATTTCTGTACTGTGTCGATAATTTTAGTTTGTGCTTCATTAAAACAATACACAAGTAGCACATCTCACTTGTGATTTTTGGGCGCTCTCACACGACGTCACTTGCGTGTACTTCGTTTTTTATTTTAGTTTGACAGTTGCAGGTCTCTGGTTTACACCCACACTCATTAAACAGAAAATAAAAAACAATACCAACTGTGTTCGCAACCACCAGTGATTCAATCCCAACTCATATTATTTCTTGATTTATTTAGACACGTGACACATGAGAACTCTATTGCTACCTTTCTTCATATCAGATGAATCAAATTGCCGAACTACTTGATTGCTAACTGATGTTATCAGAAGCTTTTTTTTGGACTATGTAGTTTCTAAATTGTGAATGGCACTGCCTTTTTCTACAGATCTTCCGCGCCCACGCTTCAGCTTGGTCCTTGGAACCTATTAATCCAGAAAAGGAATCTGTTCAGAACTTGTGATGAATTGCTATTCTCCTAGTAATAACATGCCTGGTTTCATATGCTAATATGGTGACTGTGCTCTTTTGTTGTCATTTTCATTGATTTTCTTTGTGGCTCATTCTTGCATGCATCAAGACTGGGGGAACATCCTAACCTTCTTTGTGCTGTTTTATTGTGTTGCTTCTTATTTGGAATCGAAGTAGTGTAATGTAGTTAGCGAGAGTAAACTGTTCATCGGTAGAAGGATTAAAAAGATACTACGGAGTATTTTTGTTAACAAAGAGGTTATGCCTAATTAAGTTGAAGAAATTAAGCTCGAATTGACTATATTCTGGAACGAAATGTGCATTTGTTAGATATAAAATCTTCCCTGTCTTACTATATGGATTGATGTCGCCTCTTCAGCAATTCACATAAATTATTCCCAGAACATGTCTGTAAACCCACGGTTGGTTCAGATTTAATACTAATGAGCTAACTATGCATATATGCTATATGCATATGTGTCCAGTCCATTTTAACTGCATGGTCATGAATTCAGTTATCGAGGGAGCCAGCGACGGCTTCCTAATTCCCGTGTGATTATTTGTCTTTCTCGTAGTCAGTTCTATCTTTAATTAATTTCTTAAGTAAAATATGAACTTTCTGCCGTGCATACCTTCTGCCACCAACACCACTCTCCTTTTGGCAGTTGAAGAACAGTGCAGCAACTGGTGGTCCGAGATTGTAGAATGCTGAGAAGTCTCTGATGTTAAAATTTGGCCGCCATCCTGGTGCATAAACCGTCTGCCGTGCTTCCTGTTTGAATAGCACAAAAACAAGCCGATGAATTCCGGCTGGTGGCCGTGGAGCTTCGTAGGGAACTATTTCATTGCCTGAAACATTGTGTATTCTATATTAGACTTGCGTAGCAATGACTCAATTTTTGTAAAGGCTGAGAATAGATTTGACCATTTCACATTACAGACTGTCACTGTTCTAACTAATTTTTACTATGTGCTCCTCGACATTTGGACATAGATATTTCATGTAGTTTTGTGGTATTACTGCTCAGACCTATGCTGCCTTATTTATTTACCTTTTCTCAAAATTGTATACTATGGGTCTCTGCAGGCAGAATTATTATGTAAAATATCATGTAATGCATATCTACCATTATATCTGGACATAATGTAGATATATTGAAATTGAAGATAGATAGATTCCATATAGGTGAATTTTTCTCCATTGGCGAGCTTAACAAAAAGGTAAATAGATAATTTGACTGTCAACCACTAATTGTTGTAATTTCCTCAAATTAGTAAATGCATGAGATGTGGCATGGTGTGGTACTTCTGTTCAATCTGTTCAAACCATGTTCTTAAATTTTTTAAATTAGATCATGATTGAATAGTAGAAACATGTGTTTTTTACTAGCACTATCCAGATGAATAGGTTGGGCTAATATGTGGTGCATGCTTACTGAAGATATTTATAACTCCAGTAATGCTGTTTGCCTCCAAGGAAGGGATGCCATGCTATATTCGTACTGCTAACGTAGTAATGTAGCTAAGTCATAATGTTGGTGTTTTCTCTGGGGACATTTGTAGTAGTGTTTGTGATAGCCATAACTATGTTTTGTCTGCTCGTGCTAATAAGTAGTTGTGTATGTTAGCATGTTTGAGAATTCTGAAGTGTGTCTCACAAATTTGGGATATAGGTGTATTTTGTATTTATGTGGCTCCACACGGAAGATACTGGTGGTCAAATGTTGTATGCTGTCTAGCAGTGAAGCAGGTAACACTTGTCCATCAACTTGATTTTTCCAGTTGAATTCTCGCCACATTGAGAAATATCAACAAGTGAGGCCCATGGAAATTTACATGGTTTCAGATACTCAACTGGAGGCGCTGCTGGGCAGACAACAACCGTCCAACTGCTTAACCTGCATCCAAAACAGGTGGAGTCACATATTATGGCGGGGTCCACCCCCTCTCTCTAATGTGCTTTGCATTTGATTCACTGGTATGTGCATTTGAAATATTTCTGTCCAGTTTAGTTGTCAGCATGTCAATCATAAATTTTACTTGAAACTACCTAGTCATTATTCTTGTCAGTTGCGGCAGTGGCATCTTAAATCCAGAAAGACGAGAATTACACAGGGATATATAGCCAAAACGCCTAATTAAAAACAAAGAATATCAGCATATGGTACGATAACTTGTTAAATGAACCTGATATGCAGATGTCAGTGACTGATAGTGTAGTCAGTTTTTGATGACTTGAAACTTGAACAGCTATTGACTCGATCATATTTTTTTAGTTCAGTAGATGCATCAATTGTAAAATCTTTGTGGATATCTTTCCTTGCAAATTTTTGTTCTCCTGGGAGTAGTAAGCATGGAGCATGCTTAGAACTATAAGAAGTAATGCACTCTCTTGAATTTGCTGATTCCTTAGCATTTTATTTGCAATAACTGACTCCTTAACACTGGTCTCACCTAAATGCGAGTTGTTGCATAGGTAAACACACTTTACAGATTCTACCTTAAACTCTAAAATGCATGCTGGCTACACCAATTAATTCACCAAGCATGCACTGTAAACATTTTACTTATCATCTCCTAAATTAATGCGAACATCAAAGAATTACAGGTATATACTTAGTTCACAACATGATTTTATGGAACACGTTACACTGTCTATAGCTGTGTTGCCATCAGCAATCTGCATATGTCATGCATAGCTGTTAAATTATTAGTGGTTATGTAAGGCGTTACCCACCAAAACGTGCATCTGTTGCCTCTGGGATGTCTGTCACCAACCTGTACAAAACAATGAAGAAGAAAAATAAGCAAGCCGAAAACTTTAGATCTTTGATCTGCAACAGTACTGCTCATAGATGATGCCAAATAAGCTACATAAATGGTAAATCATGTAGTTAACAAAAATGTTCATGTATGGTCAAATTTAAAGTTTCTGCAAGGAGAGTGCAGTTGCGCAAACACAATCAGATTGAACTTAAATTACATGATAACATATACTTTGGTGCCAAATTCTTAGTAATAATTAGCTAGAGAGACTTTACAAGTCAGCAAAACTAACAAACTTGTGTTGCAAATAGTCACCATTTTTTGTGAGACCAACCTATGGAATGCTGGTTGGTGCCATTTATATCATTTTGTAATAAGCAAGTTTCCTAATTTCTTCTGCTAGCTTCTAACTTCTACATATTCTTCACCACAGAATATTGACATTTAGAAAGTAACAGTTCTGTTTATTATGGTTTCTAAACAGAAAAGGAACCATATTTGTCACTTTAATATGAATAAATGCAATGTCAGACCCAGAAACTTGTTGAAACCTGGGCAAACTCAAGTCACAGTGTCTATGATGATATTATTTCGTTTATATTAAAACCACTCAATATATGGTGTAGCGCCGCTGTCAAACCCGGTCGGCTGCCCGGACTAGAGGGACGCTAGTCTACCAGTAAGCATTAGCGGCACAGTGCCACTATTTTGGTCTGTTAAAGATTCCCTTTGAATTGTTAGCATTGTGTGCAAGTCTTATATTTTCCCTAACTGTATTATTTAGATCTCATGCATATTAAATGCCATTTTCAGTTAAGATCACATGCATTTTGTTTCTAATGAAGTGTTGAAGTCCTTGAAGTTATAAAGGGCTCAAAAATATTTTTAGAGACTGTAGAAACTATTAAGATAATTAAAAGGTCACACTATTGGTTATCTAATTTCCTAGTTACTGAATATTATCAATTTGAGAACTAATGGAAGTTGATAAGAATGAAATTATGAACAATGAGACTTAGCTTAAGGGAATTATGGTGCTAGAAAGGAATTAGGTTACCGCAGAAACTGTATTTTCTTACCCAATAGCATATAGAACAAGAGTTCTTCAGCTGTTGATGTATGGAAAAGAAACACCCCCCTCCTTTTTCGAGAGGGCTGCATTCCAATCCTGCAGGTTATCTAAGTAAGGGGTTCTTGAACTATAAACATAAAAACAATGTGGCAAGTAGCACTAGTTTTAAAATAATTTTCATTACTGAGAGTTTATGCGAGTACGTATGCAATACTTGTGTAATAAATACAATAGCTCACCAATGCAAATATTCTCGGTATTCTGGTTTGCTTGGACTTGGCGCATCAGGATCCACCATGACCTTATAAGAGGTAGTTCTGTATCTTAGCATTTAAATTTATATAAAGGGGCACAGATCTGCAAAGCAAAAGAAAAAGGAAGAGAAAAAGAGAGCAAGAGAGGGGCTTCTATTTACTTTTCCAAAGTGGGTACAGGCTGGTGATTTGGATGTTGAATATTCCACAGACATTCTGATTAATTCATCTATCTAGCTGTGCCTATTCAGTTCCGTAGAGGATGTTCATAGCAGCAACTATACAACTTTAATACAAGAGAGCTTCAGACTCCAACTTTAAGCAAAGCAGACGGCTCAGGGTCTCATCCCAGCCAATATTCTTGCACCGTACTGTACAAACAAGATAGGGTGCAGGTGCATATGCTAAAAAGCCTGTACGATTGATGTACTTGACCATTACCAACAGGTTATTAGGTGATGCTCTTTGCGTAAGCAACAAAAACTATCTGTGGTGGTGGTATAATTTTTCTCGCAACAATATTCTTGGTAACCTATATCTCTGGCGTATTTGTTATATAAAATAGTGCATCTGGGTTTCTAGAATAACCTATACTTGTGCTTATTTTTTCTTTAAAATGTAGGCTCCTATTGAGCAAGGAAGTTGTATAAATCAGTATGCATTATACACGAGTCACTGAGAATTTATCTGATTATATACAAGGCATTAGTTCTTCTCACATGAGAGTATCTTTTTGTTGAAGCTATTTTCCAATGAAAGTTTAGGTTTGACACCTAACATAATGCCCCAAAACATTGTACACTATACAGATCATGATCCTACAAAATATTGTGTCACTTACAAGTGTGTAGAGCTTTGTCCGGTCACGACCTTCAATCTCAACCTGTGGTGCATTGAGCACAACAGATGATCGTAACCCTGTGCCATTTGTAATCTCCTTCTCACCATAATTAATCCTCATCGCAGCTGACTTCACGAAAGGATCCAACACATCACCAATTACCTGGCTCAATGCCAAAGGATCCCTACCCCTCGACATAATTCAGAACTATTACTGAACTGGAGGCTATATGTGAGGATTTAGCTGACACCTTGGTCGTCGTCGACTAAGGTTGGGAAATGTTCAATAGGGTTGAAGGGCTAGCCAGAAAATTTCTGTGTGGAAGAACAGAGTAGTTCGACGTAAATTTATATTAGGAGCGAGGCATCCACCTTTATGTTCCCAACATTCCATTGTGCACTATGAGCAAATGGAATCTAACTTTTCATATCATATTATTTTCCATTATAGTTGCTTCTCTATTGCATGGAAATTTTGAGCGCCTATCAACCTCCAGATGGCCTAGTTGTAGTTGTGGCTGTATGATCTTTGTGAATGGTTTCTATGGTCAGTTGTTCCTGCATATATTCTCCAAAGATCTGGAGGTATGCTTAAAGTTCCAAGAATTAGCCTCCCCTGCATGGTGCCTTGCCTGAGCTAGGACAAAGGTTTCCTCTGAGTCATTTCATCTTCAACGATACTTCTATGAGTGGTGAGCACTCAGCTGTAGAAAGAATATTGCGATCAACATCAGGATGCAAGAGGATGAAACCTGGGGAGGTAGAAACAGGTCATCGGCAATCTTCTTTCATGCTTTCCCTTGACGGCAATTGGAGTATCTAGTACTTCACTCTTCACCCTTGAGGAGAAAACTATCTGCAGGACCTATCCTACCAGGCCCTTGTTTATGTGTTTATACCCCTTATATTCTAGCTGAGTATAGTCATCTACCGGGGCTTCTTATGGACAAAATAATCAGAGATGCCTCATAACAAGCTAATGTTCAAAACTTCAAATATTTGCACTTAAATTAACATGTTGTGGCCATCCTTGTGTCCTTAAGAAGAACATGGTGTCTTGTTGTGATTCATTTTCAGTAAACTTGGACCTCCTTTGACTTTGATATATTATAACCAGATTAGGAAAGCTAAATGTTCCTATATTGGGATATTATGACTTCATGAGTAGCCTGCTTGACTTTGTGAGGCTGGTTAGTTCTTTTACGCTGTATTGTTGGGTACTGCTATGATTGATACTTGGTGAAACTTTAAGTTTTTGCTCATTATGTTTTAACCAGAGGTATTGCACAATCTAATATAATGGATTGGGACAACCTGCATGGCTGTCTGGACCACTTGCATGGTGTCACCCATACTACACATGCTCTGTAAAAAGGGCATACCCAGTGCCGAAGGCTCCAACAAATTGTGGGGGTCTGGGGAATGGATTACTAGGCAGCCTTTCCCTTGGTTTTATGCAAAGAGACTGATTTGAACCCAGGACCTCTAGGACGCAAGTGAGATGCTCTACCACTGCGCCAGGCCTGCCCTTCACTACCCGTGTAACACTGAGGAAAGTTTTACAGGGTGTGTCCTGTCCAGTACACCCTGGTGCGCTAATTGCTATGTCCGTCCCTGATTCTTATACAAGAGTTTGACAAAATTGCATATCCTTTTTTAGCTCCGATAAGGAAAAAAAATGTTAATGTGCACATGTTTGGGAGAAAATTATTTCCTTAACTCAAGCCTAAGATCTGCTCACTGGACTTTTTGGGTGTACGGAAAACTACCCGCTAGACACTTTCTGTGAAAGGTGGCAATCACACTGGACATCCATGGTTTTATATTGTATCTTTTTTTATGCACAACGTTTGATATTGTATCCAGTGGTATATTTCTTATCATGGCGATGTCAATCTGTTATATTCCCACATGGTTTAGAAAAAAAGTCCATGTAAGATAGAACTGATCGATGCATGTTATATCATCATCATGTACTTTCCATGAGCACGGAATACACAGCTGTACAGGATCTTTCATACCTGAACAGGAACCAGATGAGCATCGCCTGGTTCAAGTTGAGATAGGTGCTATCACTCTACGGACGAACTGCACCAGTACCTGCAAGAATACATGTAGCTATCTCGGCTCTCCACATAAACATCAATATCAGCTAATAAGGAGCACCATGAAGAATCCAAGCAGATTTTGTATTTTCAGCTGGTAATAAAAGGTGAGAATCACTGGCTGCTACATTTTGTACCTTTTACTTCAAATCAACTTCAGAATAAGTGTTCCGTACCGCCCCTAGCCATTTCTTTCACCTTTTCTGGTCATCATGCATGCCAGACAATATTAGGCATATTTGTAGGAGCTAACAGCTAACAGAAACTCTACAGAAAACATGTTGATTTGTAGGATAGGAAATACATAGGAATAGGAATAGTAAAGGATTGCTATGGCATGGCCACTCCAATCCTATAGGATTTGGTTTGTACCCAAGTTTGTTTGATTACACCAAAGGAATTGTAAAATGAGCTTGGAGTGGATGTTGAAAATCCTATAGGAAGTAGTACAAAGATTCCTATGAATCAAATGACTAACTAAGGAAAAATTCCTATGGGATAAAATGCTACAAAAATCCTATGGAATTCCTTTGAATCAAACAAAGTCTCTAAAATTCCTACCCAATCCCTTCATGCAGATGGGGCCTTCAAGAAAGCATGTGTGGACGATACCATCAGTCTTTCAGGTAACATAATTGCATGTAGTACCAACTACCAAGTGCTTGAGGAAAAAATATCAATGGAAGCAGGCTAAGAAAAGGACACTCAACCTAGTGTCTGTTTTGTCAAATTTAAGTGATGCAAATTAGCGTTTTCCGAAGAAACTTGCCGACAAACAACGAAGCCACAACCACCTTTGGCATCAAGGAAGCTCCCGTGGTACGAACTGGTTTTTACATTTGGATAACTACTTTTGCACTTGTAGTGATACAAATTTTGCTGGGACATGCTAATATACGGTGAGATCAGAATCCACTTTTTGTATATATAGGGAATATACTCAATATGTCACAATCTTGCTGGAATAAAGGTACAGTCTTGCAGATCAGATGGGCATCTCTAGCTAGCAGAAAGGCAGAAGATCAACTTTGAATTGCTGAAAGTTCTTGCATGACAATCGCAGGAGAAAAGGCAACAAGGAATTTCCCTCCACTGCAAACTACCTACACCTGGCTTTCCGTGGACGAGCTCTTGCCATGCATGCCATTGCTAACCCTCTCTGCTGCCTATGGTCCCTCTAGACTGTTCACGGTCCAGCTGTAAACAGCGCTAAAGTTCATCTAATCCAGGTCAGAGCTGAATCTATTCTAATGGAGTGCGATCTTATCATTTGGCAACCTGCATCTTCAAATGCCACAGATGTAGCTTATAGCATATATACTCTTTCCCTGGCTATTTGTCATGACGGACTACAGTACGGCCATGACTGGATACAGTGGCAGCAATAGGCCAGGAACAGAGTAAATTGACGACTGGTCTGGCGACTTGCTGATCGGTGGGTACAGAGTCTGGGCCGGTGTGGATTGCATTCCATTACTAATGAGAACGACAAGTGGGCACAACTGTTGCTGAATAAGACTAATGTCTGCTACACTGTTCCTCTTCTTTCTCAAGTAGTGAACAGGGACAATTATTCTCTCCAAATGTTTATCTCATTTGTGTTTTCCCTTCCCCCATTTTCTGCGCCGTTGTGGTCTCGCCATGAAGGCGATCATATCCTGGGGCGATACCAGAGCTTATGCTGAATCCTGTGGGGCTCCATAATCTTTGCTAGATTTTTTTGCTTTCTAAGAACATGCAGGTTTGACTTCTGGCAACTGGTTTCTCTAACACGCTTTGATCAATTCATCATGTCTGACGATCAAGAGGCGAGACCCTTATTATTAGTACAGAATCAAGAATGGGTTGGTGAGAACAATTCAGGAATCAAGCTGTTGTGTAGTTATCAATCTCTCGCCAGATTGAAGAGGCAATCCTAAGCGATGATCAGATATTTGAATGGATCCAACGGTTCAGAATATGGTTCTTGGTGGTCATTGACATGACCATATGGGTGGGACTCGAACATGGACACCGATGTTCTTGGCGGGGTTGAAGAAATAGCGGGAGAAAATAGAACAAGACGCCAAGGTTTAACTGCTAGCGCAGTTGCATCCATCTTAATCTAGTTTTCGGGGCTTAGTTCCTGAACATTTTGTACATTTATTCTAGGTTCTTTTATACTACCAGAGTAGCCCTAACACATGCACCTGAATCTATTGTAGTTTCGGTCTTTATGAAGTTAGGTATGGAGCAATTTCTAAAAAAAAAATTGTTTAACTTTTTTTTGCTTTAGTTTATGTTAAAGTTTGAGCATTGCATTTTTATTTGTGGAAATGGAATTTTATGGGCTGTTGCACATTAATGGTGGCCTCAAAATCTTCTTGAACCTAAGAATTTATACTTACATATGCCCTAGATAATTTACACTATGAAATATAATAAGCTTACTTAAATAAGCCGAACACGTCACGCAAGCCCATTACAGCCAGCCCATGGCCTATATAAGTGAGTCCTAACTATCATCAGGTAGAAATCGGATCCGACGGTTTACCGGCAGCCAGCCAGTGAGCCACCATGTCAGGCGGCGGCGGCGGCGCAACCGTCCTCGACGACCTTCCCGAGTCGATCGTCGTCGAGGAGATCCTCGTCCGCTTGCCGCCCGAAGGACCTCCTCCGCTGCCGCGCCGTCCGCAAGTTCTGGCACAGTGCCACTTCCACCAACAAGTTCATGCTGGACCATCACCGCCGCCAGCCATTGCTCCCAATCCTCAGCGACGGCTTCGACGACGAGGAGCAGGACGCCCGCCTCTTCGTCCCCCGTGACGCCGGCGCCGGCCAGCAGAAGCTCTGCCCCATCCCGATCAGGTCCTCCCGCTACTGTGGACTCTATGCTGCCCTCGATGGCCTCCTCGTCGTCTCCGAGGGGGGGCTGTACTTCATCTGCAACCCGGCGACCCGCGAGTGCGCTCCGCTACGGAGGCCTCGAATTCAGGGGGATTTTCATCACCAGATCACCGGCTTCTTCCGACACCGGCCGTCCGGAGAATACCGAGTGCTCTGGTTCACCAGCCCGACGAAGCGCGACCAAGCAGGCGACCCGGACTACACAACATCGTACCACGTGCTGGTGCTGGGATCCGATGTTCCAAGATGCGTCCGACAAGCACGTCGAACCACGGCGTCGTCGGCGTCGTCGTCGCCGCCTTCTTTGGACACGGTGCTGCGGACTGGCCTGCCCACATCGGCCAGCGATCCGCCTGTCAACCACCGTGGCTGCGATACGCGGAGTATTCGGCATAGTGGTGTTCGACACAGCAGCCGACACATTTCGGTTGATGTCTACTCCCGCTCCTGTCCAGGAGTTGCTGCCGTCGGAGATGGATGACACACAGGAGCTGTTGCTGGAGATGGATGACACCCTTGCTTTCTGCAGCGCCAGCTTCAAGGCAGACACCATAGATGTTTGGGTGATGCGAGAGCGAGACTATGATGATGCTGAGATTTGGTCTTTCAAACACCGGATCGATTTGTCGGTGGTGGATCCTCCGTCACGTTTCGATCCGCTCACGACAACCCTTAACATGGCTGTTCTTAATGAGGGTGAGCTGCTGATCCAGTTCTCTTTTAGCCCCCTGCTACATTATGATATCGATGACAAGTTATTGGGGCATGTGAAAAGCGAAGAGGACCAAAAAATCTACTTGGAGATTACCAGGCACTACCTCCAGGAGAGTGTTATTCCCCTTCCACTATTCCAGGATAAAGATAGAATGCCACAAAGCCCGTGGATCAAACCAAAGAAGAAGACAGGCCTCCATTTTTCACATGGATATAGGATGCGTGCTTGACCTGGATGCTCTACACTGCTGGTTTGCCACGCCATTGGAGTATGAGCCTTATCTATTCTTCTTATAGTGCTCTTAGTAGAACTGAACTGAACATAAGACTATTTGACTCTTTGCTATAGTAATACTCTATCCAATTCACCTCATATATTTTCATTTTGCATTTTTAAGAACCAAAAAGGCCGCATGGTTGAAATTAGAAGCGGGCAACTGCTCCCTCACATATTTTCAGAATGACTTCGTGTTACTCCGGATTTGCCATCCTGCTTTCTTTCTGGAAAAAAATGTCAGTACACATACCATCAAGACAAGATGAGATAATCAGTCTTGGTCATGTTCTTTGAGTGAATTCTTTTGTTTGAGGGATTCGTTTCTAGCATTTGAAGTATTTGTTGTGTCATTTTGAGTCATTAAAGCGGTCACATGTTAAGTTGGATCCTTCCTTTCAAGTTTAATGGTCTGATCTTTGCTCAGTGTGTAATTTTGTTTTTTTATGTGCCAATGATTTTTGCACGGTTGGGTAGCTTTGTTACTTTGTTCAGTTTGATACTAATTACACCTATTGCTGAACAATTCAGCATGTAGTTTCGTTCCTTCACTTTTCACATATTTTGAGAAAAAATGGTGTACTTTGATTGTATAGTAGTAGACTGATACTGTTGCTAGTGTCTTATTGCGTGTCATTTTTTGGTCTAGGATTTATTTTTCTTTTGTAGAAGTGAGTTGGAGGTACCATTTAAAAGTACCGGTTCCTCTGGACTAAGATTTTAAATTTTCATGGTGACAATTTAATTAGAGTACGCAATAATTTTATGGCCTTGCAAGCATTAACATAGACGTTTGGGTGATACAAGACTACGATGCTGAAACATGGTCTTTCAAGCAGCGGATTAATTTGTTTGTGGTAGATCATTTATCACCTGGTGATCCAAAGGTGACGATGTGCCCTAGGATGGCTGTGCTCAATGCGGGTGAGCTGCTTATCCAGTTCGGTCCTAAGCGTGTGTTGCGTTATGACATGGATGGCAAGTTCTTAGGATATGTGAAAAATGAAGAGGACAAAGAGATCAGCTTGTGGATTACCAAGCATTACCTCCAGGAGAGTGTTATTCGCCTTGAACTTTTCCATGAGTTAAGACAAGAGGAGGAGCCTCCATTTTTCGTAGGGCTATAGGATACAGTGCTTGATCTGGATGCTCTACACTACCGGTTTGCTGCGTCATTGGAGTATTTATATCCTCTCTGAGCCTTGTGTTTTGTTCTTAGTTCTTATTACTGCTAGTAGAACTGAACAATCTAGAGGATAGCAGAGCGCCCTACTAGTATCATTTGGAGTCTGTTATTTTACCTTAGCATCATGTTTGAACTTCTGAACTTTGTAGAATCGTTGCTACAGAGCTGCTCTGTTTCACTCCGATCATTTACTTTAAGTCTGCATTTTTTAGAACCATGAAAAGCACGGTTGCAACAATTGGTACAGTTATGCTCCCTAAGATGTTATGTGGAATGACTTCGGCAGCTCTGAACCAAATCCGGCTGCTTATGCTCTGTGTGGTGATACTTTTGTTAGGCGGACTTGTGCAGTTTAGTACTCAGCACAATTCTGTGTACATTTTTACTTAATTACAGCTATTGTTGAATATATAGCAAGTAATTTTGGTTCCCTGAATTTGGCATCTTTGGAGAAATAATTTTGTACTTTGGTTGTATGTTCGTTACTTGGTTGAGACTGGTGGTGTAACCAGGGTCTTATTTCGTGTCTGTCTAGGATTTAGTGTTCTTTCTGGTGCAAGTAAAGTTTGGAGATATGCTCTTGTGGAGCCAGGTAAAAGTACTCACTCATGGTTCCTCTTTGTCTGCCTAAAGATTTTTAATCTATATATGTTGACAATTTAGCTAGTCAATAGTTTTATGTGAACTCTAAGATCACAGGGAAAGTCCAGCAATTTCTATGTTGTTGTGTAGGTAAAAATGTAGAATATGCCCACTCCTCTTGGTGTAGATTAACCCTTTAACATAGTATTATATTTAGCAATTAAGTGATGCTTCTTTGGGTATTTAATCCAGCTCCATGTATATCTCGCTTAAACATAGAAAATAAAATGGCGATCCAAACTTTAGTATTACTATGGTTCTATGGATGCCAAATATGGCCTAAGTAATTTAAATGGTTAACTTCATTGCCTTTTATCATCTAAGACAAGGTCTCCGTAGGTTACCCGTGAAAATAATGTAAAAAAATAAGTTTTCAAAATGAAATTAGAGACCTCTCTTGCTGAGAGTTTCCGCCTCTTTTTCTCTAGGAGACTTTGTTTTAATATGTGGTCCACCAAATAACAAGAGAGTGCTGAAAAGGATGTGGAGTGTGCATTCGGTGCCCTCCTATCACGATGGGTTGTTTTTCAGTACCATGCTAGAACATGTAGCAAAAAGATCGTGTGGGAGGTGATGACAACTCGTGTGAGCATGCACAACATGATCGTCTTGCATGATTAAGCATGATGAGTTGGTTGAGCCCCGCTTTTGATCAGTTTCTCGACTTCCACCGTGATATGTGTGAGAAAGAGGACTCATATTCATCTCCAAAATGATTTGGTCGAGAATTTGTGGCAACGTTACGAGAACCGGTAGTTCCCTTTGATAATTTCATTATTATATTAGCTTCGTAAGACTGTTTCTGGGACCATTTTAATCTTTTGGATTGTAATAATGACTATTTGGTTGAACTAATATTAACTATTTGGTTGGATTGTTTGAAATACTATTTTTTTTGGAAACCACAGTATAACGCAAGTACTCATATATAAGTGTATACACTCACCCATATGAACGCACGCACACCCTATCCCTATGAGCAACTCCGAGAGGCTGAGCCGGCGGGTCAGATTTTGAGATTGACGAAGTCGCCACGGATCGACGGGCTGAAGATTATTTCGTCTGAATGAGAAATACCAAACGTCAACCTGAGTTTAAACTCTGGTGGGCAGGGGTATAATCACCCTCCTAACCATCTTGCCACAAGCAAGTTCTTGTTTGAACTACTTATTTGATTAACTATATGAATTTATGTTGTTCGTATTGTGTTTGAATGTATGAAATTACAAAAGGGTGTGAAGTTGGGGAGTAGAGTAGGGCGGAAAAGAAAGAAAATAGAGGAATGCTTGCGGTGGCAGCAACAATGGAGCACCTGCACGACACGCATCCGCACACTCACAGAGCCAAGGCCAAGGGAGGGGAAGAGTAGCGGACCAAACCGCACCGAAAGGCGTGATATGATATGATACGGCCATGGTGGTGGCGACGGGTGCATGCGCGGGGCGGGTAAACGCGGGCGTCACACGGCACGGCACGGCAGCAGGACCAGCTATAGCTATAGCTAGCCCACGAACAGCACAGCAGCGTCCCCGCTGTCTGTCGCGCCAGGAGGACTGCTGCTGTTAACTCGCCTCCTCGTCTCCTCCACCACGACGGAGCGAATTAAACCCCACGACACAGCCAGCGGGATCCATCCTTCGCTGTCCTCCGTCCCCTCCACCCCTGTCCCTGCTGCTGACAGCTCCTCGCCACCGCCGAAGTAGCACCGGGAGGCGGAGGATCCTGATCGCCGGATCGGGGGCCGTCGTGCGCCCGGGTTTGACCCCTGGCAGGTGACGCCTCTACTCCTCCCCGTCCCTTGCTCTGTTCCTTCCGACCAGAGCGTCTGCGCTTCCCTCTGCGGGGGTGCGGCGCATCTCCGTGTATATATGCTTCGGCTCGGTAGATTTTTCCTGGTACGCCGTTCCAGGAGGAGGACGGGGGCAGCGGATGGCGCTCGATTTCGTCCTGAATTGGCGCGTTTCTCGGCGGGGGGGTTGCCCGTGCGGCGTGAATTGGGGACTGGGGAGCTTGCGCGATGGACCCTGCTGGCTTCAGCTGCTGCTGCTGCTTTCGCTTGCTTGCGATGGGGGAGCCGCCGTAGTTCGCGTCTTGCTGCTCACTGCCGCCTTGTCTCTGCTGCCGTACGCTGTACAGCTTTGGTGCCGTGGTCTCTGTTCACCTCGTGGTTCCCGGAGCTCTGTTCGTCCACATTGTCCGCGTCAGAACAAACTTTCTACATCCAGTTTTCTTCGGTGGTATTCTGGTTGATCATCGGGTTATGGTAGAAATTGAGAAGGGCAACACGAGCAATGTGTACTACGCTGTATCCTGGTTCGTGAGTCTGGGATAGGATATCGCAAATCCTGAAACTAACCTGAAGACAGAGACACGACAATCGACAATGATAGTTCACTCGCTGGGGTGGTTGGTAGAACTAGATGCAAACCTCGTCTTCGTTCGTTTCCTAGCCAGTGCAGATGTAGTTGCTGCTCCGTGAGGCATGCCTACAGTCTTATGCTATGGTTGTTTCTCACTGTAACATGTTTCTATGATGGCTATCACTGTCCTGATTAAGATTAAGTACTCTCAGTAAACATCTGTACTGATACCAAAATGTTCTCTTGTTTGTCCCTTTCCCATAGGAATCGGAGGCATATAGATAGGAATAACTGAAAGGCGGGCATTATGCGCCGGTGGTTTTGCTGCAGTCAGTTTCATGCTTCGTATCGTGAACATGAACATGAATTTCCTTCCAGCCCAGATGAGAAAGAAGGTACCACTCCTCCATACCGAGTTCATTTTTTTTATATATCTCGTGTAAGTTAATCAACTCCATTGATAAAATGCCTGTATTCTGGAACAGCAATGCGTTTGCAACTCTTGTGAAAATTTGAGTTCTAGTTGCTAGCTTTAATTGTATTCGTTTTGGATTCTCCAGAATCATATCATCCAGTTTCGGTAATTATATTTCATACATTCATGGCATCAGGATGTGCTGAAAAAATTGTAGTATCTCCACTTAGCATGTATTCATGATCTTTTGTTAGTTGATATAGAACAAGTTAAGCCTGAGCACCAAAATGGACTATGATTTCAATGTTACAACTTACAAGTATAGGAAACCATGTATAAGAAAATGAAACCATGCTCTTTTACAGTTTACTGCAAGGTAGTGCATTCTCAGCACAGTTGTCAACACCATTTCAGAATACCTTTCCTATCAGCTGAACCATGTAACATTGTATAACGGGTTAAATATTTATATTTTATTTATATTGCTTATCATAAGTGATTGTGTTGTGCATTCCTGCTTGTTTTCTAGTTATCCTCTGTTCCTGTTCTGCTTTTGTTGTTTGGGCCTAATGATGTTTGTAAATGTATGGTTGACAGAAAACGGGTTAGCTTCCAAAACTGACCCAACAAAAGCACCTCCTCCCATTGAAATACCTGAAATGTCACTTGATGAACTGAAAGAAAAGACTGACAATTTTGGGTCAAAGGCTTTGATCGGCGAAGGATCTTACGGGAGAGTGTATTATGCTACCCTAGACAGCGGAAAACATATTGCTGTTAAAAAGCTTGATACTTCAGCAGACCCTGAGCCTGATAATGAATTTTTGACACAGGTATAATCGCTAAGTAATGTGCAGCTTTTGCTAGTTATGATAGCTTTATGCTGATATGTTTATAACTGCAACCTTCTATTGCCGAACTAATTTTCCTCTTTTGGTTGTAGCTCTCAATTGTGTCGAGATTAAAGCATGAAAATTTTGTGGAAATGCTTGGCTATTGTGTGGAAGGAAACCTACGTCTGGTGGCCTATGAATTTGCTACAATGGGATCCCTACATGATATTTTGCATGGTACACCTTCTATGTTCCGTAATATGTTGGCCTATTTCTTTATTGGCCCCTCCTGATCATAACAATTCGTCTAGGAGACTGGTTTGACCTGACAATTTTTTCTTATTTGTAATCATAAACAAGGAAGGAAAGGTGTCCCTGGTGCACAACCTGGCCCAGCGCTTGACTGGTTGCAGCGGGTCAAAATTGCTATAGATGCTGCTAAAGGGCTAGCATATCTTCATGAGAAGGTTCAACCTTCAATTGTCCATCGGGACATACGGTCTAGTAATGTCCTCCTATTTGAGGACTACAGAGCGAAAATTGCAGATTTTAATCTTTCGAATCAGTCCCCTGATATGGCTGCTCGTTTGCATTCCACACGTGTCCTTGGAACCTTCGGCTATCATGCACCTGAGTAATTACTCAACTTGAATATTTGAGCACTACATGTATTTGCAGATTAGTTTTCCTTTCAGCTAGAGATATTCCCCCAAAATTATTATTCATTTAAGAAGTGCCCTTTATTGACAACGCAGGTATGCCATGACTGGCCAGCTAACTCAGAAAAGTGATGTATATAGCTTTGGAGTTGTTCTTTTAGAGCTTCTAACAGGAAGGAAACCGGTAGATCATACAATGCCTAGAGGTCAGCAGAGTCTAGTTACATGGGTAAGTAATTTGGTTCATAACAATCTCACAACTTATTTCGTGTTTCCTATGCTCTTGTACTGTTGTTACATAACATACTATTCTAAGGTGTATAAGCTGATTTGCATATTTCTGACTGGTCGGTTACTACTCTCTGTGGACACAGGCAACACCTCGATTGACCGAGGATACAGTGAAACAATGTGTTGACCCAAGGTTGAAGGGCGATTATCCCCCAAAAGGCGTCGCCAAGGTCTGTCTTTCTTCTCCCCTCCCTTCTGTGTACATGCGCCGTCTCTTACACAGTCACTAGCTAAGAAACTGCTCGAAACAAATATGAACACTGAATGGTTCTCTTCTGTTTATTGCAGCTTGCAGCGGTGGCAGCGCTCTGTGTGCAATATGAATCCGAGTTCAGGCCCAGCATGAGCATAGTCGTCAAGGCACTCTCTCCCCTTCTTCAGCACAAACCTCAACCTCCACCAGCCGCTGCTCCTGACACAACGGCTTCAGACGCGTGACCTACCCGGTTCAACATGGATGTAAAAAAAGGCGTGTGAGTTGTTTTACAGCACTGGGAGTATATATGACCCCATGCTCGACTGAGTTCAACAACAAGATTTTTCCTGTGGTTTGGCTGAGTGATGTGCTCCTGTTGCATTCGTTGTTGGCCCGGACCTGCGAGATGCGTTTTGTTGGCGGATCATGTTAGCATGGGAATTTGGGAAAGTTGTACTGTAGTTTTTAAATGGTTTGATGTTCCTGGGTTTGACATTGTGATTTTGAGCTCATAGTTATTCAGCTTGTGTTCCTGGGTTTGAAGTTGTACTGTAGTTATTCAGCTTGTGTTAGAGGCTCTAAGCTGCCACATTCTTGTTCATCTCTGTTATCTGCTTGCCTGCTCCGAATTATCTCCGGACTCCGACATGCATAACAACCATTGTTATCCCTTGAGTGGGCATCCAAGAAAGACCGATGCTAGAAAGGGTGGTGTCATTAAGCTCGGGGCTGACTAACCTCAAAATAGTATGCCTGTGCGCGGCTCTGATCATCCCATGAATGCTCTGCTTACCTCAGTGACAGGAGACGGTTCATGAACAGCCTCAGCTTGCAAATCAGCCGGCAGCCGCAGCGCATGGAAGCCCCATCAAGCATGATCTGTTGATCACGAGTCCAAAGATATTCTCAGTTGCTGTATGGAAGAAAAAAGATCCCAGCTACCTCAATAGGCACTGGCGTCTTCGGTCAACTTACAGGAAAGCACAGCAGCTGTGAAGTGTTTGTCCAGGACTCGGTCCCAATGGCGCCATCACCACTCCCAAGCAGAAGCTTCAGTTCTTCTCCACGCGGCGACGATTGCACCTTCTTCGTCTCCCACCAGCAGGATACGTTTCTCAGTGATAACAGCTCGCTGGCCACAACAGCCGCATCAAGTAAACCATCTAGGCCCAGGTCCAGAGGATGCAAAACGCTGGTGGGTATGCCGAGTTGCTGACTACTCCAATCTGAGTCAATTAATTCAGAACAGAGGGAGTAGTAACCAGATTTCTCGACAGATAACCAAAACGCTGGTGGGTATGCAAGAGAGGCCATGCTAGGAAGGGTGGTGTCAATAAGCTCGGGGCTGACTCACCTCAAACAGGGGATGCCTGTGCGCGGCTCTGATCCTCCCTTGAATGCTCTCCTTAACCCAATGACAGGAGAGGGTTCAAGAACAGTATCAGCTTGCAAGTCAGCCGGCAGGCCCATCGCATGGAAGCACCATAGCGTATGATCTGTTGATGACAAGTCCAAAGATATTTCAGATGCTGCTTGGAAGACAAAAAGATCCCAGTCTCTACTAAATCAACAGGCACTGGGTTCGGAGTCTTCTGTTAACTTACAGGAAATCAACAGCAGCTGTGAAATGTTTGTTCAGGCCTCAATCCCAGTGGCGCCATCACCGCTCCAAGCAGAAGCTTCACTTCTTCGGCGACAATTACACGCCTTCTTCATCTCCGGCAAGTTACGTTTCTTCACCGTTAACAGCTCACTGGCCACAACAGCCGCATCAAGTAAACCATCTAGCTAGCCCCAGGTACAGTGGGATTGGACAACATATTGCCAAAGTACATCCAGATTTTCCAGGCTCTTTGCCTCTTACGGTTACACCTGCAGTTTGTCATATCTCTAGGGATTGTGCACGTCAGGCTATTACGAAGACTTTGTCTCGGCGACTCGGCCTATCTTCGGTTGTATAAGTTCAACTCATACCAAGTACACCGACAGTGGATGTTCAATAACATATTGCCAAGTACACCGACAGTGACAGTATATCATATCTCAATGGGGTAGCTCATAATTGTGCACATCAGGCTATTAGACAGACTTTGTCTCAGGCTCTCAGCCTATATATAGTACTATAAGTTCAACTCTTACTAAACTCCCAATACACCATGTCCTATCTCTGTAGCTGTCACAGGGCTTTGTAATTTACGCTGTATTCTGTTCGTGAGTTGAATTAATAGCTTGGCGCCACCGACTCCTCTCCTTGTTAAAAAAAAAGGAAAATGGACACTTTCCTCCTCTGTACCGTTGACATCTCAATCAAGCCGGAAGAGTTGAGCCCGGAGTTGAAACGGCTTGTGATAAACAATCAGATAGACAGACAGACAAAAAGAAAAGGTTAGAAGAAGCCTCTCTACGTACTAAACCCCCTCCCCTCCCACCCGCGATCACCACCACCAAGAGACGATCCGTCCCGCCACTTCTCCTCCTCATCATCCTTCGGTAGATTGTGTCTTGACTCTTGAGGTAATGCTGCTGCTTGCCATGGGGAAGGCGCCGTAATTTGCGTCTTGGTTTACTGGAACATTTTCATAATGGCTATCGTTGTTCTGATTGAAATTAGTACTCTTGCTAAACATCTGTATTGATGCCAAAATGTTATTGATTTTCTCCTTCCGAACCGGAGTTGTATAGGTACGAAGAACTAAAAGGAGGGGGCCATTATGTGCCGGTGGTTTTGTGGCAGAAATTTTCATCATTCACACGGCCATGGTTCATATCAAGAACGTCAGGAACATCAATATGATCTCCCTCCCCGCTCAGATAAGAGGAGAGAAGGTAATTTTATTTCATACATACTCCCTCCATTCTGAATTAATTGACTAAGATTTAGTAAGTACATGGTATGGCATCACGAGGTATCGTGCATTCCTGTTTGCTCCCTAGTTATCCTCTGTTTTTTCTGCTGTGCTTTTATTGTCTGGGCCTAAAATTGTAAACACATGGTTAACAGAAAATGGGTTTGCTTCCAAAAGTGATCCAACAAAAGCACCTCCTCCCGTTGAAGTACCTCAAATGTCACTTGATTTACTGAAAGAGAAGACCAACAATTTTGGGTTAAAAGCTTTGATCGGTGAAGGATCATATGGGAGGGTGTATTACGCTATTCTAGATGGCGAAAAACCTGTTGCTATTAAAAAGCTTGATACTTCAGCAGATTCTGAGCCCGATAACGAATTTCTTACACAGGTATAGTGGTCAGTAATATGCAGATTTTTCCAATCATGATAACTTTACTCATATTTTTATATTAACTCTATTGTTGAACTTGTTTTTCTCATTTTTTGTTTCTTCGTAGCTCTCAACTGTGTCAAGATTAAAGCATGAAAATTTTGTGGAAATGCTTGGCTACTGCATGGAAGGAAATCAACGTCTCGTCGTCTATGAATTTGCTCCAATAGGTTCTCTACATGATATTTTGCATGGTACGATTGCTATGTTATGGAGTCCGTTTGTCCGTTTCTTCACTACAACATCATGATCAAAATAATTCATAGAGGATAGTGGTCTGATCCACTGACATTGTTTTTATTTCTTTTAATTATCATACACAAGGTAGGAAAGGTGTCCCTGGTGCACAGCCTGGCCCAACACTTGACTGGATGCAGCGGGTGAAAATTGCTCTAGATGCTGCTAAGGGGCTAGAATATCTTCATGAGACGGTTCAACCTTCGATAGTCCATCGTGACATACGGTCTTGTAATGTCCTTCTATTTGAGGACGACAGAGCGAAAGTTGCAGATTTTAATCTTTCAAATCAGCCTCCTGATATGGCTGCGCGTTTGCATTCCACCCGTGTCCTTGGAACCTTCGGCTATCATGCTCCTGAGTAATTACTCAGCTTGAATATTTTACCATCATATGTACCTGCAGATTTGTTGTTACTTTATGCCACAGAGATATCCAATGCATGTTTATTTCCTCTATATTAGGTATTGGTGATACACTAATAGTATTTTATTAAGACCATATTCAATAGCAAAACAAGACTGTCACAATATCTATGGTTGGATAAAAAGTTGTAGTTCCCGTCGTTCTTTATTTTTACATATGCAGATCTTCCATTGCACTTGATTAATTATTACTTTACACTATCTGTTGCTTCTTTTAAGTTCTCTTTCTTCATAATTCAGGTATGCCATGATTGGCCAGCAAACTCAGAAAAGTGATGTATATAGCTTTGGAGTTGTTCTTTTAGAGCTTCTAACTGGAAGGAAACCAGTAGATCATACAATGCCTAGAGGTCAGCAGAGTGTAGTTACATGGGTAAGTATTTGTTTTGTATTAATCTCACAACACTACACTATTCAGCATATGATTTGCTTGCTAGTTACAACTAAATGGTGCTAAGAACTACTTGATTTGTAAAATTGCTCTGAGTAATCCTGACTATGCAAGGTGTATGTATGAACTGAATTGCATATTTCTGACTGGTCATTACGACTTCCTATGCACACAGGCAACACCTCGGTTGACCGAGGATACAGTGAAACAATGTGTTGACCCCAAGATGAAGGGCAACTATCCCCCAAAAGCCGTTGCCAGGGTCTGCCTCTCATATGCCCTGCCCTCATGTGTACAGCTTGAAACAAACCTGAACACTGAATGGTTTCCTTCTGTTGGTTGTTGATTGCAGCTAGCGGCGGTGGCAGCGCTCTGCGTGCAATATGAACCCGATTACAGGCCCAACATGAGCATAGTTGTCAAGGCGCTCTCTCCCCTTGTTCAGCATAAACCTCAACCTCCACCAGCCGCTGCTTCAGATGTCTGACCTACCCAGTTCAACATGGATGTAAAAAGAGTGCTAAGACCCATGTCCACATTCGTCCTCGCACATGAGTTATTTTACAACACTGGGAGTACTACCCTTGCTTCACTGAGTTCAACAGCAAGATTATCCATGTGGTTTGGCTGAGTGATGTGCTCTTTTTGCGTTGTTGGCCCGAACCTACGAGATGTTTTTTTTTTGAGATTCGAGATGTGTCTTCTTGGTGATCATGTTAACAGGGGAATGTGGGAAGTTATAAATTGTAAATGGCTTGACGTTCCTGTCTTTGACATTGTGATACTGAGCTCATAAATTGGTTTGGAAACAGAATCTAGGGTGTTTTCTGTCAAATCTTTTTACTTTGCAATGCAAATTCGTCGACTCGTTATTTTCACATTCCTTTGCAAAGTTATATCCATCTTAAGGTCAAAACATTCATCGAGTTGATGCTTAAGAAAAGCATTTGAACCCGAGACATTCTGTTGCATAGGGGAGGGAAATGTTAGGCAAATGTGTCTTTTTTGCGGTAAAAGTGACTCCATAGCTCATTTCAATCGATACTTGTCTATGGAATACATCATCCTTTGCATCTGGGTTCCCCACAACTTCTCTGCAAGTAGCACCCGGCTAATGACGCTTCGGTTCACCACACATAAGTCATATTGCCGCGGCGAGTTCTAATTCATATTCAAACTTCACCTAACATAAGCTATATTGCTACATCCAATTATGTGTCATGTTCAAACTAGTTCTTAATCTTCCTACATCGACCCCTAAGAGATTCAACTTCTAGTGATACAAGTTTCTACCTAAACATGTTATAATGCAAGGTTCATTTTTCATACACAGAAACACCAAACACCATTAAAAGAGGTAAATCACAAAGGGAAAGGTTAGACCTCTGTTTAAAATAATAACCAATAGACATCCAATAAAAAATGCGAGAAGTTATTAATAACCAATCTTTTTTATGAACTTTGTGTTGAACATAACAACAAACTATAAAATCTCATACAGAGAAAAAACCAAATAACAACTAATTAAGAAAGATGATGTCAATAATGCAAAGGTTTGAACTCTCGTGGACGATGTGGTCACACTACTCACTTGATAATCGCCTTAATAGTACGGTTATAAAACATGTAGGTGGTCTCCTATCAGTCACCTTGAGACCAGTAAAATGGAAAATCTATGAAGATCATACTTTTTACTTGCATAATTTTCACTTGAGTTAGAATGACGACGATCTTACTAGCACTCTCTTAGTGAATCTCACTTAGCCACATATTCGCATACTCATTACCATCAACAGACATCAATGTTTAAGCATATTATCTCATTCAGCTGCTCATTTTAAATTACACTTCTCAATCTTGCTGAAGATCACCACTTGACGTCATCCTCTTATGAGCAGTATTCATTTCAATGCAATCCCATGAAATTATACCTTTTGCATCTTCGTCTTGCTGATATCTTATAGACAATAATGAATACTTTGTTTAATCATCATCACTTCAAGACATGTTCATTGAGGACTCAATTCTTCTCATACTCATTCTTCGGGTTGCACCTTGATAATCACTTTGGTTGTGACTTTATTTTCTTCATGCTCTATCACACTCTTTTCAGAAACAATGAATTCTTCTCCAACTTTAGTCCACCCAAGAAATACATATCCATTGAACTTCATATTGACGCTATGCAATTCTCTTCATGTTCATCTTCGTCATACCATTTTCATCTCTTTAATCCAATAATCTTGATGCTAATAGTCAGTGTGTATCATCACCTTTATGACATACAAACCATCACTTATGAAACATTCCTTCATACATAACACATTGAAATAATTGAGAACATGCCTATGGTAGGAAGGTTAGGCAGGTGATTTTACCCCAGGCCACCAGAGTTCAAAACCCAGATTTGATACTTATGGTTCTCATTTAGAAGAAATATACTTCAGTGGAATGCGATGTTCCCGCTGATAACGAGGCGTCTATAGTGACTTCGTCAATCTTAAGACCCGACCCACCAATTCAATCTATTAGAGGTGCTTATAGGGCTAGGGGTGAGTTCTGAATGTTTGTGTTTACACTATGTCTCGTAAGGCTAGATATTTTTCCAAAGGCTCGTTGTGTGCTTCCATGAGTCGTGACGTGTGTCTAGCATGACCCACCGGCCCGGTGCCGCCAAGCACCTCGTAAATCAATCGGAATGGAGATAAGGAAAAGATGAGAGGCCAAACTCAACAAAAAAGGAAAAGGGAATTTGGCGGCTGGTTCGGAGAAAAACAGTTTGGGTTTTTGGTAAATTTGAACATTTTCTTAACACTTAATCTGAACCATTTTCAAAACTGAACATTTTAAAATTCAAAACATTTTTAAAATGAACAATTTTCAAA
Source organism: Poa annua (assembly GCA_026929855.1). Taxonomy (NCBI): domain Eukaryota; kingdom Viridiplantae; phylum Streptophyta; class Magnoliopsida; order Poales; family Poaceae; genus Poa; species Poa annua. The sequence goes on from CM049432.1 coordinate 83,806,964, forward strand.
TTTAAACCATTGTCGAAAATGTTCAAAAAAAAAGAATGCCACACCACACGACACCACGGTGCCACACTACCGCGGTCTGGTCCGGCCCATCTCTTCCCCTGGCTCTCCTGAGCAGCCGTGGCCCAAGCTCTCGCTTCCACGGCGGCGCAGGCTGACCACGCGGCGGCGGCGGCAGCGGCAGCGGCAGTGGAGGCGAGATGAGAGCGGGCGGAGGCGCCGGCGCCAGCGCTTCCGCCGGCGCGGTGTTCTACGCGGACAAGTACCACCCGATCCAGGCGGGCAGCATCGACGGCACGGACGTCGCCCCCCACGACAACGCCATCCTCCGCGCCCTCCTCTGCTCCACCGCCGGCCTCTGTGCGTGCTCTCCCTCCCTCCCTCTACCCCCGTCCCACTCTTCTCCCATCCGCGCCCCCCTCACCCGGTGTCTGGTTCCCGTTTCTCCTCTCCAGATGATCCGTTCGGAGACCCCAAGGCCGCCGGCGACCCCTACTGCACGTTGTTCGTAGGGCACCTCTCCCGCCTCACCGACGACGAGACGGTCCGGAAGGTGCGCATCTCTCGCTTGTTGTGCCTCTGAGCTGGGATGTTGCTGTGCTTCTCGTATCCTTTCATGTCTGACGGTCGGAGCTGTTTGTTTGGTCGATTCGGTGTGCCGAGCAGGCCATGGGCAGGTACGGGAAGGTGAAGAGTATGCGTCTGGTCCGGGATATTGGTTAGTATTAAGCATTTTACTCCTTCGATTATACTGAAGCAGTGTACTGTGTTAGTCTGAGATTAGCTCGATTTGGGAACTTTGCTTTTCTGCAACTTCAGTTTTACTGATCATGCGTTTGTAGTTACTGGTGCTTCTCGTGGTTATGCATTTGTGGAGTATGAAACGAACAGAGAGATGCGTCGTGCCTATGAGGTATCAAGTGTATCGTATACTAAATTTCTTTTGGCTGTTTATTTCCTGCGGCATTCTAGGCCTAAATTTGTAATCTAAAAGAAAACTATTGGTACCTCTTTTGGCCTGAAGGATGCACACCATTCCATTATTGATGGCAGTGAAGTGATTGTAGACTATTATAGGCAGCAGCTTATGCCTGGATGGATACCAAGGAGGCTAGGTATGTTTCCTGCTGAAGTATAATGTAGAACTCAGGCAGAATATTTGAGATGATCTTCATACCACTATGCATTGTCCTTTATAGGAGGAGGACTTGGAGGAAAGAAAGAATCTGGCCAGCTTCGATTTGGAGGTCGAGAGAGGCCATTTCGTGCTCCCTTGTATGAACCCAAACACTAGTTTCATTTCAGTATTTCTTCCTACAAGAGTCGTGCCACTGGGGGAAATCACACCTTCGAGTTTCTAGACATGCAGTAACATTATGTACTTGTGTAAAATGCAGGCGTCCTATTCCTTATGATGAACTGAAAAAGCTCGGGATCCCACCACCACCAGAGGGGCAGTATATGACACGTTTTCAGGTAGTTTCATATTTTCTGTCACTCTTACCGTAGTTACTGCCAAAGAAGGTTATTTAATCTGTGAGGTGTTATCAGTTATAACTAACCTAATTTGGGATTTCATCCTGTCAGAAATGTGAACATTTTGCATTTTGTCTTGAAGTGACCAGAAATGTAAGAGCAAATTCATGGCATTCAGAGAAAATATTTACACATGATACATTACAAATGGATAAGGGAACTTGGAATTTGATTGTTATTGACTCTTTTGAACATGGTGACTGTTGTTGTCTTCAAATATTAGGAAGGAAAATTCTTTCTCATGTGTACTTTTAGCCCATATATTCAGTCTGTTGTCATTACTGAACCCACGTGAGCAGGGACAAGGATGAACACTGGTAATAAGTAAACCATTGCATGTGTGTGTGTGCTCACAAAGGGGACCTTTTTATTCACTCTGCTATCCCGTAATATACATTTCATTTGCATGTGTGGACATTGCAGTTGGGGGTATGGTTTGCTTTTCCGTCCCTGCTTATTGTCATTTATATAACACTCTTAACTCACACTATCACAGGTTCCTCCACCACCGAGACTACAAGGCGGCGATACTGAGAGGGAAGAGTCGCCACGTCCTAGTAGGAGATCTAAGGATAGGTCTGATAGCACCTACAGAAGGCAGAGAAGTCCAAGTTATGACGAAGGCAGCCACCGCAGGCGTGAGAGCAGCCGTGACCACGTGGAGGAATCACAAAGGAGGATAAGATCATCTACTTACAGGGAGGCCAGCACTCACAGTAGGCAGATAAGCCCAACTCAAGATGACACCGGTCGCAAGGGAAGAAGCCACCGAGAGCAGGTTGATATCAGCAGCTATGATAGGCATGTAAGCCCAGCCAAAGACGATGGTGATCATCATCGCAAGCAAAGAAGAAAAAGAAGCCGAGAGCATGGTGATATCAGCGGGTACGGTAGGCAGAGAAGTCCAACCAAAGACGACGACGATCATCACTGCAAGCACGGAAGAAGCCGAGATCGTGGAGATATCAGCAGCCACGGTAGGTGCAGAGGCCCAGAAGAAGATGATGGCGGCCATCGCAAGCGGAGGAGTCGAGAGCCGGGAGAGATGTCTCCTGGCGGGGATGATGGCAACGTCAAAAGAGGAAGAACCACCAGTGAAGCCGACCGAAGTCCTAGCCGATCTCACAGGGAGCAGAAGCATCATGGCGACCAGAGACGCAAAGGTGGCAGCAGCCGTTCCCGGGACACTGGACGCCGGAGTCACGGTGATCATGCTGACTCATCCCGGAGATCCGAGGGCCGAGATTACAGCCACTAGATGCTGTCCATCGATTTCATCATGTGGAAACTCATGGACCCCTTGACTTGATTTCATAAGGTTCAGTCATGTGTAGACTTTGTTGATTGTGGAGCGTTTGTTGCTGCATTCCCGACTAAAGCCGCTTGGCGTGATACATGTGCGTAGGCTTTGTACAGTTAGTTTTTGGGCGGATATTCCTGGCTATATTTTTTGAAACCTCTAGCTAACGTGCAATGCCGTCGGAGTACGTGCTACTGCTAACTAGAGCTTAAGAAAGATATAGCAGAGATGTATCCCAGTGAGAATTGGTTTTGAAGTACTCCGTCGTGACGAATTGAATGATGAAAATAGATCGTAAGGACACTTAAAAAAAAGATCGTAAGCTAGGTGTGTGCGCAAAGTGAGAAATGAAAACGGAGAAGAAGTGGATGCTACTCTGGTGGATGCTACTCTGGTGCAAGAAGCTGCCATCACCTGCGTGGTCGGGGGTGAAGAGCTGGACCATTCTGTCGCTGCGTCGACAGAGCCAGCTGCCTTGCTGATATGCGCAGGGTCGACGTCCTTGGAGCTGGGCCCAGTCGACAGCTCCTTTGCTGTACCACTGTCGGAGGGCATTACCACGGAGCGAGGTAAGGAGGTAGAAGAAGAGGCTTTGGGGCCGGAAGCCCATCTGCGGCCCGTCAGCGAGAGCCCACCAGAGATGCCGCAGACAGCTCTTGTGGTCTTTGAGGCCCAGCCGGCCTCGCACAACCCTGCAGCCTGCGGCACTGAGGATAGGGAGGCCTGGGACGTCTCAAGCAGTTCTGCGGCAGGATCCTCAAGACCCTGGCGCCGCCGCTGCTGCGAGAGGTTGAGCGTGCCACGGCGCTACGCGCGGAAGCCGAACCTTTCACACCAAGGCGTAGCGACAGGCTAGCAACGCCGACGACGCCGGCCCCGCCAACGAAGACGCTTGGGAAGCAATGCAAAAAGGCTACGGCGGCGGAGACATGGCTGCTCAAAGCTCTAGGAGTCTCGCCCTTAGAGTTGGCGGTGAACAATGATGCAGCACAAGAGCTCAAGCAGCTGTTCGACTCGCCTCTCTGTGCGGAACAACTGGATGTCCTCGCAGCCATCTTTGGCAAGTCCATGCCGCCCAGGGTGGACCGCTTTGAAGCTGGGCAGATGGAGGTCTTGGTGCACGCCTAGGGTGTGCACTGGGAGGGAGTTACTTCGCTAGTTTCCATGGACTGTAGCCCTAATGTGCTCAGTTGGAACCCACGTGGCCTCAATGATAGGGCCAAACACGATTCAGTTAGGACTCTCGTTGATTCTCTCAGAGTCAACGTGGTCTGCTTGCAGGAGACCAAATTGGCTGATCGATTCATTGTTTATCAATGTCTTGGCCCGTCGTTTGACGGCTTTGCTTACTTGCCTGCAATTGGAACTCGTGGCGGGATCCTCTTGGCTTGGAGGACCGACGTCGTGCAGATCACGAACATCTCGCTGGACACACATGCGATCACTAGAGAGGTGCATGAGCGTGAGGGGGAGCCATGGTGGTTCACCGGGGTCTATGGACCCCAAAGTGCTGCTGATAAGGAGGCCTTCGTGCTGGAGCTCTCGGAGCGCAGGAGCCTGTGCCCCGGGCCTTGGCTAATTTTTGGTGATTTCAACATGATCCTACGGGCGGCAGAGAAGAATAATTACAACCTCGACCGTGCGAGCATGGCTCGGTTTCGTGCCTTCGTTAACAACCAGGAGCTCAAGGAGGTGTATATGCACGGCCGTCTGTACATGTGGAGTAATGAGCGCCGACAACCCACGATGTCGCGTCTCGATCGAGCTCTGGTGTCAATTGATTGGGAACTGAGCAATCCAGATGCTTCTCTCCAAGTGCTCTCTTCCCAGGTCTCGGACCATACTCCCCTGCTTCTGTCAATGAGCAACAAGATACGACCCAAGCGGCGTTTCAAATTCGAGTTGTTCTGGCTCAAGCTAGACGGGATCGATGATGCGATCAAGGAGGGGTGGAAGTGCGACGAGGCCATTTTTTTATCCTTTCAAGCGCCTTGGCGCCTGTTACAGAAACCCGGCAAAACATCTTCAGTCCTGGGCTGATCGGAAGGTAGGAAACATCAAGCTGCAGCTGGCTATGGCCAACATCATTATACAACGGCTGGATGGGGCTCAGGAGAGAAGGCCTCTCTCGGATGGGGAGTGGTGGCTACGCCGAACCCTCAAGCTCACCGTGTTGGTCTTGGCATCCCTAGAGCGAACAATGGCGCGACAGAGATCTCGGATGCGATGGCTACAGGATGGAGATGCTAATACCCGGCTGTTCCATGCGGTGGCGAATGGCAGGCGAGCTAAGAACTTTATTAGCACAATCAAGCATGGAGACGAGCTGATCACTGAGCAGGGCCGCAAACAAGAGATCTTCTTCCAGTCCTATAACAACCTGCTCGGAACGGTGCAGAATAGGGGAGGCACTATCGATCTGACGAGCATTGGCATGGAGACGCGTGACCTCTCAGACTTGGCGACAATTTTCACGGATGACGAAGTTTGGGCTGTAATCAAAGAAATCCCTGCGGACCGGGCTCCTGGGCCTGATGGGTTCGGTGGCGCTTTCTATAAAAGAGCCTGGCCCATTATCAAACGAGACGTCATGGCTGCCTTTCTGAAACTGTATGTTGGAGACGGCCGATCTTTCGGCAAGCTCAAAAATGCGATCATCACTCTAATCCCCAAGCGCGTCGATGCAGAAGTGGTATAGCCCACGAAAACTGCCAGAAATGGCCGAAATCGCGAGTTTTTTACGATTTTATGAAAGTCGTGTTACAAGGTCCCGAAACGTTTAAATCCACCCCGGACCCCAAAAACGTGTGCTATTGCCCATGAAAACGACCAGAAATGGCCGAAATTGCGAGTTCTTTATGATTTTATGAAAATCTTGTTACGGGGTCCCGGACCGTTTAAATCGACCCTGGACCCCAAAACCGTTTGCTATAGCCCACGAAAAAGGCCAGAAATGGCCGAAAACGCGAGTTTTTTACGATTTTGTAAAACTCGTGTTACGGGGTCCGGACTGTTTAAATCCACCCGCACCCCAAAACCGTGTGCTATAGACCACGAAAACGGCCAGAAATGGCCGGAATCACGAGTCTTTTTACGATTTTATAAAAGTCGTATTACGGGGTCCCAAAACGTTTAGATCCACCCCGGACCCCAAAAACGTGTGCTATAGCCCACGAAAACGACCAGAAATGGCCGAAATTGCGAGTTCTTTAAGATTTTATGAAAATCGTAACGACACTGGACCCCAAAATCGTGTGCTATAGCCCACGGAAACGGCCATAAATGGCCGAAATCACGCGTTTTTTCACGATTTATAAAACTCGTGTTACGAGGTCCCGGAACATTTAAATCCACACCATGGACCCCAAAACCGTGTGCTATAGCCCACGAAAACGGCCAGAAATTTCCTGAATCACGAATTTTTACGATATGATGAAACTCATGTTACGGCCCCCAGACCGTTTAAATCCACCGTGGACCCCAAAACCGTGTGCTATAGCCCACGAAAACGGCCAGATATGGCCTGAATCACCAGTTTTTTTTGATTTCGTGAAACTCATGTTACGGGGTCCGGACCGTTTAAATCCACCCCGGACCCTCAAACCGTGTGCTATAGCCCACGAAAACTTCCAGAAATGGCCGAAATCGTGAGTTTTTTACGATTTATGAAAGTCGTGTTACGGGGTACCCGAACGTTTAACCCGCAAAACCGTGTGCTAGAGCCTAGGAAAACGGCCAGAAATGGCCGAAATCGCGAGTTTTTGACGATTTTATGAAAGTCGTGTTACGGGTGCCAGACCGTTTAAATCCACCCGGACCCCAAAACCGTGTGCTATAGCCCACGAAAACGGCCAGAAATGGCCGAAATCGCGAGTTTTTTATGATTTTATGAAAGTCTTGTTACGGGGTCCCGGAACGTTTCAATCCACTCCGGACCCCAAAACCGTGTGCTATAGCCCGCGAAAACGTCCAGAAATGGCCGAAATCGTGAGTTTTTTACGATTTTATGAAAGTCGTGTTACGGAGTCCCGAAACGTTTAAATCCACCCCGGACCCCAAAAACGTGTGCTATAGCCCATGAAAAAGACCAGAAATGGCCGAAATCGTGAGTTCTTTATGATTTTGTGAAAATCGTGTTACGGGGTCCCGGACTGTTTAAATCGACCCCGGACCCCAAAACCGTGTGCTATTGCCCACGAAAAAGTCCAGAAATGGCCGAAATCATGAGTTTTCTACGATTTTGTGAAACTCGTGTTACGGGGTCCGGACCGTTTAAATCCACTAACGAGGGTGTAACTCGACAAATCCCAGGGTTGTCCACTTCGGGTTGATTGAGGGGAAGATAGATGAGCGTTAGTGATCACGACGGCTGACGAGCAAGGCGTTTACCCAGGTTCAGGCTCCCGGAGGATAACACCCTACTTCCTGCTTGTCTGGTATTAATGGCGAGTTGTGGCTACAATGGCGAGATGACGATCTCGCTAGGGTTTTTGGTGGCAGCTATGAGCGTGCGTCCGTCTGTCTCCTTCGACGAGCAACCCTCCTTGGCTTTATATGATAAGCTAAGTCCCGAGTGGACGGTGCCGATGGCGTTTACAAATATGGTAAGAGTCGTATGACCTAATAGACTAGTCTTGGGCCATACGCTATCTCTATTGGGCCTTCCTTAGGCTTTTGCAGTCTTGGCGTGACCAAGGTATCCTCACCGTGGGATAGTCGAAGAGTAGCCCCACGTCATCCACCCCAAACCCCAAAACTGTGCGCTCTAGCCCACGAAAACTGCCAGAAATGGCCGAAATCGTGAGTTTTTTACGATTTTTTGAAAGTCGTGTTACGGGGTCCCGAAACGTTTAAATCCACCCCGGACCCCAAAAAAGTGTGTTATAGCCCATGAAAACGACCAGAAATGGCCGAAATTGCGAGTTCTTTATGATTTTATGAAAATTGTGCTACGGGGTCACAGACCGTTTAAATCGACCCCGACCCCCAAAACCGTGTGCTATAGCCCACGAAAACGGCCATAAATGGCCGAAATCACGATTTTTTTACAATTTTATGAAACTCGTGTTACGGGGTACCTGAACGTTTAAATCCACCCCGGCCCCCAAAACAGTGTGCTATAGCACAGGAAAACGGCCAATAATGGCCGAAATCACGAGTATTTTATGATTTTATGAAACTCGTGTTACGGGGTCCCAGACTGTTTCAATCCACCCTCGACCCCAAAACCGTGTGCTATAGGCCACAAAAACGGCCAGAAATGGCCTGTATCACGAGTTTTTTTACGATTTCGTGAAACTCGTGTTACGGGGTCCGGATCGTTTAAATCAACCTCGTATCCCAAAACCGTGTGCTCTAGCCCACGAAAACGACCAGAAATGACCGGAATCGCGAGTTTTTACGATTTTATGAAAGTCTTGTTACGGGGTCCTGAAACGTTTAAATCCACCCTGGACCCCGAAAACGTGTGCTATAGCCCACGAAAACGACCAGAAATGGCCGATATTGCGAGTTCTTTATGATTTTATGAAAATCGTGTTACGGGGTCCTAGACCGTTTAAATCGACCCTGGACCCCAAAACCGTGTGCTATAGCCCACGAAAAACGCCAGAAATGGCCGTAATCGCGAGTTTTTTACGATTTCGTGAAACTCGTGTTTCGGGGTCCCCAAACGTTTAAAACCACCCCGGACCCCAAAAACGTGTGCTATAGCCCACGAAAAAGGCCGACAATGGCCGAAATCGCGAGTTCTTTATGATTTTGTGAAAAACGTGTTACGGGGTCCCCGACCGTTTAAATCGACCCCGGACGCCAAAACCGTGTGCTATAGCCCACGAAAAAGGCCAGAAATGGCCAAAATCGCGATTTTTTACGATTTCGTGAAACTCGTGTTACGGGGTCCCGAAACGTTTCAATCCACCCCGGACGCCAAAAACGTGTGCTATAGCCCACGGAAACGACCAGAATTGGCCGAAATTGCGAGTTCTTTATGATTTTATGAAAATCGTGTTACGGAGTCACATACCGTTGACCCCAAAACAGTTTGCTATAGCCCACGAAAACGGGCAGAAATGGCCAAAATCACGAGTTTTTTACGATTTATGAAACTCGTGTTACGGGGTCCCAAAACGTTTCAATCCACACCCTGGACCCTAAAATCGTGTGCTATATCCCACGAAAACGGCCAGAAATGGCCGAAATCACGAGTTTTTTACGCTTTATGAAACACGTGTTACGGTGTCCCGGAACGTTTAAATCCACCCTAGAAACCAAAACCGTGTGCTGTAGCCCACGAAAACGGCCAGAAATGGCCTGATTCACGAGGTTGTATGATATTATGAAACTCGTGTTACGGGGTCCCAGACCGTTTAAATCGACCCTGGACCCCAAAACCGTGTGCTATAGCCCACGAAAAAGGCCAGAAATGGCCGTAATCGCGAGTTTTTTACGATTTCGTGAAACTCGTGTTTCGGGGTCCCCCAACGTTTAAAACCACCCCGGACCCCAAAAACGTGTGCTATAGCCCACGAAAAAGGCCAGAAATGGCCGAAATCGCGAGTTCTTTATGATTTTGTGAAAAACGTGTTACGGGGCCCCCGACCGTTTAAATCGACCCCGGACCCCAAAACCGTGTGCTATAGCCCACGAAAAAGGCCAGAAATGGCCGAAATCGCGAGTTCTTTATGATTTTGTGAAAAACGTGTTACGGGGTCCCCGACCGTTTAAATCGACCCCGGACCCCAAAACCGTGTGCTATAGCCCACGAAAAAGGCCAGAAATGGCCGAAATCGCGAGTTTTTTACGATTTCGTGAAACTCGTGTTACGGGGTCCCGAAACGTTTAAATCCACCCTGGACGCCAAAAACGTGTGCTATAGCCCACGGAAACGACCAGAATTGGCCGAAATTGCGAGTTCTTTATGATTTTATGAAAATCGTGTTACGGGGTCACGGACCGTTTAAATTGACCCCGGACCCCAAAACAGTTTGCTAGCCCACGAAAACGGCCAGAAATGGCCGAAATCACGAGTTTTTTACGATTTATAAAACTCGTGTTACGGAGTTCCGAAACGTTTCAATCCACACCCTGGACCCCAAAACCGTGTGCTATAGTCCACGAAAACGGCCAGAAATGGCCGAAATTGCGAGTTCTTTATGATTTTATGAAAATCTTGTTACGGGGTCCCGGACCGTTTAAATCGACCCTGGACCCCAAAACAGTTTGCTATAGCCCACGAAAACGGGCAGAAATGGCCGAAATCGAATTTTTTACGATTTATGAAACTCGTGTTACGGGGTCCCAAAACGTTTCAATCCACACCCTGGACCCCAAAACCGTGTGCTATAGCCCACGAAAACGGCCAGAAATGGCCGAAATCACGAGTTTTTTTACGATTTATGAAACTCGTGTAACGGTGTCCCGGAACGTTTAAATCCATCCTAGACACCAAAACCGTGTGCTATAGCCCACGAAAACGGCCAAAATGGCCCGATTCACGAGTTTGTACGATATTATGAAACTCGTGTTACGGGGTCCTAGACCGTTTAAATCGACCCTGGACCCCAAAACCGTGTGCTATAGCCCACGAAAAAGGCCAGAAATGGCCGTAATCGCGAGTTTTTTACGATTTCGTGAAACTCGTGTTTCGGGGTCCCCAAACGTTTAAAACCACCCCGGACCCCAAAAACGTGTGCTATAGCCCACGAAAAAGGCAGAAATGGCCGAAATCGCGAGTTCTTTATGATTTTGTGAAAAACGTGTTACGGGGCCCCCGACCGTTTAAATCGACCCCAGACAACAAAACCGTGTGCTATAGCCCACGAAAACGGCCAGAAATGGCCGAAATCACGAGTTTTTTTACGATTTATGAAACTCGTGTAACGGTGTCCCGGAACGTTTAAATCCATCCTAGACACCAAAACCGTGTGCTATAGCCCACGAAAACGGCCAGAAATGGCCTGATTCACGAGTTTGTACGATATTATGAAACTCGTGTTACGGGGTCCTAGACCGTTTAAATCGACCCTGGACCCCAAAACCGTGTGCTATAGCCCACGAAAAAGACCAGAAATGGCCGTAATCGCGAGTTTTTTACGATTTCGTGAAACTCGTGTTTCGGGGTCCCCAAACGTTTAAAACCACCCCGGACCCCAAAAACGTGTGCTATAGCCCACGAAAAAGGCCAGAAATGGCCGAAATCGCGAGTTCTTTATGATTTTGTGAAAAACGTGTTACGGGGCCCCCGACCGTTTAAATCTACCCCAGACCACAAAACCGTGTGCTATAGCCCACGAAAAAGGCCAGAAATGGCCGAAATCGCGAGTTTTTTACGATTTCGTGAAACTCGTGTTACGGGGTCCCGAAACGTTTAAATCCACCCTGGACGCCAAAAACGTGTGCTATAGCCCACGAAAACGACCAGAAATGGCCGATATTGCGAGTTCTTTATGATTTTATGAAAATCGTGTTACGGGGTCCCAGACCGTTTAAATCGACCCTGGACCCCAAAACCGTGTGCTATAGCCCACGAAAAACGCCAGAAATGGCCGTAATCGCGAGTTTTTTACGATTTCGTGAAACTCGTGTTTCGGGGTCCCCAAACGTTTAAAACCACCCCGGACCCCAAAAACGTGTGCTATAGCCCACGAAAAAGGCCGACAATGGCCGAAATCGCGAGTTCTTTATGATTTTGTGAAAAACGTGTTACGGGGTCCCCGACCGTTTAAATCGACCCCGGACGCCAAAACCGTGTGCTATAGCCCACGAAAAAGGCCAGAAATGGCCAAAATCGCGATATTTTACGATTTCGTGAAACTCGTGTTACGGGGTCCCGAAACGTTTAAATCCACCCCGGACGCCAAAAACCTATAGCCCACGGAAACGACCAGAATTGGCCGAAATTGCGAGTTCTTTATGATTTTATGAAAATCGTGTTACGGGGTCACAGACCGTTTAAATCGACCCCGGACCCCAAAACAGTTTGCTATAGCCCACGAAAACGGGCAGAAATGGCCGAAATCACGAGTTTTTTACGATTTATGAAACTCGTGTTACGGGGTCCATAACGTTTCAATCCACACCCTGGACCATAAAACCGTCTGCTATATCCCACGAAAACGGCCAGAAATGGCCGAAATCACGAGTTTTTTACGATTTATGAAACACTTGTTACGGTGTCCCAGAACGTTTAAATCCACCCTAGACACCAAAACCGTGTGCTATAGCCCACGAAAACGGCCAGAAATGGCCTGATTCACGAGTTTGTATGATATATGAAACTCGTGTTACGGGGTCCCAGACCGTTTAAATAGACCCTGGACCCCAAAACCGTGTGCTATAGCCCACGAAAAAGGCCAGAAATGGCCGTAATCGCGAGTTTTTTACGATTTCGTGAAACTCGTGTTTCGGGGTCCCCCAACGTTTAAAACCACCCCGGACCCCAAAAACGTGTGCTATAGCCCACGAAAAAGGCCAGAAATGGCCGAAATCGCGAGTTCTTTATGATTTTGTGAAAAACGTGTTACGGGGCCCCCGACCGTTTAAATCGACCCCGGACCCCAAAACCGTGTGCTATAGCCCACGAAAAAGGCCAGAAATGGCCAAAATCGCGAGTTTTTTACGATTTCGTGAAACTCGTGTTTCGGGGTCCCCAAACGTTTAAAACCACCCCGGACCCCAAAAACGTGTGCTATAGCCCACGAAAAAGGCCGACAATGGCCGAAATCGCGAGTTCTTTATGATTTTGTGAAAAACGTGTTACGGGGTCCCCGACCGTTTAAATCGACCCCGGACGCCAAAACCGTGTGCTATAGCCCACGAAAAAGGCCAGAAATGGCCAAAATCGCGATTTTTTACGATTTCGTGAAACTCGTGTTACGGGGTCCCGAAACGTTTAAATCCACCCCGGACGCCAAAAACGTGTGCTATAGCCCACGGAAACGACCAGAATTGGCCGAAATTGCGAGTTCTTTATGATTTTATGAAAATCGTGTTACGGGGTCACAGACCGTTTAAATCGACCCCGGACCCCAAAACAGTTTGCTATAGCCCACGAAAACGGGCAGAAATGGCCGAAATCACGAGTTTTTTACGATTTATGAAACTCGTGTTACGGGGTCCCAAAACGTTTCAATCCACAGCCTGGACCCTAAAACCGTGTGCTATATCCCACGAAAACGGCCAGAAATGGCCGAAATCACGAGTTTTCTACGATTTATGAAACACGTGTTACGGTGTCCCGGAACGTTTAAATCCACCCTAGACACCAAAACCGTGTGCTATAGCCCACGAAAATGGCCAGAAATGGCCTGATTCACGAGTTTGTATGATATTATGAAACTCGTGTTACGGGGTCCCAGACCGTTTAAATCGACCCTGGACCCCAAAACCGTGTGCTATAGCCCACGAAAAAGGCCAGAAATGGCCGTAATCGCGAGTTTTTTACGATTTCGTGAAACTCGTGTTTCGGGGTCCCCCAACGTTTAAAACCACCCCGGACCCCAAAAACGTGTGCTATAGCCCACGAAAAAGGCCAGAAATGGCCGAAATCGCGAGTTCTTTATGATTTTGTGAAAAACGTGTTACGGGCCCCCCGACCGTTTAAATCGACCCCGGACCCCAAAACCGTGTGCTATAGCCCACGAAAAAGGCCAGAAATGGCCGAAATCGCGAGTTCTTTATGATTTTGTGAAAAACGTGTTACGGGGTCCCCGACCGTTTAAATCGACCCTGGACCCCAAAACCGTGTGCTATAGCCCACGAAAAAGGCCAGAAATGGCCGAAATCGCGAGTTTTTTACGATTTCGTGAAACTTATGTTACGGGGTCCCGAAACGTTTAAATCCACCCTGGACGCCAAAAACGTGTGCTATAGCCCACGGAAACGACCAGAATTGGCCGAAATTGCGAGTTCTTTATGATTTTATGAAAATCGTGTTACGGGGTCACGGACCGTTTAAATTGACCCCGGACCCCAAAACAGTTTGCTATAGCCCACGAAAACGGCCAGAAATGGCCGAAATCACGAGTTTTTTACGATTTATAAAACTCGTGTTACGGAGTCCCGAAACGTTTCAATCCACACCCTGGACCCCAAAACCGTGTGCTATAGCCCACGAAAACGGCCAGAAATGGCCGAAATCACGAGTTTTTTTACGATTTATGAAACTCGTGTAACTGTGTCCCGGAACGTTTAAATCCACCCTAGACACCAAAACCGTGTGCTATAGCCCACGAAAACGGCCAGAAATGGCCTGATTCACGAGTTTGTACGATATTATGAAACTCGTGTTACGGGGTCCTAGACCGTTTAAATCGACCCTGGACCCCAAAACCGTGTGCTATAGCCCACGAAAAAGGCCAGGAATGGCCGTAATCGCGAGTTTTTTACGATTTCGTGAAACTCGTGTTTCGGGGTCCCCAAACGTTTAAAACCACCCCGGACCCCAAAAACGTGTGCTATAGCCCACGAAAAAGGCCAGAAATGGCCGAAATCGCGAGTTCTTTATGATTTTGTGAAAAACGTGTTACGGGCCCCCCGACCGTTTAAATCGACCCCAGACCACAAAACCGTGTGCTATAGCCCACGAAAACGGCCAGAAATGGCCGAAATCACGAGTTTTTTTACGATTTATGAAACTCGTGTAACGGTGTCCCGGAACGTTTAAATCCATCCTAGACACCAAAACCGTGTGCTATAGCCCACGAAAACGGCCAGAAATGGCTTGATTCACGAGTTTGTACGATATTATGAAACTCGTGTTACGGGGTCCTAGGCCGTTTAAATCGACCCCGGACGCCAAAACCGTGTGCTATAGCCCACGAAAAAGGCCAGAAATGGCCAAAATCGCGATTTTTTACGATTTCGTGAAACTCGTGTTACGGGGTCCCGAAACGTTTAAATCCACCCCGGACGCCAAAAACGTGTGCTATAGCCCACGGAAACGACCAGAATTGGCCGAAATTGCGAGTTTTTTATGATTTTATGAAAATCGTGTTACGGGGTCACAGACCGTTTAAATCGACCCCGGACCCCAAAACAGTTTGCTATAGCCCACGAAAACGGGCAGAAATGGCCGAAATCACGAGTTTTTTACGATTTATGAAACTCGTGTTACGGGGTCCCAAAACGTTTCAATCCACAGCCTGGACCCTAAAACCGTGTGCTATATCCCACGAAAACGGCCAGAAATGGCCGAAATCACGAGTTTTTTACGATTTATGAAACACGTGTTACGGTGTCCCGGAACGTTTAAATCCACCCTAGACACCAAAACCGTGTGCTATAGCCCACGAAAACGGCCAGAAATGGCCTGATTCACGAGTTTGTATGATATTATGAAACTCGTGTTACGGGGTCCCAGACCGTTTAAATCGACCCTGGACCCCAAAACCGTGTGCTATAGCCCACGAAAAAGGCCAGAAATGGCCGTAATCGCGAGTTTTTTACGATTTCGTGAAACTCGTGTTTCGGGGTCCCCCAACGTTTAAAACCACCCCGGACCCCAAAAACGTGTGCTATAGCCCACGAAAAAGGCCAGAAATGGCCGAAATCGCGAGTTCTTTATGATTTTGTGAAAAACGTGTTACGGGGCCCCCGACCGTTTAAATCGACCCCGGACCCCAAAACCGTGTGCTATAGCCCACGAAAAAGGCCAGAAATGGCCGAAATCGCGAGTTCTTTATGATTTTGTGAAAAACGTGTTACGGGGTCCCCGACCGTTTAAATCGACCCTGGACGCCAAAAACGTGTGCTATAGCCCACGAAAAAGGCCAGGAATGGCCGAAATCGCGAGTTTTTTACGATTTCGTGAAACTTGTGTTACGGGGTCCCGAAACGTTTAAATCCACCCCGGACGCCAAAAACGTGTGCTATAGCCCACGGAAACGACCAGAATTGGCCGAAATTGCGAGTTCTTTATGATTGTATGAAAATCGTGTTACGGGGTCACGGACCGTTTAAATTGACCCCGGACCCCAAAACAGTTTGCTATATCCCACGAAAACGGCCAGAAATGGCCGAAATCACGAGTTTTTTACGATTTATAAAACTCGTGTTACGGAGTCCCGAAACGTTTCAATCCACACCCTGGACCCCAAAACCGTGTGCTATAGCCCACGAAAACGGCCAGAAATGGCCGAAATCACGAGTTTTTTTACGATTTATGAAACTCGTGTAACTGTGTCCCGGAACGTTTAAATCCACCCTAGACACCAAAACCGTGTGCTATAGCCCACGAAAACGGCCAGAAATGGCCTGATTCACGAGTTTGTACGATATTATGAAACTCGTGTTACGGGGTCCTAGACCGTTTAAATCGACCCTGGACCCCAAAACCGTGTGCTATAGCCCACGAAAAAGGCCAGAAATGGCCGTAATCGCGAGTTTTTTACGATTTCGTGAAACTCGTGTTTCGGGGTCCCCAAACGTTTAAAACCACCCCGGACCCCAAAAACGTGTGCTATAGCCCACGAAAAAGGCCGACAATGGCCGAAATCGCGAGTTCTTTATGATTTTGTGAAAAACGTGTTACGGGGTCCCCGACCGTTTAAATCGACCCCGGACGCCAAAACCGTGTGCTATAGCCCACGAAAAAGGCCAGAAATGGCCAAAATCGCGATATTTTACGATTTCGTGAAACTCGTGTTACGGGGTCCCGAAACGTTTAAATCCACCCCGGACGCCAAAAACGTGTGCTATAGCCCACGGAAACGACCAGAATTGGCCGAAATTGCGAGTTCTTTATGATTTTATGAAAATCGTGTTACGGGGTCACAGACCGTTTAAATCGACCCCGGACCCCAAAACAGTTTGCTATAGCCCACGAAAACGGGCAGAAATGGCCGAGATCACGAGTTTTTTACGATTTATGAAACTCGTGTTACGGGGTCCCAAAACGTTTCAATCCACACCCTGGACCCTAAAACCGTGTGCTATATCCCACGAAAACGGCCAGAAATGGCCGAAATCACGAGTTTTTTACGATTTATGAAACACGTGTTACGGTGTCCCGGAACGTTTAAATCCACCCTAGACACCAAAACCGTGTGCTATAGCCCACAAAAACGGCCAGAAATGGCCTGATTCACGAGTTTGTATGATATTATGAAACTCGTGTTACGGGGTCCCAGACCGTTTAAATCGATCCTGGACCCCAAAACCGTGTGCTATAGCCCACGAAAAAGGCCAGAAATGGCCGTAATCGCGAGTTTTTTACGATTTCGTGAAACTCGTGTTTCGGGGTCCCCCAACGTTTAAAACCACCCCGGACCCCAAAAACGTGTGCTATAGCCCACGAAAAAGGCCGACAATGGCCGAAATCGCGAGTTCTTTATGATTTTGTGAAAAACGTGTTACGGGGTCCCCGACCGTTTAAATCGACCCCGGACGCCAAAACCGTGTGCTATAGCCCACGAAAAAGGCCAGAAATGGCCAAAATCGCGATTTTTTACGATTTCGTGAAACTCGTGTTACGGGGTCCCGAAACGTTTAAATCCACCCCGGACGCCAAAAACGTGTGCTATAGCCCACGGAAACGACCAGAATTGGCCGAAATTGCGAGTTCTTTATGATTGTATGAAAATCGTGTTACGGGGTCACGGACCGTTTAAATTGACCCCGGACCCCAAAACAGTTTGCTATAGCCCACGAAAACGGCCAGAAATGGCCGAAATCACGAGTTTTTTACGATTTATAAAACTCGTGTTACGGAGTCCCGAAACGTTTCAATCCACACCCTGGACCCCAAAACCGTGTGCTATAGCCCACGAAAACGGCCAGAAATGGCCGAAATCACGAGTTTTTTTACGATTTATGAAACTCGTGTAACTGTGTCCCGGAACGTTTAAATCCACCCTAGACACCAAAACCGTGTGCTATAGCCCACGAAAACGGCCAGAAATGGCCTGATTCACGAGTTTGTACGATATTATGAAACTCGTGTTACGGGGTCCTAGACCGTTTAAATCGACCCCTGGACCCCAAAACCGTGTGCTATAGCCCACGAAAAAGGCCAGAAATGGCCGTAATCGCGAGTTTTTTACGATTTCGTGAAACTCGTGTTTCGGGGTCCCCAAACGTTTAAAACCACCCCGGACCCCAAAAACGTGTGCTATAGCCCACGAAAAAGGCCAGAAATGGCCGAAATCGCGAGTTCTTTATGATTTTGTGAAAAACGTGTTACGGGCCCCCCGACCGTTTAAATCGACCCCAGACCACAAAACCGTGTGCTATAGCCCACGAAAACGGCCAGAAATGGCCGAAATCACGAGTTTTTTTACGATTTATGAAACTCGTGTAACGGTGTCCCGGAACGTTTAAATCCATCCTAGACACCAAAACCGTGTGCTATAGCCCACGAAAACGGCCAGAAATGGCCTGATTCACGAGTTTGTACGATATTATGAAACTCGTGTTACGGGGTCCTAGACCGTTTAAATCGACCCTGGACCCCAAAACCGTGTGCTATAGCCCACGAAAAAGGCCGACAATGGCCGAAATCGCGAGTTCTTTATGATTTTGTGAAAAACGTGTTACGGGGTCCCCGACCGTTTAAATCGACCCCGGACGCCAAAACCGTGTGCTATAGCCCACGAAAAAGGCCAGAAATGGCCAAAATCGCGATATTTTACGATTTCGTGAAACTCGTGTTACGGGGTCCCGAAACGTTTAAATCCACCCCGGACGCCAAAAACGTGTGCTATAGCCCACGGAAATGACCAGAATTGGCCGAAATTGCGAGTTCTTTATGATTTTATAAAAATCGTGTTACGGGGTCACAGACCGTTTAAATCGACCCCGGACCCCAAAACAGTTTGCTATAGCCCACGAAAACGGGCAGAAATGGCCGAGATCACGAGTGTTTTACGATTTATGAAACTCGTGTTACGGGGTCCCAAAACGTTTCAATCCACACCCTGGACCCTAAAACCGTGTGCTATATCCCACGAAAACGGCCAGAAATGGCCGAAATCACGAGTTTTTTACGATTTATGAAACACGTGTTACGGTGTCCCGGAACGTTTAAATCCACCCTAGACACCAAAACCGTGTGCTATAGCCCACAAAAACGGCCAGAAATGGCCTGATTCACGAGTTTGTATGATATTATGAAACTCGTGTTACGGGGTCCCAGACCGTTTAAATCGATCCTGGACCCCAAAACCGTGTGCTATAGCCCACGAAAAAGGCCAGAAATGGCCGTAATCGCGAGTTTTTTACGATTTCGTGAAACTCGTGTTTCGGGGTCCCCCAACGTTTAAAACCACCCCGGACCCCAAAAACGTGTGCTATAGCCCACGAAAAAGGCCGACAATGGCCGAAATCGCGAGTTCTTTATGATTTTGTGAAAAACGTGTTACGGGGTCCCCGACCGTTTAAATCGACCCCGGACGCCAAAACCGTGTGCTATAGCCCACGAAAAAGGCCAGAAATGGCCAAAATCGCGATTTTTTACGATTTCGTGAAACTCGTGTTACGGGGTCCCGAAACGTTTCAATCCACCCCGGACGCCAAAAACGTGTGCTATAGCCCACGGAAACGACCAGAATTGGCCGAAATTGCGAGTTCTTTATGATTTTATGAAAATCGTGTTACGGAGTCACATACCGTTGACCCCAAAACAGTTTGCTATAGCCCACGAAAACGGGCAGAAATGGCCAAAATCACGAGTATTTTACGATTATGAAACTCGTGTTACGGGGTCCCAAAACGTTTCAATCCACACCCTGGACCCTAAAATCGTGTGCTATATCCCACGAAACGGCCAGAAATGGCCGAAATCACGAGTTTTTTACGCTTTATGAAACACGTGTTACGGTGTCCCGGAACGTTTAAATCCACCCTAGAAACCAAAACCGTGTGCTGTAGCCCACGAAAACGGCCAGAAATGGCCTGATTCACGAGGTTGTATGATATTATGAAACTCGTGTTACGGGGTCCCAGACCGTTTAAATCGACCCTGGACCCCAAAACCGTGTGCTATAGCCCACGAAAAAGGCCAGTAATGGCCGTAATCGCGAGTTTTTTACGATTTCGTGAAACTCGTGTTTCGGGGTCCCCCAACGTTTAAAACCACCCCGGACCCCAAAAACGTGTGCTATAGCCCACGAAAAAGGCCAGAAATGGCCGAAATCGCGAGTTCTTTATGATTTTGTGAAAAACGTGTTACGGGGCCCCCGACCGTTTAAATCGACCCCGGACCCCAAAACCGTGTGCTATAGCCCACGAAAAAGGCCAGAAATGGCCGAAATCGCGAGTTCTTTATGATTTTGTGAAAAACGTGTTACGGGGTCCCCGACCGTTTAAATCGACCCCGGACCCCAAAACCGTGTGCTATAGCCCACGAAAAAGGCCAGAAATGGCCGAAATCGCGAGTTTTTTACGATTTCGTGAAACTCGTGTTACGGGGTCCCGAAACGTTTAAATCCACCCCGGACGCCAAAAACGTGTGCTATAGCCGACGGAAACGACCAGAATTGGCCGAAATTGCGAGTTCTTTATGATTTTATGAAAATCGTGTTACGGGGTCACAGACCGTTTAAATCGACCCCGGACCCCAAAACAGTTTGCTATAGCCCACGAAAACGGGCAGAAATGGCCGAGATCACGAGTTTTTTACGATTTATGAAACTCGTGTTACGGGGTCCCAAAACGTTTCAATCCACACCCTGGACCCTAAAACCGTGTGCTATATCCCACGAAAACGGCCAGAAATGGCCGAAATCACGAGTTTTTTACGATTTATGAAACACGTGTTACGGTGTCCCGGAACGTTTAAATCCACCCTAGACACCAAAACCGTGTGCTATAGCCCACAAAAACGGCCAGAAATGGCCTGATTCACGAGTTTGTATGATATTATGAAACTCGTGTTACGGGGTCCCAGACCGTTTAAATCGATCCTGGACCCCAAAACCGTGTGCTATAGCCCACGAAAAAGGCCAGAAATGGCCGTAATCGCGAGTTTTTTACGATTTCGTGAAACTCGTGTTTCGGGGTCCCCCAACGTTTAAAACCACCCCGGACCCCAAAAACGTGTGCTATAGCCCACGAAAAAGGCCGACAATGGCCGAAATCGCGAGTTCTTTATGATTTTGTGAAAAACGTGTTACGGGGTCCCCGACCGTTTAAATCGACCCCGGACGCCAAAACCGTGTGCTATAGCCCACGAAAAAGGCCAGAAATGGCCAAAATCGCGATTTTTTACGATTTCGTGAAACTCGTGTTACGGGGTCCCGAAACGTTTAAATCCACCCCGGACGCCAAAAACGTGTGCTATAGCCCACGGAAACGACCAGAATTGGCCGAAATTGCGAGTTCTTTATGATTGTATGAAAATCGTGTTACGGGGTCACGGACCGTTTAAATTGACCCCGGACCCCAAAACAGTTTGCTATAGCCCACGAAAACGGCCAGAAATGGCCGAAATTGCGAGTTCTTTATGATTTTATGAAAATCTTGTTACGGGGTCCCGGACCGTTTAAATCGACCCTGGACCCCAAAACAGTTTGCTATAGCCCACGAAAACGGGCAGAAATGGCCGAAATCGATTTTTTTACGATTTATGAAACTCGTGTTACGGGGTCCCAAAACGTTTCAATCCACACCCTGGACCCTAAAATCGTGTGCTATATCCCACGAAAACGGCCAGAAATGGCCGAAATCACGAGTTTTTTACGCTTTATGAAACACGTGTTACGGTGTCCCGGAACGTTTAAATCCACCCTAGAAACCAAAACCGTGTGCTGTAGCCCACGAAAACGGCCAGAAATGGCCTGATTCACGAGGTTGTATGATATTATGAAACTCGTGTTACGGGGTCCCAGACCGTTTAAATCGACCCTGGACCCCAAAACCGTGTGCTATAGCCCACGAAAAAGGCCAGAAATGGCCGTAATCGCGAGTTTTTTACGATTTCGTGAAACTCGTGTTTCGGGGTCCCCCAACGTTTAAAACCACCCCGGACCCCAAAAACGTGTGCTATAGCCCACGAAAAAGGCCAGAAATGGCCGAAATCGCGAGTTCTTTATGATTTTGTGAAAAACGTGTTACGGGGCCCCCGACCGTTTAAATCGACCCCGGACCCCAAAACCGTGTGCTATAGCCCACGAAAAAGGCCAGAAATGGCCGAAATCGCGAGTTCTTTATGATTTTGTGAAAAACGTGTTACGGGGTCCCCGACCGTTTAAATCGACCCCGGACCCCAAAACCGTGTGCTATAGCCCACGAAAAAGGCCAGAAATGGCCGAAATCGCGAGTTTTTTACGATTTCGTGAAACTCGTGTTACGGGGTCCCGAAACGTTTAAATCCACCCCGGACGCCAAAAACGTGTGCTATAGCCGACGGAAACGACCAGAATTGGCCGAAATTGCGAGTTCTTTATGATTTTATGAAAATCGTGTTACGGGGTCACGGACCGTTTAAATCGACCCCGGACCCCAAAACAGTTTGCTATAGCCCACGAAAACGGGCAGAAATGGCCGAGATCACGAGTTTTTTACGATTTATGAAACTCGTGTTACGGGGTCCCAAAACGTTTCAATCCACACCCTGGACCCTAAAACCGTGTGCTATATCCCACGAAAACGGCCAGAAATGGCCGAAATCACGAGTTTTTTACGATTTATGAAACACGTGTTACGGTGTCCCGGAACGTTTAAATCCACCTAGACACCAAAACCGTGTGCTATAGCCCACAAAAACGGCCAGAAATGGCCTGATTCACGAGTTTGTATGATATTATGAAACTCGTGTTACGGGGTCCCAGACCGTTTAAATCGATCCTGGACCCCAAAACCGTGTGCTATAGCCCACGAAAAAGGCCAGAAATGGCCGTAATCGCGAGTTTTTTACGATTTCGTGAAACTCGTGTTTCGGGGTCCCCCAACGTTTAAAACCACCCCGGACCCCAAAAACGTGTGCTATAGCCCACGAAAAAGGCCGACAATGGCCGAAATCGCGAGTTCTTTATGATTTTGTGAAAAACGTGTTACGGGGTCCCCGACCGTTTAAATCGACCCCGGACGCCAAAACCGTGTGCTATAGCCCACGAAAAAGGCCAGAAATGGCCAAAATCGCGATTTTTTACGATTTCGTGAAACTCGTGTTACGGGGTCCCGAAACGTTTAAATCCACCCCGGACGCCAAAAACGTGTGCTATAGCCCACGGAAACGACCAGAATTGGCCGAAATTGCGAGTTCTTTATGATTGTATGAAAATCGTGTTACGGGGTCACGGACCGTTTAAATTGACCCCGGACCCCAAAACAGTTTGCTATAGCCCACGAAAACGGCCAGAAATGGCCGAAATCACGAGTTTTTTACGATTTATAAAACTCGTGTTACGGAGTCCCGAAACGTTTCAATCCACACCCTGGACCCCAAAAACCGTGTGCTATAGCCCACGAAAACGGCCAGAAATGGCCGAAATCACGAGTTTTTTTTACGATTTATGAAACTCGTGTAACTGTGTCCCGGAACGTTTAAATCCACCCTAGACACCAAAACCGTGTGCTATAGCCCACGAAAACGGCCAGAAATGGCCTGATTCACGAGTTTGTACGATATTATGAAACTCGTGTTACGGGGTCCTAGACCGTTTAAATCGACCCTGGACCCCAAAACCGTGTGCTATAGCCCACGAAAAAGGCCAGAAATGGCCGTAATCGCGAGTTTTTTACGATTTCGTGAAACTCGTGTTTCGGGGTCCCCAAACGTTTAAAACCACCCCGGACCCCAAAAACGTGTGCTATAGCCCACGAAAAAGGCCAGAAATGGCCGAAATCGCGAGTTCTTTATGATTTTGTGAAAAACGTGTTACGGGCCCCCCGACCGTTTAAATCGACCCCAGACCACAAAACCGTGTGCTATAGCCCACGAAAACGGCCAGAAATGGCCGAAATCACGAGTTTTTTTACGATTTATGAAACTCGTGTAACGGTGTCCCGGAACGTTTAAATCCATCCTAGACACCAAAACCGTGTGCTATAGCCCACGAAAACGGCCAGAAATGGCCTGATTCACGAGTTTGTACGATATTATGAAACTCGTGTTACGGGGTCCTAGACCGTTTAAATCGACCCTGGACCCCAAAACCGTGTGCTATAGCCCACGAAAAAGGCCAGAAATGGCCGTAATCGCGAGTTTTTTACGATTTCGTGAAACTCGTGTTTCGGGGTCCCCCAACGTTTAAAACCACCCCGGACCCCAAAAACGTGTGCTATAGCCCACGAAAAAGGCCAGAAATGGCCGAAATCGCGAGTTCTTTATGATTTTGTGAAAAACGTGTTACGGGGCCCCCGACCGTTTAAATCGACCCCGGACCCCAAAACCGTGTGCTATAGCCCACGAAAAAGGCCAGAAATGGCCGAAATCGCGAGTTCTTTATGATTTTGTGAAAAACGTGTTACGGGGTCCCCGACCGTTTAAATCGACCCCGGACCCCAAAACCGTGTGCTATAGCCCACGAAAAAGGCCAGAAATGGCCGAAATCGCGAGTTTTTTACGATTTCGTGAAACTCGTGTTACGGGGTCCCGAAACGTTTAAATCCACCCCGGACGCCAAAAACGTGTGCTATAGCCGACGGAAACGACCAGAATTGGCCGAAATTGCGAGTTCTTTATGATTTTATGAAAATCGTGTTACGGGGTCACGGACCGTTTAAATCGACCCCGGACCCCAAAACAGTTTGCTATAGCCCACGAAAACGGGCAGAAATGGCCGAGATCACGAGTTTTTTACGATTTATGAAACTCGTGTTACGGGGTCCCAAAACGTTTCAATCCACACCCTGGACCCTAAAACCGTGTGCTATATCCCACGAAAACGGCCAGAAATGGCCGAAATCACGAGTTTTTTTACGATTTATGAAACACGTGTTACGGTGTCCCGGAACGTTTAAATCCACCCTAGACACCAAAACCGTGTGCTATAGCCCACAAAAACGGCCAGAAATGGCCTGATTCACGAGTTTGTATGATATTATGAAACTCGTGTTACGGGGTCCCAGACCGTTTAAATCGATCCTGGACCCCAAAACCGTGTGCTATAGCCCACGAAAAAGGCCAGAAATGGCCGTAATCGCGAGTTTTTTACGATTTCGTGAAACTCGTGTTTCGGGGTCCCCCAACGTTTAAAACCACCCCGGACCCCAAAAACGTGTGCTATAGCCCACGAAAAAGGCCGACAATGGCCGAAATCGCGAGTTCTTTATGATTTTGTGAAAAACGTGTTACGGGGTCCCCGACCGTTTAAATCGACCCCGGACGCCAAAACCGTGTGCTATAGCCCACGAAAAAGGCCAGAAATGGCCAAAATCGCGATTTTTTACGATTTCGTGAAACTCGTGTTACGGGGTCCCGAAACGTTTAAATCCACCCCGGACGCCAAAAACGTGTGCTATAGCCCACGGAAACGACCAGAATTGGCCGAAATTGCGAGTTCTTTATGATTGTATGAAAATCGTGTTACGGGGTCACGGACCGTTTAAATTGACCCCGGACCCCAAAACAGTTTGCTATAGCCCACGAAAACGGCCAGAAATGGCCGAAATCACGAGTTTTTTACGATTTATAAAACTCGTGTTACGGAGTCCCGAAACGTTTCAATCCACACCCTGGACCCCAAAACCGTGTGCTATAGCCCACGAAAACGGCCAGAAATGGCCGAAATCACGAGTTTTTTTACGATTTATGAAACTCGTGTAACTGTGTCCCGGAACGTTTAAATCCACCCTAGACACCAAAACCGTGTGCTATAGCCCACGAAAACGGCCAGAAATGGCCTGATTCACGAGTTTGTACGATATTATGAAACTCGTGTTACGGGGTCCTAGACCGTTTAAATCGACCCTGGACCCCAAAACCGTGTGCTATAGCCCACGAAAAAGGCCAGAAATGGCCGTAATCGCGAGTTTTTTACGATTTCGTGAAACTCGTGTTTCGGGGTCCCCAAACGTTTAAAACCACCCCGGACCCCAAAAACGTGTGCTATAGCCCACGAAAAAGGCCAGAAATGGCCGAAATCGCGAGTTCTTTATGATTTTGTGAAAAACGTGTTACGGGCCCCCCGACCGTTTAAATCGACCCCAGACCACAAAACCGTGTGCTATAGCCCACGAAAACGGCCAGAAATGGCCGAAATCACGAGTTTTTTTACGATTTATGAAACTCGTGTAACGGTGTCCCGGAACGTTTAAATCCATCCTAGACACCAAAACCGTGTGCTATAGCCCACGAAAACGGCCAGAAATGGCCTGATTCACGAGTTTGTACGATATTATGAAACTCGTGTTACGGGGTCCTAGACCGTTTTAAATCGACCCTGGACCCCAAAACCGTGTGCTATAGCCCACGAAAAAGGCCAGAAATGGCCGTAATCGCGAGTTTTTTTACGATTTCGTGAAACTCGTGTTTCGGGGTCCCAGACTGTTTCAATCCACCCTCGACCCCAAAACCGTGTGCTATAGGCCACAAAAACGGCCAGAAATGGCCTGTATCACGAGTTTTTTTACGATTTCGTGAAACTCGTGTTACGGGGTCCGGATCGTTTAAATCAACCTCGTATCCCAAAACCGTGTGCTCTAGCCCACGAAAACGACCAGAAATGACCGGAATCGCGAGTTTTTACGATTTTATGAAAGTCTTGTTACGGGGTCCTGAAACGTTTAAATCCACCCTGGACCCCGAAAACGTGTGCTATAGCCCACGAAAACGACCAGAAATGGCCGATATTGCGAGTTCTTTATGATTTTATGAAAATCGTGTTACGGGGTCCTAGACCGTTTAAATCGACCCTGGACCCCAAAAACGTGTGCTATAGCCCACGAAAAACGCCAGAAATGGCCGTAATCGCGAGTTTTTTACGATTTCGTGAAACTCGTGTTTCGGGGTCCCCAAACGTTTAAAACCACCCCGGACCCCAAAAACGTGTGCTATAGCCCACAATGGCCGAAATCGCGAGTTCTTTATGATTTTGTGAAAAACGTGTTACGGGGTCCCCGACCGTTTAAATCGACCCCGGACGCCAAAACCGTGTGCTATAGCCCACGAAAAAGGCCAGAAATGGCCAAAATCGCGATTTTTTACGATTTCGTGAAACTCGTGTTACGGGGTCCCGAAACGTTTCAATCCACCCCGGACGCCAAAAACGTGTGCTATAGCCCACGGAAACGACCAGAATTGGCCGAAATTGCGAGTTCTTTATGATTTTATGAAAATCGTGTTACGGAGTCACATACCGTTGACCCCAAAACAGTTTGCTATAGCCCACGAAAACGGGCAGAAATGGCCAAAATCACGAGTTTTTTACGATTTATGAAACTCGTGTTACGGGGTCCCAAAACGTTTCAATCCACACCCTGGACCCTAAAATCGTGTGCTATATCCCACGAAAACGGCCAGAAATGGCCGAAATCACGAGTTTTTTACGCTTTATGAAACACGTGTTACGGTGTCCCGGAACGTTTAAATCCACCCTAGAAACCAAAACCGTGTGCTGTAGCCCACGAAAACGGCCAGAAATGGCCTGATTCACGAGGTTGTATGATATTATGAAACTCGTGTTACGGGGTCCCAGACCGTTTAAATCGACCCTGGACCCCAAAACCGCGTGCTATAGCCCACGAAAAAGGCCAGAAATGGCCGTAATCGCGAGTTTTTTACGATTTCGTGAAACTCGTGTTTCGGGGTCCCGAAACGTTTAAATCCACCCCGGACGCCAAAAACGTGTGCTATAGCCGACGGAAACGACCAGAATTGGCCGAAATTGCGAGTTCTTTATGATTTTATGAAAATCGTGTTACGGGGTCACAGACCGTTTAAATCGACCCCGGACCCCAAAACAGTTTGCTATAGCCCACGAAAACGGGCAGAAATGGCCGAGATCACGAGTTTTTTACGATTTATGAAACTCGTGTTACGGGGTCCCAAAACGTTTCAATCCACACCCTGGACCCTAAAACCGTGTGCTATATCCCACGAAAACGGCCAGAAATGGCCGAAATCACGAGTTTTTTACGATTTATGAAACACGTGTTACGGTGTCCCGGAACGTTTAAATCCACCCTAGACACCAAAACCGTGTGCTATAGCCCACAAAAACGGCCAGAAATGGCCTGATTCACGAGTTTGTATGATATTATGAAACTCGTGTTACGGGGTCCCAGACCGTTTAAATCGATCCTGGACCCCAAAACCGTGTGCTATAGCCCACGAAAAAGGCCAGAAATGGCCGTAATCGCGAGTTTTTTACGATTTCGTGAAACTCGTGTTTCGGGGTCCCCCAACGTTTAAAACCACCCCGGACCCCAAAAACGTGTGCTATAGCCCACGAAAAAGGCCGACAATGGCCGAAATCGCGAGTTCTTTATGATTTTGTGAAAAACGTGTTACGGGGTCCCCGACCGTTTAAATCGACCCCGGACGCCAAAACCGTGTGCTATAGCCCACGAAAAAGGCCAGAAATGGCCAAAATCGCGATTTTTTACGATTTCGTGAAACTCGTGTTACGGGGTCCCGAAACGTTTAAATCCACCCCGGACGCCAAAAACGTGTGCTATAGCCCACGGAAACGACCAGAATTGGCCGAAATTGCGAGTTCTTTATGATTGTATGAAAATCGTGTTACGGGGTCACGGACCGTTTAAATTGACCCCGGACCCCAAAACAGTTTGCTATAGCCCACGAAAACGGCCAGAAATGGCCGAAATCACGAGTTTTTTACGATTTATAAAACTCGTGTTACGGAGTCCCGAAACGTTTCAATCCACACCCTGGACCCCAAAACCGTGTGCTATAGCCCACGAAAACGGCCAGAAATGGCCGAAATCACGAGTTTTTTTACGATTTATGAAACTCGTGTAACTGTGTCCCGGAACGTTTAAATCCACCCTAGACACCAAAACCGTGTGCTATAGCCCACGAAAAACGGCCAGAAATGGCCTGATTCACGAGTTTGTACGATATTATGAAACTCGTGTTACGGGGTCCTAGACCGTTTAAATCGACCCTGGACCCCAAAACCGTGTGCTATAGCCCACGAAAAAGGCCAGAAATGGCCGTAATCGCGAGTTTTTTTACGATTTCGTGAAACTCGTGTTTCGGGGTCCCCAAACGTTTAAAACCACCCCGGACCCCAAAAACGTGTGCTATAGCCCACGAAAAAGGCCAGAAATGGCCGAAATCGCGAGTTCTTTATGATTTTGTGAAAAACGTGTTACGGGCCCCCCGACCGTTTAAATCGACCCCAGACCACAAAACCGTGTGCTATAGCCCACGAAAACGGCCAGAAATGGCCGAAATCACGAGTTTTTTTACGATTTATGAAACTCGTGTAACGGTGTCCCGGAACGTTTAAATCCATCCTAGACACCAAAACCGTGTGCTATAGCCCACGAAAACGGCCAGAAATGGCCTGATTCACGAGTTTGTACGATATTATGAAACTCGTGTTACGGGGTCCTAGACCGTTTAAATCGACCCTGGACCCCAAAAACCGTGTGCTATAGCCCACGAAAAAGGCCAGAAATGGCCGTAATCGCGAGTTTTTTTACGATTTCGTGAAACTCGTGTTTCGGGGTCCCAGACTGTTTCAATCCACCCTCGACCCCAAAACCGTGTGCTATAGGCCACAAAAACGGCCAGAAATGGCCTGTATCACGAGTTTTTTTACGATTTCGTGAAACTCGTGTTACGGGGTCCGGATCGTTTAAATCAACCTCGTATCCCAAAACCGTGTGCTCTAGCCCACGAAAACGACCAGAAATGACCGGAATCGCGAGTTTTTACGATTTTATGAAAGTCTTGTTACGGGGTCCTGAAACGTTTAAATCCACCCTGGACCCCGAAAACGTGTGCTATAGCCCACGAAAACGACCAGAAATGGCCGATATTGCGAGTTCTTTATGATTTTATGAAAATCGTGTTACGGGGTCCTAGACCGTTTAAATCGACCCTGGACCCCAAAACCGTGTGCTATAGCCCACGAAAAACGCCAGAAATGGCCGTAATCGCGAGTTTTTTACGATTTCGTGAAACTCGTGTTTCGGGGTCCCCAAACGTTTAAAACCACCCCGGACCCCAAAAACGTGTGCTATAGCCCACAATGGCCGAAATCGCGAGTTCTTTATGATTTTGTGAAAAACGTGTTACGGGGTCCCCGACCGTTTAAATCGACCCCGGACGCCAAAACCGTGTGCTATAGCCCACGAAAAAGGCCAGAAATGGCCAAAATCGCGATTTTTTACGATTTCGTGAAACTCGTGTTACGGGGTCCCGAAACGTTTCAATCCACCCCGGACGCCAAAAACGTGTGCTATAGCCCACGGAAACGACCAGAATTGGCCGAAATTGCGAGTTCTTTATGATTTTATGAAAATCGTGTTACGGAGTCACATACCGTTGACCCCAAAACAGTTTGCTATAGCCCACGAAAACGGGCAGAAATGGCCAAAATCACGAGTTTTTTACGATTTATGAAACTCGTGTTACGGGGTCCCAAAACGTTTCAATCCACACCCTGGACCCTAAAATCGTGTGCTATATCCCACGAAAACGGCCAGAAATGGCCGAAATCACGAGTTTTTTACGCTTTATGAAACACGTGTTACGGTGTCCCGGAACGTTTAAATCCACCCTAGAAACCAAAACCGTGTGCTGTAGCCCACGAAAACGGCCAGAAATGGCCTGATTCACGAGGTTGTATGATATTATGAAACTCGTGTTACGGGGTCCCAGACCGTTTAAATCGACCCTGGACCCCAAAACCGCGTGCTATAGCCCACGAAAAAGGCCAGAAATGGCCGTAATCGCGAGTTTTTTACGATTTCGTGAAACTCGTGTTTCGGGGTCCCGAAACGTTTAAATCCACCCCGGACGCCAAAAACGTGTGCTATAGCCGACGGAAACGACCAGAATTGGCCGAAATTGCGAGTTCTTTATGATTTTATGAAAATCGTGTTACGGGGGTCACAGACCGTTTAAATCGACCCCGGACCCCAAAACAGTTTGCTATAGCCCACGAAAACGGGCAGAAATGGCCGAGATCACGAGTTTTTTACGATTTATGAAACTCGTGTTACGGGGTCCCAAAACGTTTCAATCCACACCCTGGACCCTAAAACCGTGTGCTATATCCCACGAAAACGGCCAGAAATGGCCGAAATCACGAGTTTTTTACGATTTATGAAACACGTGTTACGGTGTCCCGGAACGTTTAAATCCACCCTAGACACCAAAACCGTGTGCTATAGCCCACAAAAACGGCCAGAAATGGCCTGATTCACGAGTTTGTATGATATTATGAAACTCGTGTTACGGGGTCCCAGACCGTTTAAATCGATCCTGGACCCCAAAACCGTGTGCTATAGCCCACGAAAAAGGCCAGAAATGGCCGTAATCGCGAGTTTTTTACGATTTCGTGAAACTCGTGTTTCGGGGTCCCCCAACGTCTAAAACCACCCCGGACCCCAAAAACGTGTGCTATAGCCCACGAAAAAGGCCGACAATGGCCGAAATCGCGAGTTCTTTATGATTTTGTGAAAAACGTGTTACGGGGTCCCCGACCGTTTAAATTGACCCCGGACGCCAAAACCGTGTGCTATAGCCCACGAAAAAGGCCAGAAATGGCCAAAATCGCGATTTTTTACGATTTCGTGAAACTCGTGTTACGGGGTCCCGAAACGTTTAAATCCACCCCGGACGCCAAAAACGTGTTCTATAGCCCACGGAAACGACCAGAATTGGCCGAAATTGCGAGTTCTTTATGATTGTTTGAAAATCGTGTTACGGGGTCACGGACCGTTTAAATTGACCCCGGACCCCAAAACAGTTTGCTATAGCCCACGAAAACGGCCAGAAATGGCCGAAATCACGAGTTTTTTACGATTTATAAAACTCGTGTTACGGAGTCCCGAAACGTTTCAATCCACACCCTGGACCCCAAAACCGTGTGCTATAGCCCACGAAAACGGCCAGAAATGGCCGAAATCACGAGTTTTTTTACGATTTATGAAACTCGTGTAACTGTGTCCCGGAACGTTTAAATCCACCCTAGACACCAAAACCGTGTGCTATAGCCCACGAAAACGGCCAGAAATGGCCTGATTCACGAGTTTGTACGATATTATGAAACTCGTGTTACGGGGTCCTAGACCGTTTAAATCGACCCTGGACCCCAAAACCGTGTGCTATAGCCCACGAAAAAGGCCAGAAATGGCCGTAATCGCGAGTTTTTTACGATTTCGTGAAACTCGTGTTTCGGGGTCCCCAAACGTTTAAAACCACCCCGGACCCCAAAAAACGTGTGCTATAGCCCACGAAAAAGGCCAGAAATGGCCGAAATCGCGAGTTCTTTATGATTTTGTGAAAAACGTGTTACGGGCCCCCCGACCGTTTAAATCGACCCCAGACCACAAAACCGTGTGCTATAGCCCACGAAAACGGCCAGAAATGGCCGAAATCACGAGTTTTTTTACGATTTATGAAACTCGTGTAACGGTGTCCCGGAACGTTTAAATCCATCCTAGACACCAAAACCGTGTGCTATAGCCCACGAAAACGGCCAGAAATGGCCTGATTCACGAGTTTGTACGATATTATGAAACTCGTGTTACGGGGTCCTAGACCGTTTAAATCGACCCTGGACCCCAAAACCGTGTGCTATAGCCCACGAAAAAGGCCAGAAATGGCCGTAATCGCGAGTTTTTTTACGATTTCGTGAAACTCGTGTTTCGGGGTCCCAGACTGTTTCAATCCACCCTCGACCCCAAAACCGTGTGCTATAGGCCACAAAAACGGCCAGAAATGGCCTGTATCACGAGTTTTTTTACGATTTCGTGAAACTCGTGTTACGGGGTCCGGATCGTTTAAATCAACCTCGTATCCCAAAACCGTGTGCTCTAGCCCACGAAAACGACCAGAAATGACCGGAATCGCGAGTTTTTACGATTTTATGAAAGACTTGTTACGGGGTCCTGAAACGTTTAAATCCACCCTGGACCCCGAAAACGTGTGCTATAGCCCACGAAAACGACCAGAAATGGCCGATATTGCGAGTTCTTTATGATTTTATGAAAATCGTGTTACGGGGTCCTAGACCGTTTAAATCGACCCTGGACCCCAAAACCGTGTGCTATAGCCCACGAAAAACGCCAGAAATGGCCGTAATCGCGAGTTTTTTACGATTTCGTGAAACTCGTGTTTCGGGGTCCCCAAACGTTTAAAACCACCCCGGACCCCAAAAACGTGTGCTATAGCCCACAATGGCCGAAATCGCGAGTTCTTTATGATTTTGTGAAAAACGTGTTACGGGGTCCCCGACCGTTTAAATCGACCCCGGACGCCAAAACCGTGTGCTATAGCCCACGAAAAAGGCCAGAAATGGCCAAAATCGCGATTTTCTACGATTTCGTGAAACTCGTGTTACGGGGTCCCGAAACGTTTCAATCCACCCCGGACGCCAAAAACGTGTGCTATAGCCCACGGAAAC
The DNA here is from genome assembly GCA_026929855.1 of Poa annua. NCBI lineage: Eukaryota > Viridiplantae > Streptophyta > Magnoliopsida > Poales > Poaceae > Poa > Poa annua. The sequence goes on from CM049432.1 coordinate 83,840,282, forward strand.
GACCAGAATTGGCCGAAATTGCGAGTTCTTTATGATTTTATGAAAATCGTGTTACGGAGTCACATACCGTTGACCCCAAAACAGTTTGCTATAGCCCACGAAAACGGGCAGAAATGGCCAAAATCACGAGTTTTTTACGATTTATGAAACTCGTGTTACGGGGTCCCAAAACGTTTCAATCCACACCCTGGACCCTAAAATCGTGTGCTATATCCCACGAAAACGGCCAGAAATGGCCGAAATCACGAGTTTTTTACGCTTTATGAAACACGTGTTACGGTGTCCCGGAACGTTTAAATCCACCCTAGAAACCAAAACCGTGTGCTGTAGCAGCCCACGAAAAACGGCCAGAAATGGCCTGATTCACGAGGTTGTATGATATTATGAAACTCGTGTTACGGGGTCCCAGACCGTTTAAATCGACCCTGGACCCCAAAACCGTGTGCTATAGCCCACGAAAAAGGCCAGAAATGGCCGTAATCGCGAGTTTTTTACGATTTCGTGAAACTCGTGTTTCGGGGTCCCCCAACGTTTAAAACCACCCCGGACCCCAAAAACGTGTGCTATAGCCCACGAAAAAGGCCAGAAATGGCCGAAATCGCGAGTTCTTTATGATTTTGTGAAAAACGTGTTACGGGGCCCCCGACCGTTTAAATCGACCCCGGACCCCAAAACCGTGTGGTATAGCCCACGAAAAAGGCCAGAAATGGCCGAAATCGCGAGTTCTTTATGATTTTGTGAAAAAACGTGTTACGGGGTCCCCGACCGTTTAAATCGACCCCGGACCCCAAAACCGTGTGCTATAGCCCACGAAAAAGGCCAGAAATGGCCAAAATCGCGAGTTTTTTACGATTTCGTGAAACTCGTGTTACGGGGTCCCGAAACGTTTAAATCCACCCTGGACGCCAAAAACGTGTGCTATAGCCCACGGAAACGACCAGAATTGGCCGAAATTGCGAGTTCTTTATGATTTTATGAAAATCGTGTTACGGGGTCACGGACCGTTTAAATTGACCCCGGACCCCAAAACAGTTTGCTAGCCCACGAAAACGGCCAGAAATGGCCGAAATCACGAGTTTTTTACGATTTATAAAACTCGTGTTACGGAGTTCCGAAACGTTTCAATCCACACCCTGGACCCCAAAACCGTGTGCTATAGTCCACGAAAACGGCCAGAAATGGCCGAAATTGCGAGTTCTTTATGATTTTATGAAAATCTTGTTACGGGGTCCCGGACCGTTTAAATCGACCCTGGACCCCAAAACAGTTTGCTATAGCCCACGAAAACGGGCAGAAATGGCCGAAATCGAATTTTTTACGATTTATGAAACTCGTGTTACGGGGTCCCAAAACGTTTCAATCCACACCCTGGACCCCAAAACCGTGTGCTATAGCCCACGAAAACGGCCAGAAATGGCCGAAATCACGAGTTTTTTTACGATTTATGAAACTCGTGTAACGGTGTCCCGGAACGTTTAAATCCATCCTAGACACCAAAACCGTGTGCTATAGCCCACGAAAACGGCCAAAATGGCCCGATTCACGAGTTTGTACGATATTATGAAACTCGTGTTACGGGGTCCTAGACCGTTTAAATCGACCCTGGACCCCAAAACCGTGTGCTATAGCCCACGAAAAAGGCCAGAAAT